>LPNX010977590.1:30296-71542 GCA_001517045.1 Pseudotsuga menziesii
ATCATATTTATGTTTTGGCTATTTTTATCAATCAGTTTTTATTTCTGAGGTCATTTATTTATTGTTTTATATTATAGCAATTATTATGTTTTATATCAATTGATAAAAACCGAGATATGAGTTCGCGATTGTTTTTATTTATGAGTTCATTCATTTATTTTGTTGGTGAGTTTTGCGCCATGAAGATAATTGTGATTTTGATTACAATAATTTGAACGATTGTTGGTTTCATAAATGAGTTACGGCAAAATTCCCTAAATTATAAAGCACGAATTGATTAAAAATGCATGATAGCTATACAAATAATATTTAAATACATTTTAATTAAGAAATTTATTAAAATATGTATTTTAGTTCAAATGTTATTTATTCAAATGTATTTACAGTAAGTGGATGAAAAAAAATCAAAGTTCTCATTTCCGCATTCCGTAATGCGGAAATCGGAAATCAGAAGAACAATACACTTGGGAGAAAAAATGGTATGAGTAAATTAAAATGGTTTCTATTGTAGTTTTCATGGCTTAAATTACTATTTTGATAATTTAGATAGTTTTAAATTTTTTTAGTATGGATCATTATGATTGTTGAATTGTCTTAAAATTTAGTTTATGATAGATTATTATGATTGTTGAAATTATATAATTACAAAAATTCTCATTTCTGCATTCTGCAATGCGGATATCGCAAATCGGGAAATAAGATAAAAAAAATATGAGACAAAGACTTGTCTGATTTCCGCATTCGGAAATCGAAAATCAGAACAATACAATTCAAAGAAAAAATGGTATGAGTTTTTTTAATTTCAAATATTTGTTTTGTTTCAACCTCGGTTTGAATTAGATAATATTGATCAATGAAATAATAATAGAAAATACACTGAAATCAAATCAACGAGAACAATAAATTTAAACAACAAAGAACAAATAATATATTATGTTCTGGAACGTGATTAAATGAACAAAAAACAATGGAATAAAAATAAATTATAGTAATATGTAGGGGTATTTAATAAATCGATTTAATGAGTGGTCCAAGTAAATTATTTAATTGGTCAATATATATTTATTAAATAATAGTTTGTTTGTCATTTCATTTTATAAAGATGTTTTTAAAATTTAAATTATATGTAAATATTATTTAAATATTGCCCTATTTTCGATTTTCGATTTTCGGGTATCAAAAACCGAAAATTCCAATTTTTGTTAAGGTTATTTGGGGTATCCGCGATTTCTGATTTCTGATATTTCGGATATTGAAAACCGAAGACTCGGATTTTTGTTAAAATAATTTTCTACCTTCCCAATTTTTGATTCCCGATATTTAGGTACAGTGAACCAAATTGCCCTCAATTTGCTGGAATCCTGGAATTCTGGTAAATTAGAATGGTTGAAATTGTAGTTTTCATGGCTTAAATTACTATTTTGATAATTTAGTTTAGTATGGATCATTATGATTGTTGAACTGTCTTAAAATTTAGTTTATGATAGATTATTATGATTGTTGAAATTATATAATTACAAAAATTGCAATTTTTATAATTTTTTTGACTAAATATGATAAAAAAACAGCCAAAGAAATTGTGTTTTTTAGTGTTATTTATCTTATGCTTTAGTGGAGCAGTATACAAACAAACCAAATTGGCCTCAATCTCATGGAATCCAATGAAGAAATAATGAAAGAAATTGTACTTTCCATTACTCAAATCGTAATGCAATGCGGTGAAGAAATAATGAAAGAAGTTGTACTTTCCATTACTCAAATCGTAATTTTAACAATTTGAATAGTTTTAAAATCAAGTATTTAGTTTGAGATGAATCATAATAATTATTAAAATTACATAATTACAAAAATTATAATTTCTATAAACGATTATAACCATATTTAATTAAAACACAACCTAAAAAATAGGGCATTTTGCTTGTCCTTTATCGTAAGTGATATAAACTACTCAAAGGAAATCACTATACATTATTTTGTGAACAATATTTAGCCATGGCATATGAAGAGACTAATCCACAATTAATGAGGTTAACTAATCATTCAACCATGTTGCTAATAAATACTAATCAACAATTAATGAGGTTAACTAATCATTCAATGATGTTGCTAATAAAGACAAACTCTTTTTGGAGTTTAAAGAACACCTTGGAATCAATCTTTAACGATGCAATGAATAGAGACTTTGGTCAATATGAATTTGATAGCAGAAAATGCCACCATATTTTATTCAAGGCAGAGTTCTGGATGGCTACATTGGGAGTAATATGGTGATCCTGTTAAGACACAATATCTAAAGCCATTATACTAGGAAGACCCGCTGTATAAAAAAAGTGACCGAGGGACCTTTCGTTGAGTTTCTTATCCATTTTCGATTTCCGATTTCCGAAACACAATACCCAATTTCCGAAATCGTATATCGGAAACCAGAGACTCAGGTTTTTGTTCAAATAATTTGTTGGCTTCTTGAATCCGATTTTCGAAAAATAGGACATAGATTTTATATTCCTAATATAGTTATTTTATTTATTTATAATTATAAATTCATTTAAATGAAAAATATATCATTATTTTATTTTCATAATTATAAATTAATTTAAATAATAAAAATATTATTACAATAAATTTGAATGATTGTTGGTTTCATAAATGAGTTACGGCAAAATTTCTTGAATTGTAAGAAAAATTCCAATTCGAGCAAGTTCAAGTCTGAAAGTTATTACGCTGTCCTCATAGAATTTAAACATTTTTCCACCAACTCTTTCTTTCAGCTCTAGCTCAACTAAAGAGTTGGCATGAATAAAAGCATTGAAACATAAGGCATATTTTGCATTGGGTGATCTTCACTCATACAACCTAGGAAACGCTCTTTTGTACCCAAAATTTCCTATTCAACTAAGTTCCATAAAACACACTTTGCATTGAGTGATCTTTGTGAATAGATCCAAAGAAATACTCTATTGTAAGCATGATTCCAATTCGAGCAAGTTCAAGTCTAAAATTTATTACCTTGTCCTCCTATAATTTAAACATTTTTCCAACTAATTGTTTCTTTCAGCTCCAACTCAACTAATGAGTCTCATCTTGAGAACTCTAGTTTATTATAGATTTTAATCTTTTTAATCTAGCATTGCTTACTTGGGAAAAGTGTATTTCATCGACTGAAGCACTTGTGAAACAATACCACAAGGGAATTCACCCGAAACTGAGCGCGTAAATGAAGAAAAGCGTTGGAGAAAATGTTAGGATAAACCCAAATAAATTTTTGAACTGAAACTCACAAAATCTTTGCAAGGGCTATTTCGAATTGGGAGAAATGAACTGTAGTGAAGGACAACAAAAGCCTGTAAAAAAGAAAAATTTCCAGAACCGGTGATGGAGGAGTGTAGCTCAGATCGAGCACTTTTAACCATATCTTTGGATAGGAAATGTCTTTAACTATTCAACTGGATGCTAGAAAAACATTCCTATGAGTATTTAATAGCATTCTATAGAGTTTAGCTCCTATCTACATATCATGAAACCTCTATCAATTCTCACACAATTCGGGGATTCTTCTATAGTGAGACAACAATCTTCAAAAACTGAAGAAGGAACTGCAACTGCAACTGCTTTGGTGCTAAATCGAAGTTCCCAATATATAACGTATTGACTAGGTATTGTAGTTGTGTCGACATAACTTGTATACTCCATCAACTAGGATTTGAATGGCTCCAAATGCTTAGCAGAATTCTCTATTGCAATGTGAAGCTCTACTTCATCCGTTTTGTCTGAGTCTGTACTCAGCACAACATTTTGTCTGCCTTAAAGATTGTCGATTTCCTATTTCCAATTATCGGGTATCGGAAACTGGAAATTCGAGTTTTTGTTAAGGTTATTTGGGGTATCCACTATTTTCAATTTCTGATTTTTTGGATATCGAAAACTGGAGACTCGGGTTTTTCTTGAAATAATTTGTTGGCTTCCCAATTTCTGATTCCTGATATTTCAGATATCGAAAATCGGGAAGGAATCAATTGATATAAAACAATAAGGAATCATATAATGTGTATAACGAATCATATAATGTGTATAAAACAATAATATCAATTATTACGTTTATATCAGAAATAGTGAACTCTTTAAAGCAATTTACCTCTTGGTATTTTGCAAATTGAAAAGTGAAATCTATCCAATTTGGGATGCGAGGATGGATTGAAATGCATTAATTGATTTAAGAGGTGAAATTTAACTAAACTGAAATAATTTTTCATTATAAATTCATTTTAATTTTGGATTTGTAAAGAACGATAAGGATCCAGTTTATAGAATTGTAACTTTCTTCAAATTTTGATTGACACCTCATTCATATATTATTTAATTGCTTTAATTAATAAACATATTTGATTATAATACATAGAATTCATTGTAAATCAAATTGTCTCTTTCTAAAAAAATATAAAATATTTTTATAATTTACTTAACAGTATTATGTGAATTTTGCCTTTGTGTCATTTTAGCTTGTCATCATTTGTTTCTAAAAGAATATAAAATAATTTTATAATTTGCTTAACACTATTTTTTTGAATAGAAAAAAAAAGAAATTGAATATTAGCTTTGTGTAATTTTAACTTGTTATCATCACTAGGAATATAAGTAAGAGATTCGGGGTTTACTAATTTTTGGAATAGAAAAATAAAAGAAATTGAATATTGGCTTTGAGTAATTTTAACTTGTTATCATCAATATATATGAGTAAGGGATTCGAGGTTTATTAATATAAGTAAGAATAAGAGATTTGAGGTTTATTAGATTTTATGATTTGTTCTAAAAAGTGTGTGTGTGTGTGTGTATTAAAAGAGCTACAACGAAGTTGTACATTAGAATAATACAAAATAAAAGCTGAGTTTGAATTAAAAAATCAGCATGTCCATCCGTACATTAGAATAATACAAAATGAAAGTTGATTTTCAGTTCAAAAATCAGCATTTCCATCAGACAAAAATGATCCAAGAAAAGACGAGAATCCTTGTGGAGGATTTCATAGAGCTAGAAGTATAGATTTGGAAAAATAAATATAAATATAAATTGTTTTAAAAAACATAATTACTGCATTGTAATGAAAAGTGTGTTGTCTTTGAGTTTCATCTTGATCCCCGTCGGCCTGCTGCGACGCTTGATTCCCCAGGTCCATATCTTCAATTATCTTGTAGACAATGTTTTATTAGTTTTTATGATATACTTGTTTTAGGTAAGGAACATAGCCTAAAGATGCAAGGCCACTACAAAGCTTTGTTGATATGTCTTCCATTATCATTCCCCAGTACTGGTCAGGGAAAAACGGTTGTTTAAAGCTTACATCGTCAACTACCCATTTGACTAGGTCAATATACAGAATGAAACCAAGTTTAGAGACCAAATGTCCACCAAATTTAGAGGCAGACTGATGAAAAATAATGCAGAGCGAGATTAAAATATGCATGGACTTAGCGGAGGAATAACTTATGCGAAAAGAATACGAACAGTGAAAATAAAATGTGAAAATAGAGGTTTTCCGATTTTCGATAGCCGAACGTCGAAAATTGGAAATAGGAACTTCGACATTTATTTATTTGAAAACACAAAAATTTCGAGATTTGAAATGTCACAAATCAGATCTTGGGGAATACATATGGTGTTGTTTATTGGAAAACATATGACATAGTATTTCTACAATCCGAAATGTTGCAAAATTAAAAAATATGGTGTTCCTTATTCGCAAATCCTAAATTGGGGAATAAAAAATAAGAACATATGGCGTTCATTATTGGAAAGCATAGGACATAGATTTCTAGATTCTAAAATGTCAGAAATCGGAAATAAGAACATAGACATATTCGTATTTGAACACAGGATTTCTGGATATGTTGCAAAATCGGAAGATAGCATGTTCCTTATTGGAAAGTCATAGGAGATAGATTTCCGGATTCCGAAATGTTGGAAATCAGCAATAGGAACATGGACATGTTCATATTTGAGCACATAGGATTTTTGGATATGTCGCAAAATCTAGAAATCGGGACATATCTTGTTCGTTATTTTCACACGTAACATTTCCAGAATCCGAAATGTTGGAAATAAGGTACTTCCTTTTTGGATATGTTGCAAAATTGGAAATTGAAAGATAGTATGTTCCTTATTGGAAAACATAGGATATAGATTTCCGGATTCCAAAATGTTGGGAATCGACAATAGGAACATGGACCTGTTCATATTTTAGCACATAAGATTTCTGGATATGTCGCAAAATCAGAAATCGGGACATAACATGTTCCTTATTTTAACACATAACATTTCTGGAATCCAAAATGTTGAAAATAAGGTACTTCCTTTCGATACGTTTATAGTTCAAACAAATACAAACCAGAGTAATGAAATATGTTAATGAATAAAAACAACCAGAATAATGAAATATGTTAATGCGAAGAATTTTGTTTTTATATATCCATTTTATTCTGGTCAAATGATTATGTTACATTCCATTTTTTAAAAAAATTTTCATTCTCTATTTCATTTCACAAGAAAAAATAACCATCACATTATGGATACTATTGTAACTGGAGATTCTATTTCACTATTGCTACATGGAGTTGTCAACCTTTTCCTGCTGGTATAGGTCTCTGCATTAAACCAAGTGAACTCACTCAACTAATCATTTATTCAGTTCTAAATCTCTATCTCAGACGGCCTTCGCAAGCATGAGCTACTACTTCCAGTTATATATAGTGATCTTGTAGAAAATGGACAACTAAAAGAAAAAACTATAATCAAAATTACCCAATGTTCATGCAACATTGTACATAATGTAACGTACGTTTAATTTCCTCTTTCTTTTTCTCTCAATCAGTTTCACACTGTTCATGCATCCAATTTTTCTCTCTCCCATTCATGTCTAACATACTTCATCTCATAGGACTATTGCATTGGTTTAACTCGAGGTTGTCACAGTGGATGCAACAATTATTGGAATCCTGCACCTTACCACTTACCTGTACCTTCTCCTTCCAAAAGTAGTTGCTCTGTTCCAGTCAACACTAGCTCAATAAATCAAAACCCTAGCTTCACTAGATCGACTATCCCATTCACATCACTCTCCTCTTCTAGCAAAGTTTGGAACATTCAAGGCTGAGTTACTGCCAAGACAAACATACATGAATATGGAAACCAATGAGTGTCTGGAAAAATGTTTGCATTTGACCTTGTTAATGCTTTGCACAATAAAATACATATATCTGCATTCAATGAATTGGCACTCTCTTTGTATGACCACATAGAAATAGGAATAGTGTACATGGTATCAAATGGCACAGTTAAAGCCTCCAACCCAATTTTTAACCATTTGAAAAGGCATAATAAAATTTTTCTAGGTTCCACCTCAACCATCCAACCATGCTTAGATGAATATCCCTTAATACCTTTATGTTGCTTTAACTTTAAAATTATTAAGGAGATTCAAACTATACCGGTAAATTCCATGGTTGACCTTGTTGGACTTGTCATTTCAGTTTCACCTACATCCACGATACGAAAAAAGGATGGTGTTGAAACTGTTAGGTGAACCATTGGACTCCGTGACATGTCAGGCTATAGTATTGACATAACACTTTGGGGGGAACATTTCCAAATTCAAGGAGTTGAGTTTGCCAACCTCTGCGGTTTACATACCCCTCCAGTGGTAGTGATCAAGGGCAGTCTATCCCTTAATACCTTTATGTTGCTTTAACTTTAAAACTATTAAGGAGATTCAAACTATACCAGTAAATTCCATGGTTGACCTTGTTGGACTTGTCATTTTAGTTTCACCTACATCCATGATACGAAAACGGGATGTTGTTGAAATTGTTAGGAAAACCATTGGACTCCGTGACATGTCAGGCTATAGTATTGACATAACACTTTGGGGAGAGCATTGCCAAATTCGAGGAGCTGAGATTGCCATCCTTCGCGGTTTACCTACTCCTCCAGTGGTAGTGATCAAGGGTGGTCGTGTTAAATATTTTAATGGAAAATCTATTGGCACTATCTCCAACTCTACTATATTTATAAACCCAAATATTGAACAAACATCAGTTCTCCAGAAATGGTTTAATGGCAATGTATTTAGTTTAGCATCACCCTCTTTGAGCCACAAATTCAGTGCCTCTCATTCGAATAAAACCAAGTTTAGAGACAAAATGTTTACCAAATTTAGAGGCAGACCGATGAAAAATAATGCAGAGCGAGTCACAAAATAGGCATGAACTTAGCGATATATGTCGGGGAAATCGGGGACCCAACTTATATGTCGTAAAATTGGAAATTGGGACATAACATGTTCGTTATTTTAACACGTAACGTTTCCGGAATCTGCAATGTCGGAAATAAGGTACTTCCTTTCTGGATATGTTGAAAAATCAGAAATCGGAAGATAGCATGTTCCTTTTTGGAAAATAGAAATCGGAAGATAGAATGTTCCTTTTTGGAAAACAGAAATCGGAAATCAGAAGATAGCATTTCCATTAACTTAGCCTAAAGTTGCAAGGTCACTACAAATATTTGATGATATGTCTTTTGCTATCGTTCCCCAGTACTGGTCAGTGAAAAACTTTTGTTTAAAGCTTACCTCGTCAACTACCCATTTGACCAGGTCGATATACAAAATGAAACCAAGTTTAGAGACCAAATGTCCACTAAATTTAGAGGCAAGCCGATGAAACATAACGCAGAGCGAGTTTAAAATAGGCATGAACTTAGCAGAGGAATAACTTATGCCAAAATAATACGAACAATGAAAATAAAACATGAAAATAGAGGTTTTCTGATTTTCGATACCCGAACATCAAAAATTGGAAATAAGAAATTCGACATTTCTTTATTTGAAAATACAAAACTTCTAAAGAATCAAAATGTCACAAATCGATTCTTGGGGAATACATATGTTGTTCTTTATTGGAAAACATAGGACATAGGATTTCTGCATTCCGAAATGTCACAATATCATAAAATATGGTGTTCCTTATTCACAAATCCTAAATTGGGGAATTGAAAATCTGAACATATGTTGTTCCTTATTGGAAAACATAGGACATAGGTTTCCAAATTCTGAAATGTCGAAAATTGGAAATAGGAACATCGACATGTTCGTATTTGAACACAGGATTTCTGGATATGTTGCAAAATCGGAAATCGAAATATAGCAGAGCGAGTTTAATATAGGCCTAAACTTAGCATAGAAATAAATTATGCCAAAATAATACAAATAGTGAAAATAGAGGTTTTTTTATTTCCAATACCCAAACATCAAAAATTGGAAATAGGAACTTCGACATTTATTTATTTGAAAATACAAAACTTTCGAGAATCAAAATGTTGCAAATCGATTCTTGGGGAATACATATGGTGGTTTTTATTTGAAAACATAAGACATAGGATTTCTGCATTTTGAAATGTCACAAAATCGGAAAATATGGTGTTCCTTATTCACAAATACTAAATTGGGGAATTGAAAATCCGAACATATGGTGTTCCTTATTAGAAAACATAGGACATAACATGTTCCTTATTGGAAAACATAGGACATAGATTTCTTGAATGTGACTACTGATACATCCTAAAGGTTGACTTGGAAGATGTAATTGGATATCTTCGTGGTGTGATCGCTTTTGATGATGTTGCAAACCAACTCATGGGCATCTCAGCAAAATACATGTGTCTTCTCTCAACTAAATCAACATCAATTGTTGAAATAGTCCAGAGGATCTACAACAAACAATTACTTCTTACTCTTTCACTTAGAAAAAATACGTTTTGCAGAAATGCACACCTAAAAATTATAATTTGGGATACTCCAATTTGGTGCTAAGCCTAATGACATTCAGAAATCTGAAGCTGTAGATTGATAAACATTTTTTTCTTCTTTGAACTCCCTTGGCGCTAAGCCTAATGACATTCGAAAATTTGAAGTTGCACATTAAGAGCCTTGAATGAGATTATTAACCATAAGCTTGAGGTGCGATCATTCGGCTTCCAAAGCTTGAATTTGTCTTCAAAAATATGAAGCTGAAGCATTTAGAGAAAAAAATTGGGCTCAAAACTTAGCATGCAGTGCACTGTGACAAAGGATTCACCACCGGGATGTTGACTCGATGTTCTTGTGTGTTTGTAAAACATCTTTTGTACTCCATCTTTTTAGATTTGGAATCTAATATCCATGACTTTAGTATTTTTTGAGTCATGCTGAAAAAATTCAGTGCGTTTGCCCTCTTTCTGATGTATTCAAATTTTAGACTCTAGATTCTTTTAATGCAATAAAATAAAGGCATTTTTGGCTCTGCCCTTTGCTGATTTATATTTGTATTTGTGAGAAAAGATTGCGAAAGTATTACTATGTTTAGAAATTTGATGAGTTCATTCTTAGATCGATAAAGGGAGCTATTATTTCATTATAAGTTTCATACATGTTTATTTCATTTCATTTGGTTTTCTTAAACTACTGTGATGTTCTTCAATTGCCCAAATATGTTTTCCCTTCTTGGATATGTAAATGGATGGAATTCCACCCTCTCTGAAGTCTACAGATATGAGCAATTATACATCTTATATTGTATTAGTCTTTAGACCATCACTCTCTCTGACAATGTATTGTTCTTAAAATTCTTCTGCATCTTCCATTATAATTTTTTAATAAAAAATATATTCACCATTTTAATTTTTATTAACCGATCAACTCCATGCTGCCTTCTTCGGTCCCTGCCGGATCACGAGATCACTTATGAACATCAGTTTTAAAACAAATGTTTAATATAAAAATAATAATGCAACTCCATTCGTTTATGTTAAATTTTAAATTAACAATGGATATCCCGTGGATTACCATTTCCAGAATTTTTTGAAAGTAGTAGTTGAGGAGTTGCTCGATCCATAAGGAATACAAACGAACAAATTTAAATGTAGAAAAAAAGAGAATTGTTACCTAAGAAGTGGCCGAACACATGGGAGACGTATAGGATTTGATCCAACAAAGCCTACTGAATATGGGAAGCCATCAATTGGACAAGGATAAAAAGTACATATCTTGTAAGGTTTATAATTCAAATAGCCACTCAAAATTCAATTAATTGTTTTATAAATATCTACATAGAAAGATAATTTTGATTGTGTGAAAATTATAAAAAACAATAAAAAGATAATTTTGTATTAAAAAAAATTACTAAACTAATTGATAATTTTGTATTAAAAAAACTTACTAAACTAATTGATGAGATTTAGAATTGATCCTCTGAAATAATTATTAGCAAATGATATGCTATTTTCAACATAAAATAGATAAATGCACATATTATTATCATTATGTAACATAATTTAATATCCATACACATTATTATTATGTAACATAATTTAATATTCAAAAATAAAATAAAATAAAATAAACTTTTGTAATATGTTTAAGTTTAATATGATTTTTAAAATTTTCATTTAACGACACCATTATATTTATAGTCATGTTATTGTTGGAAACTATTTTTTATTATCTATCATAAATTAGAAAGACTAAATGGAAAGCCGACTTCCACATTCCGAACCCGAAATTGCAAACCGGAAAAGCCTGAAAGTGCGGGAACATGTTTCGTAAGTGGAGGAGCCAACTTCCGCAATCTGAACTGAAAATCGAAAATCAGAAAGGTGTGAGAATGCAGAAGACCTGTTTCTCATTGAGATATATTGATTTTTATTTTAATTTTTTTTTTTTTTTTAATAATAACATTTCAAGAGAAAACATTAGCCCGCGCGGGTGTGGCTCATTGGTGGTTCCATTGTAATGAACTTGTTTGTAAATTGGAGGCCACGAAATCAATCCCACCCGGGTTTAACCGTGTCCCATGTCTTGCGACGGGTGTGGGGCACCTAGGTTTATAGTGGTAGCGGGAATGGATCCCTGGACCCCGTGTCACGTGAGTACCAGCCCGGCCCCAATTGTCGATTTCCCTAGTTAAAAAAAAAACATTTCAAGAGAAAATATTAATATACACATTATAAATTAAATTTTTCTTAATTATGTATGGTTGAACTATTTAAAGATTTAAATTTAAATTATTTTGGGATTTTGTTGGTACTTAATAAATGTAGATCAAAATAGATTCTCCAAGTTTTTAGTTATTTTTATTATGAAGCATCTTCAGTTGTAGAAAAGAAAAATTACAAAAAGAAAAATCAAATCCCCAATGCAGAAAGCGCAAATCAGAAAATAAGAAGAAAAAAAATGAGTCAAATACACTTCCGATTTCTGCATTCCGCACTGGAGAATGCGGAAATCGGAATTTTGATTTTTCTTTAATGTGCAATCTGAGCTTTGATTTTGAATTTATTTAATAACAAAATTGCATTTTAATTGTAATTAATTAAATCTAAATTTTGAATCTATCTAATATTATAGGAAAACATTTTTATCATAATAAATTGTAAATTTATCTTTGTTTAAATTTGATGTAAAAATAAACGAGGTCTATAAGCATTAAAGTATTTATTTTAGAAAAAAATGAAATGAAAATAATAAAAACTAAAAACTACTAAATATTAATAGGCATGCCAATTATCCTAATATTAGTACTATTTGCAAGATATTTCACTTTAACCAAATTAAATTTCTAAATATGTTGATCCTCCAAATGTAATTTCTAGTCTCCCAAAGTAAGTCACAAAGGTTCAATTGCGAAAAGATTCGATATTTTTACCCTCTCGACGTTTTTTTGCACCTCTCGGTGCAAATGCTAGTTTAATCCATTTCCCATCTTGGCAGTAAACAATGGGAAACAATTATTATTTTTGGTGGGAGTAAGGAAGGGAATATTTGTCAAAATGTTCAAAGGCATTTAATGTTGAATTTGTTATATATTATTGGAAAATAAAATAATTTTTATAATTGTAAATTTTTTTTTCGATTATTTAGATGGTTTATTTTTAATTTTTTTAGGTGTTTAGAACTTTTTATTATTATTTTGAAATATTTAGTAGATAGAATTTTTTAATATGTTTTGTTTTCATATTTATTTTTTAGTTTATAATTTATTTTTATTAACTAAAAATTATAATGATTGTGTATATGTAATATGTCATATTTTTTTTTTGTAGTTGAAGTGGGTCTTTTCTCCATTAAGATTATAGCTATGATTAAATACTTAATGTGCAAGAAAAAAATAACTGAAAAGACCAAAGACTTTTGAAAATTGTTTTAAATTCCAATCAGAACTACTTAAAGCTTAAGTGAAGCTGGCATAAATATGCTATGTCTTGGTAAAAGATGTGGGGATTGACAAAAATGTCAATTTGCAAATATATATGATATTAAAAATATTATTACTTTGAAGTTCAAAGAGAAGCTATGGTGTGATGAAAATTTATAGGATAAACGAAAATTGAGATATTACAAGTAGGTCATTAACCTTAATGTTGAAGATCAAAATTATCTCTCTATTTTAACTAGAGTAAAGATGAAGATCCACATAGCTAAAATAAGAACAAACTCTCATGAGTTGCATTGTGATGATAAGGCATTGGACCTTTCCTTTAACTCCATGGGCTAAAATGATTTGTCATCTTTGTGAGACTATGAGTGTTGAGGATGAAAAAAACTTCCTCTTAAATTGTTCTACGTATACTCACATAAGATCTCAATTTCAAAAATTTTGTTACAGTACGAACCTACTCAAATTTTAATCTCATCAAAATTAAAGTAATTTAGAAACGCTCCTTTCCAAGCTTTTTTAGCATAAAAATAAAACTCTAAAGAAAACCAAGTAGTTCCTTACTTTTATTTCTTAAGGTTTAATAAATCAAAATTGGTCTAAAAAAAGCGTTAACTATCATCATCATCAATAAATTTAAATTAAAAAAAAATAATTAACAAAATTAACAAAAATATCATATTAAAATATTTATAAATAATATATTATTCTTTACTCGTGTTTCTTGTTTCTTGTTTCTTGCTGGAACCAACAACATCTTAAATATTATATCCTACTACCTCATTATTTAGGAAGATAAAAGGAGAAACATGAATTGATTTTGTATGATGTTTTCTTATAAGTATTTTAATAAATAACAATTTAATCGTTATCTTATTATCCAATGGCACTTTTCCAACCCGAGGGATACCCTTCAACCCATGGTATATATATAGTCATGTCATGTCATCAAGTCCCCACGATGTACCATGGAACTTCACATACTTCACATAGTCATGTCATCCCCTAAGTCCCCACGATGTATCATGGAACTTCACATTCTTTTGAAATATTAATCTTTCTCACCGATTATGATGTGCCCTCTCTCTTCACAATCTTTGGAAATATCAATATTGCTTTATTTATACTACTTAACCTAAGAAAACATTTAAATCATTTAGAGGTTCTTAGAGACATTTCAATGCATTTCTTTTTAGGAACAATCTCCTCTTTTTCTTTTATTCAAATATGAAACATAGCCTTCTCATTCCCTTCTTGAATAAGCTCTATAATGAACTATTTCATTTTTATTAGAAATATTTGTAGTGTAAATATTTTCTATGTCCCCTAATTTAGATCCAAAGTAACTTGGTGGAAGGAATCTATCCAATATGTGATACATCTCTTCCCCTCCGAGTTATAATAACACTCATAATAAAATCCCCTTGTTAAAATAGCTATCATTTGTTAAAATAGTTTCTATATTCATTAATTACACTCATAACGAAATAAGGTGGCATGCCTATCTCGATCAAAAGCATGAGACCTATCAAAGATAAGAGTTCATTTTCATCTTACTCTCCATGAGATATTGCTATCAAAACTTGACTCCTCTCCCATAAGCTTTAAGACTCTTTCTCTCCTATAGATATTCATGGCTTTAAGTTGATACCTCCTCGAACTACGACTTTAATTGAATATTCATAATGGGTGAGATAAACCAAAGTGTTTTGAAACTTTGTTGTTTTTTTATTCCTAATATAAATGGATCCATACCTCCTCAAACCTCTATAAATGTTGAGTACAATCTATGTCATCACTGTACTACATTTGGATCTAAATTTAATGTTATTCCAATGGATTTTGGTATCACGCAGACGTTGAAAGGTAAATTTCTAAACAACATTTGGACAACATTGGAATGATGTTACTTTTTCGATGTATCTAATGTCAAACTAACATCACTTAAGAGACATGTTAACGACATCAATAACGTCACTTAAGCGACGTGTTTTGGACACTATGGCCACACTGAGAGGGGGGTGAATCAGCGTGTGAGCAATTTTAAACTTTTTTACCTTCTTTTAATCAATCAAAGCATATCAATAATTATGTCATCGATTGCATAATCAAATTCATCATGTGTCATAAGCACAACATCACATCAAAAAGGGACACAAGAATATATAGAATTGTGATATTTATTTATTGTACATGTAAGACAACAATCTTCTCGATTACAATCAGCACCAACTGATGAAAAGAGCACCAACTCTCATAACAAGACCCATCCCAGTTTTCTTAACTCCAACTAAGAAGGGTTTGAGGAGTACAATCCTCAAGTGCAAGATTCTTCTTGCAAGCAATCATATGGCTCTGGTGCAAAACCAACCTCTACTCTACACGTCAATCTCTCGTCATCACTCCGCTGGTCAACACTGCTCATTAATCTTTGGTCAATCTGTTCATCACTGCTGCTCAACACTGTTGCTCATCACAACTGCTCATCACTGTTCCTCATCTATGTTGCTCATCACTGCAGCTCATCTCTGCTGCTCGTCACTGCTGCTCATCATTGCTGCTCATCAATGTTGCTCATCATTGTTGCTAATCTCTGTTGCTCATTAATGTTGCTCATCTCTGCTTTCACTGAACATAAGGCATGCATCGTCATGCATCATCATCATAGGTATGCATCATCATCATAGGGTATCAATCATCATCATCAAATATACATCATCAACATCTCAGTGTGCATCGTTGATGCATCATCATCATCAAGTATACATCATAGTGCATTCTTTATCTGCCTTTTAAAAAGTCTATCGATGACTATAAAACCTTTCTTTCAAAATTTGATTTATAATAAAATCATATTATTTTAAATTTCTACATTTATAAAATCATAACATTTAAATTTTTTGTTTATTTATAATTTTTTTTTCATAATTTATAATAAATATTTTAATTATAATAGTTTTTAGTATCATGTGTAGAAATAAACTATCAAACAATAAATAAACATTTTAATATTTATTAAACCCAAAACGAATATTAATGGCATCACAAAGCAAGTTGGATTATGAATTCGGTGAGCCATGGAAATTAAAACAAGTGGTTAAATTTATGCAAATTGAAATATTTTAATTTCAAAGCATGTTGGACTATGACAATAATGTCGATAGTCACGACGTGTGTTAATTTTATACTACTTGTAATGTTTAAATTAAAATATAGCTTCTCAAATCCATCTCAAATCTTATTTTACCTATCTCAAATCTTCTTATTTACAGAGAATTCAATGTTAAGGCAGATGGCTTATCTAAGGCACTTCATTTGACATCTGGTTGTCTTCATTACATGGAATTCATTGAGGGTGAATGCATTGGGAATGGTTCTTTTCAGCTCTATTAACTCATAGACCTACTCCTTTCAGCTCTTTTTTAAGGCTTGAGTATGGTATAACACCTTTTGGTGTTTGCGGTGTCTTTGTCCACTCTCTTTCTGAACATGTCTATCCTGGAAGTTCCTCCTTATATCATCTATTTTGCCTCGACTTGCTCTCTCTGTAGCTTGGTGATTGGAGATGGGGATTGGAAGAGGGTTATGTTTATATTTCTGCTACTTGTGGGAGGATTCACATCTTTTGTTTCATACTATTCTATATTTTGGATATGAGACTGAGCTCTGTCTTTATGGCTGAGGCCTTGCTATCATGTATATGCCCACTTTATGATGTAAACGGACTACCTTTGATTATGATGAATAACAAGGAACCGCTATTTTTCTCCTGAAAAAAAATCTAAATATAGCTTAAAATTATTGAAGAAACTATTGAACTATGGCCTTAAAATTATTGGAATGGGTAACGATTTTTTCAAGGGGTTCTTCCGTTACAAACTCTTTCTCTTAGCGTAAGAAATTTATTGAAGAAATCGTTAAGAAAGTTCGTTGGTACCATGCATTTGTCTAGGATATGTTTCATGTGGATTGAAGGTGTTGTGGAGAAATCATTAATAATGAATGTCCACTAAGGGACTGTCCCCATGGCTAATCAATGAATGTCCTGAGGGACTGTGTAGCAGAGAAGGGACTGATTCCTTGTGTTGGGTGTGGTGGGTGTCTTAGAGATCAGGCTAGTTCTAGTGTGGGTGTTCTTGGCTCTGTAATGAGCTCACCAGCTTAGCATTTAGCCTTTCCCCAACTCCTGGATGGCCTGATAAACCCAACTATGTTGGCTTGGCTGTGTTTTGTGTATCCCTGGCTATGTGTAAGCCTTCTTGTTCCCTTATTCCTTGGAGAATCATGCCCAGCTCGGGGTTGGTAGTGTTGCTGAGAGATTAAGGATCACGCTGGCCTATGGTTGGGTTGAACGTTGCAGTGATGTAGCTAGTTGCGGAGCGAGTTCTTATAAGATAAGTGATCTTGCCCATTTTTACTTCTGCAACCATAATTTATGTTAATTAATGTAATGAACATGTTGAGTGAATGCTTGTGTGAATGCATGTTGATTCCGCTGTGCATGATAAATAACGATAGCTGTGTATGATGAACAAGGGCATTTGTGCATGTTTTACCTCAATGCATTCCCTGCAGCATTCTGTTTATGCAATTTTTATTCATGTACATGTTCATGGGCTCTTAGCCCGCCGCCATGGTGATCACGTCCTCTTCGCCGGTCAGAGGCATGGGGACGTGACATTTGGAACATTCAAGGCCGATTTACTGCCAAGACAAACATACATGAATATGGAAACCAACGAGGGTTTGGAAAAATGTTTGCATTTGACCTTGTTAATGCTTCACATGATGAAATACATATATCTTCATTCAATGAATTGGCACTCTCTTTGTATTAACAAATAGAAATACGAATAGTGTACATGGTATCAAATGGCACAATTAAAGCATCCAACCCAATTTTTAACCATTTGAAAAGCCATAATGAGATTTCTCTAGGTTCCACCTCAACCATCCAACCATGCTTAGATGAATATCCCTTAATAACTTTATGTTGCTTTAACTTTAAAATTATTGAGGAGATTCAAACTATACCAGTAAATTCCATGGTTGACCTTGTTGGACTTGTCATTTCAGTTTCACCTACATCCACGATATGAAAACGGGATGGTGTTGAAACTGTTAGGTGAACCATTGGACTCTGTGACAGGTCAGGCTATAGTATTGACATAACACTTTGGGGGGAGCATTTCCAAATTCAAGGAGTTGAGCTTGCTAGCCTTCACAGTTTACATACTCCTCCAGCGGTAGTGATCAAGGGCGGTCATGCTTAGATGAATATCCCTTAATACCTTTATGTTGCTTTAACTTTAAAACTATTAAGGAGATTCAAACTATACCAGTAAATTCCATGGTTGACCTTGTTGGACTTGTCATTTCAATTTCACCTACATCCACAATACGAAAACGGGATGGTGTTGAAACTGTTAGGCAAACCCTTGGACTCCGTGACATGTCAGGCTATAGTATTGACATAACACTTTGGGAAGAGCATTGCCAAATTTGAGGAGCCGAGCTTGCCAGCCTTCACGGTTTACCTACTCCTCCAGTGGTAGTGATCAAGGGTGGTCGTGTTACATATTTTAATGGAAAATCTGTTGGCACTATCTCCAACTCTACTATATTTATAAACCCAAATATTGAACAAACATCAGTTCTCCAGAAATGGTTTAATGACAATGTATTTAGTTCAGCATCATCCTCTTTGAGCCGCAAATTCAGTGCCTCTCATTCGAATGAAACTAAGTTTAGAGACAGAATGTATGCCAAATTTAGAGGCAGAACGATGAAAAATAACGTAGAGCGAGTCACAAAATAGGCATGAACTTAGCGATATATGTCGGGGAAATAAGGGACCCAACTTATATGTCGCAAAATTGGAAATCGGGACATAACATGTCCGTTATTTTAACACGTAACATTTCCAGAATCCGAAATGTCGGAAATAAGGTACTTCCTTTCTGGATATGTTGAAAAATCGAAAATCGGAAGATAGCATGTTCCTTTTTGGAAAACAGAAATCGGAAATCAGAAGATAGTATTTCCATTAACTTAGCCTAAAGCTGCAAGGCCACTACAAATATTTGATTATATGTCTTTTGCTATCGTTCCCCAGTACTGGTCAATGAAAAACTATTGTTTAAAGCTTACATCGTCAACTACCCATTTGACTAGGTCGATATACAGAATGAAACCAAGTTTAGAGACCAAATGTCTACTAAATTTAGAGGCAGGCCGATGAAACATAACGCAGAGCGAGTTTAAAATAGGCATGAACTTAGCAGAGGAATAGCTTATGCCAAAATAATACGAACAATGAAAATAAAACGTGAAAATAAAGGTTTTCCGATACCCGAACATCAAAAATTGAAAAAAGAAATTCGACATTTCTTTATTTGAAAATACAAAACTTCTAAGAATCAAAATGTCGCAAATTGATTCTTGGGGAATACATATGTTGTTCTTTATTGGAAAACATAAGACATAGGATTTCTGCATTCCGAAATGTCGCAAAATTAGAAAATATGGTGTTCCTTATTCGTAAATCCTAAATTGAGGAATTGAAAATCTGAACATATGTTGTTCCTTATTGGAAAACATAGGATATAGGTTTCCGGATTCCTAAATGTCGGAAATAGGAAATAGGAACATCGACATGTTCGTATTTGAACATAGGATTTCTGGATATGTTGCAAAATCGAAAATCGGAATATAGCAGAGCAAGTTTAATATAGGCCTGAACTTAGCATAGGAATAAATTATGCCAAAATAATACGAACAGTGAAAATAAAATGTGAAAATAGAGGTTTTCTGATTTCCAATACCCAAACATCAAAAATTGGAAATAGGAACTTCGACATTTCTTTATTTGAAAATACAAAACTTCCGAGAATCAAAATGTCACAAATCGATTATTGGGGAATACATATGGTGTTCTTTATTTGAAAACATAGGACATAGAATTTCTGCATTCTGAAATGTCGCAAAATCAGAAAATATGGTGTTTTTTATTCGCAAATACTAAATTGGGGAATTGAAAATCTGAACATATGGTGTTCCTTATTGGAAAACATAGGACACAGCATGTTCCTTATTGGAAAACATAGGACATAGATTTCGTGAATGTGACTACTGATACATCCTAAAGGTTGACTTGGAAGATGTAACTGGATATCTTCGTGGTGTGATCGCTTTTGTCGGATGTTGCAAACCAACTCATGGGCATCTCAAGAAAAATACATGTGTCTTCTCTCAATTGAATCAACATCAATTGTTGAAATAGTCCAGAGGATATGCAACAAACAATTACTTCTTACTCTTTCAGTTAGAAAAAATACGTTTTGCGAAAATGCACACCTAAAAATTGTAATTTGGGATACTCCAATTTGGTGCTAAGCCTAACGACATTCAGAAATCTGAAGCTGCAGATTGATAGACAATTTTTTCTTCTTTGAACTCCCCTGGTGCTAAGCCTAATGACATTCAAAAAATTAAAGTTGCACATTGAGAGCCTTGAATGAGATTATTAACCATAAGCTTGAGGTGCGATCATTCGGATTCCAAAGCTTGAATTTGTCTTCAAAAATTTGAAGCTGAAGCATTTAGAGAAAAAAATTGGGCTCAAAACTTAGTATGCAGGGCACTGTGGGAAAGGATTCACCATCGGGATGGTGACTCGATGTTATTGTGTGTTTGTAAAACATCTTTTGTACTCCATGGGAAAGGATTTTGAGTCATGCTGAAATAATTCAGTGTGTTTGCCCCCTTTCTGATGTATTCAAATTTCAGACTCCGGATTCTTTTAATGCAATAAATTGAAGGCATTTTTGGCTTTTCCCTTTGCTGATTTATATTTGTATTTGTGAGAAATTATTGCGAAAGTATTACTGTGTTTAGAAATTTGATGAGTTCACTCTTAGATCAATAAAGGGAGCTATTATGTCATTCTGAGTTTCATACTTGTTTATTTCATTTCATTTGGTTTTCTTAAACTACTATGATGTTCTTCAATTGCCCAAATATGCTTTCCCTTCTTGGATATGTGAATGGATGGAATTCCACCCTCTCTGAAGTCTACAGATCTGAGCAGTTATACATCTTATATTGTATTAGTCTTTAGACCATCACTCTCTCTGACAATGTATTGTTCTTAAAATTCTTCTGCATCTTCCATTATAATTTTTTAATAAAAAATATATTCACCATTTTAATTTTTATTAACCGATCAACTCCATGCCACCTTCTTCGGTCCCTACCAGATCACGATATCACTTATGAACATCAGTTTTAAAACAAATGTTTAATATAAAAATAGTAATGCAACTCCATTCGTTTATGTTAAATTTTAAATTAACAATGGATATCTCGTGGATTACCATTTCCAGAATTTTTTGGAAGTAGTAGTTGAGAAGTTGCTCGATCCATAAAGAATACAAACGAACAAATTTAAATGTAGAAAAAAAGAGAACTGTTACCTGAGAAGTGGCCGAACACATAGGAGACGTAGAGGATTTGATCCAAAAAAGCCTACTGAATATGGGAAGCCATCAATTGGACAAGGATAAAAAGTACATATCTTGTAAGATTTACAATTCAAATAGCCACTCAAATTTCAATTAATTGTTTTATAAATATCTACATAGAAAGATAATTTTGATTGTGTGAAGATTATAAAAAACAATAAAAATATAATTTTGTATTTAAAAAAATTACTAAACTAATTGATAATTTTGTGATAAAAAAACTTACTAAACTAACTGATGAGATTTGGAATTGATCCTCTGAAATAATTATTAGCAAATGATGTGCTAATTTCAACATAAATAGATAAATGCACATATTATTATTATTATGTAACATAATTTAATATTCATACACATATTATTACTATGTAATATAATTTAATATTCAAAACTAAAATAAAATAAAATAAACTTTTGTACTATGTTTAAGTTTAATATGATTTTTTAAATTTTCATTTAACAACACCATTATATTTATAGTGATGTTATTGTTGGAAACTATTTTTTATTATCTATCATAAATTAGAAAGACTAAATGGAAAGCTGACTTCCGCATTCCGAACTCGAAATTGCAAACCAAAAAAGCCTGAAAGTGCGGGAACATGTTTCGTAAGTGGCGGAGCCGACTTCTGCAATCCAAACCGAAAATCGAAAATCGGGAAGGTGTGAGAATACAGAAGACCTGTTTCTCATTGAGATATATTGATTTTTATTTTAATTAATAGTATTTTTTTTAATAATAACATTTCAAGAGAAAATATTAATATACACATTATAAATTAATTATTTCTTAATTATGTATGGTTGAAGTATTTAAAGATTTAAATTTAAATTTTTTTTGGATTTTGTTGGTACTTAATAAATCTAGATCAAAATAGATTCTTCAAGTTTTTAGTTATTTTTATTATGAAGCATCTTCAATTGCGGAGAAGAAAAATCAAATCCCCAATGCGGAAAGCACAAATCGAAAAATAAGAAGAAAAAAAATGAGTCAAATACACTTCTGATTTCTGCATTCCGCACTGGGGAATGCGGAAATCTGAACTTTGATTTTTCTTTAATGTGCAATCAAAGCTTTGATTTTGAATTTATTTAATAACAAAATTGCATTTTAATTGTAATTAATTAAATCTATTTTAATTTTGAATCTATCTAATATTATAAGAAAACATTTTTATCATAATAAATTGTAAATTTATCTTTGTTTAAGTTTGATGTAAAAATAAACGAGGTCTAAAAGCATCAAAGTTTTTATTTTAGAAAAAAAAATGAAATGAAAATAATAAAAACTAAAAAATAATAAATATTAATAGGCATGCCAATTATCCTAATATTAGTACTATTTGCAAGATATTTCACTTTAGCTAAATTAAATTTGCAGATATGTTGATCCTCCAAAATGTAATTTTTAGTCTCCCAAAGTAAGTCACAAAGGTTCAATTGCGAAAAGATTCGATATTTTTACCTTCTCGACGTTTTTTTGCACCTCTCAGTGCAAATGCTAGCTTAATCCATTTCCCATCTTGGCGGTAAACAATGGGAAACAATTATTATTTTTGGTGGGAGTAAAGAAGGGAATATTTGTCAAAATGTTCAAAGGCATTTAAAGTTGAATTTGTTATATATTATTGGAAAATAAAATAATTTTTATAATTGTAAATTTATTTTTTTCAATTATTTAGATGGTTTATTTTTAATTTTTTTTAGGTGTTTAGAATTTTTTATTATTATTTTGAAATATTTAGTAGATAGAAATTTTTAATATGTTTTGTTTTCATATTTATTTTTTAGTTTAGAATTTATTTTTATTAACTAAAAATTATAATGATGGTGTATATGTAATATGTCATATTTTATTTTTGTAGTTGAAGTGGGTCTTTTCTCCATTAAGATTATAGTTATGATTAAATACTTAATGTACAAGAAAAAAAAAATAACTGGAAAGACCAAAGACTTTTGAAAATTGTTTTAAATTCCCATTAGAACTACTTAAGGCTTAAGCGAAGCTGGCATAAATATGCTATGTCTTGGTAAAAGATGTGGGGATTGACAAAAATGTCAATTTGCAAAATATATATGATATTAAAAATATTATTACTTTGAAGTTCCAAGAGAAGCTATGGTGTGATGAAAATTTATAGGATAAATGAAAATTGAGATATTAAAAGTAGGTCATTAACCCTAATGTTGAAGATCAAAATTATCTCTCTATTTTAACTAGAGTAAAGATGAAGATCCACATAGCTAAAATAAGAACAAACTCTCATGAGTTGCATTGTGAAATAAGGCGTTGGACCTTTCCTTTAACTCCATGGGCTAAAATGATTTGTCATTTTTGTAAGACTATGAGTGTTGAGGATGAAAAAAGATTCCTCTTAAATTGTTCTATGTATACTTACATAAGATCTCAATTTCAAAAATTTTGTTACAGTACAAACCTACCCAAATTTTTATCTCATCAAAATTAAAGTAATTTAGAAACGCTCCTTTCCAAGCTTTTTAAGCATAAAAAAAAAACTCTAAAAAAAACCAAGTAGTTCCTTACTTTTATTTCTTAAGGTTTAATAAATCAAAATTGATCTAAAAAAAACGTTAACTATCATCATCATCAATAAATTTAAATTAAAAAAATGATTAACAAAATTATCATATTAAAATATTTTAAATATTATATTATTCTTTACTCGTGTTTCTTGTTTCTTGCTAGAACCAACAACATCTAAAATATATCATACTACCTCATTATTTAGGAAGATAAAAAGAGAAACATGGATTGATTTTGTATGATGTTTTCCTTATAAGTATTTTAATAAATAACAATTTAATCATTATCTTATTAACCAAGGGCACTTTTCCAACCCGAGGGATACCCTTCAACCCATGATAATTGTATGCAATATAAATATAAATATAAATATAAATATATATATATATATATATAGTCATGCCATATCATCATCAAAGTCGAACTTCACATAGTCATGCCATCCCCTAAGTCCCCACGATGTATCATGGAACTTCACATTCTTTTGAAATATTAATCTTCCTCACCGATCATGATGTGCCCTCTCTCTTCACATTCTTTGGAAATATCAATATTGCTTTATTTATACTACTTAACCTAAGAAAACTTTTAAATCATTTAGAGGTTCTTAGATACATTTCAATGTATTTCTTTTAGGAACAATCTCCTTTTTTTCTTTTATTCAAATATGAAACATAGCCTTCTCATTCCCTAATTTAGATCCAAAGTAACTTGGTGGAAGGAATCTATCCAATATGTGATACATCTCTTCCCCTCCGAGTTATAATAACACTCATAATAAAATCCCCTTGTTAAAATAGCTATCATTTGTTAAAATAGTTTCTATATTCATTAATTACACTCATAACGAAATAAGGTGGCATGCCTATCTCGATCAAAAGCATGAGACCTATCAGAGATAAGAGTTCATTTTCATCTTACTCTCCATGAGATATTGCTATCAAAACTTGACTCCTCTCCCATAAGCTTTAAGACTCTTTCTCTCCTATAGATATTCTTGGCTTTAAGTTGATACCTCCTCGAACTACGGCTTTAATTGAATATTCATAATGGGTGAGATAAACCGAAGTGTTTTGAAACTTTGTTGTTTTTTATTCCTAATATAAATGGATCCATACCTCCTCAAACCTCTATAAATGTCGAGTACAATCTATGTCATCACTGTACTACATTTGGATCTAAATTTAACGTTATTCCAGTGGATTTTGGTATCACGCAGACGTTGAAAGGTAAATTTCTAAACAACATTTTGGACAACATGGGAATGATGTTACTTTTTCGATGTATCTAATGTCGAACTAACATCACTTAAGAGACATGTTAACGACATCAGTAACGTCACTTAAGTGACGTGTTGTTGGACACAATGGCCACACTAAGAGGGGGTGAATCAGCGTGTGAGCAATTTTAAACTTTTTTACCTTCTTTTAATCAATCAGAGCATATCAATAATTATGTCATCGATTGCATAATCAAATTCATCATGGGTCATAAGCACAACATCACACCAAAAGAGACACAAGAATATATAGAATTGTGATATTTATTTATTGTACATGAAAGACAACAATCTTCTCGATTACAATCAGCACCAACTGATGAAAAGAGCACCAACTCTCATAACAAAACCCATCCCGGTTTTCTTAACTTCAACTAAGAAGGGTTTGAGGAGTACAATCCTCAAGTGCAAGATTCTCCTTGCAAGCAATCATATGGCTCTGGTGCAAAACCAACCTCTACTCTACATGTCACACGTCAATCTCTCGTCATCACTATGCTGGTCAACACTGCTCATTAATATCTGGTCAATCTGTTCATCACTACTACTCAACACTGTTGCTCATCACAACTGCTCATCACTGTTCCTCATCACTGCAGCTCATCTCCGCTGCTCGTCATTGCTGCTCATCATTGCTGCTCATCACTGTTGCTAATCATTGTTGCTAATCTCTGTTGCTCATTAATGTTGCTCATCTCTGCTTTCACTGAACATAAGGCATGCATCGTCATGCATCATCATCATAGGTATGCATCATCGTCAGAAGGTATGAATCATCATCATCAAATATAAAACATCAACATCTCAGTGTGCATCGTTGATGCATCATAATCATCAAGTATACATCATAGTGCATTCTTTATCTGCCTTTTAAAAAGTCTATCGATGACTATAAAACCTTTCTTTCAAAATTTGATTTATAATAAAATCATATTATTTATAAATTTCTACATTTATAAAATCATAACCTTTAAATTTTTTGTTTATTTATATTTTTTTTTTTCAAAATTTATAATAAATATTTTAATTATAATAGTTTTTAGTATCATGTGTAGAAATAAACTATCAAACAATAAATAAACATTTTAATATTTATTAAACCCAAAACGAATATTAATGGCATCACAAAGCAAGTTGGATTATGAATTCGGTGAGCCATGGAAATTAAAACAAGTGGTTAAATTTATGCAAATTGAAATATTTTAATTTCAAAGCATGTTGGACTATGACAATAATGTCGATAGTCACGACGTGTGTTAATTTTATACTACTTGTAATGTTTAAATTAAAATATAGCTTCTCAAATCCATCTCAAATCTTATTTTACCTATCTCAAAACAGAGAATTCAATGTTAAGGCGGATGGCTTATCTAAGGAGGCACTTCATTTGACATCTGGTTGTCTTCATTACATGGAATTCATTGAAGGTGAATGCATTGGGAATGGTTCTTTTCAGCTCTATTAACTCATAGACCTACTCCTTTCAACTCTTTTTTAAGGCTTGAGTATGGTATAACACCTTTTGGTGTTTGCGGTGGCTTTGTCCACTCTCTTTCTGAGCATGTCTATCCTGGAAGTTCCTCCTTATATCATCTATTTTGCCTCGACTTGCTCTCTCTGTAGCTTGGTGATTTGAGATGGGGATTGGAAGAAGGTTGTGCTTATATTTCTGCTACTTGTGGGAGGATTCACATCTTTTGTTTCATACTATTCTATATTTTGGATATGAGACTGAGCTCTATCTTCGTGGCTGAGGCCTTGCTATCATGTATATGCCCACTTTGTGATGTAAACGAACTACCTTTGATTATGATGAATAACAAGGAACTGTTATTTTTCTCCTGAAAAAAAATCTAAATATAGCTTAAAATTATTGAAAAAACTATTAAACTATGGCCTTAAAATTATTGGAATGGGTAACGATTTTTTCAAGGGGTTCTTCCGTTACAAACTCTTTCCCTTACCGTAAGAAATTTATTGAAGAAATCGTTAAGAAAGCTCATTGGTACCATGCATTTGTCTAGGATATGTTTCATGTGGATTGAAGATGCATTTGTCTAGGATATGTTTCATGTGGATTGAAGATACATTTGTCTAGGATATGTTTCATGTGGATTGAAGGTGTTGTGGAGAAATCATTAATAAAGCTCTTTGGTATCATGCATTTTTCTATGGATTTGTTTCATGTGGATAGAAGGTGGTGTGGTGTGGTGTGTGTGGTGGGTTTTTGAGTCAAGATATTATTGTGTTGGATGAGTGCATTTTTTAGATCAGGCATGATAAAAAGGGTATACAATTTTATTGGATTTTTGTTTCCTTAATACGTTCTTTGATTGTAACCCTGAGTGTAGTGTATCATTTCTTTGTTTCTTTGAGACATGTTCTTGGCCTTGAAATGTGTGTGTGAAAATCTTCAAGTTTTGTAGTATTTTGGTGATTTTCACATTTTAGTAACAAGTAAATTTTCAGTGGACTTCTCGCCTGAGTTTGATGTGTTAGAATTGATTTTAAATAAAAATCATAAATAAGATATAAATAAATGCATACTTTGATGACGAAGCATATTTTTTAAACAACAAGCTTCTTTTTACTAAATTAAGAAGGCAAACAACATATTGAATTTCTCCTTATTTGCGCATAATGATGATGCCACTTACATCGAATTCCTTCTTATTCGCACAACATCATGATGCCAAGCACCTTTTTTTTTTAACCGTGAGAACCTCTTCAAACCGCCCAACAAGCATTGTCAACTGTGCCACCTGGATACCAAACTCACGGGTCGAGGCCAACGATGCTAAGCATCTAAATATGTAGAGAGAGGGTGTCAATGGATAAGAGTAGGGGATAGAAAGGGCATCAATGGCTAAGAGTAGGGATATAATTCTTAATAGTAAGGGCGGGATTTTAATATAATACATTAAAAAATGAGTTGTCTAAATATTCGATTATTTGGATTGGACGACTAATTTTTTCTCGAAATATGGTATTTTTTATTATGTAAAATCAGAATTTAACTATTTTTTAATAGAGATTTTAATGGTAGAAATGGATTCAACATCTCAACTATTTTTTAAAAGTCATAACAAAAAAATTCACTTGAAATGGTCGAAATTTTAAACTAAGGTTAAACAAATTGACATTTTCTGAATTCGTTAAAACGTAAAATAACACATGTAGGCGTCATCAAATTTCTAGTTGACAGGCACTTGGAATTTGAAATTACAAGCCTCGTTGGAAATGATGTTGGTATACCAAACTTTTATTAATATGATATTATATTTCGAAACATTTATTCATATCGTTATTTCAAATATTATTAATCAACTTTTACTTTATTTAATCCAGCATTCGTGTCTTGGTCGTAAACAATGGGAAACATTTGTTATTTTTGGTGGGAGTAAGGAAGGGAATATTTGTCAAAATATTCAAAGGCGTCTAAAGTTGAATTTGTTAAAGTTGAATTTGTTATATATTATTGGAAAATAAAATATAATTTTTTATTATTGTAATTTTTTTTATATTTATATTATCTAGATGGTTTATTTTTTATTTTTTTAGGTGTTTAGAAATTTTTATTATTATTTTGAAATATTTAGCAGATAGAATTTTTTAAATGTTTTGTTTTTATTTTTAAATAGTTTAGAATTTATTTTTATTAACTAAAAATTATAATAATAGTGTATATGTAATATGTTATATTTTATTTTTGTATTTAAAATGGGTCTTTCTTTTATTGAGAGTATAGTTATGACTAAGTACCTAATGTATAAGAAAAAAAAAAATAACTCGAAAGATCAAAGACTTTCAAAAACTATTTTAAATACCAGTCAAAACCACTTAAGGCTTAAGTGAGGCTGGCATAAATATGTTATGTCTTGGTAAAAGATGCGGAGGATTGACAAACATGTCACTTTGTAAAATATATATGAAATTAAAAATATTATTACTTTGAAGTTCAAAGAGAAGCTATGGTGTGCTGAAAATTTAGAGGATGAAATAAAATAAAGATATTATAAGGAGGTTATTAACCCTAATGTTGAAGATCAAAATTATCTCTCTATTTTAACTAGAGTAAGGATGAAGATCCACATAGCTAAAATAAGAACAAACTCTCATGAGTTGCATTGTGAAATAAGGCATTGGACCTTTCCTTAAACTCCATGGACTAAAATGATATGTCATCTTTGTGAGAGTATGAGTGTTGAGGATGAAAAACGCTTCCTCTTAAATTGTTCTACGTATACTCACATAAGATCTCAATTTCAAAAAATTTGTTACACTGCGAACCTACCCAACATTTTATCTCATCAAAATTATAGTAATTTAGAAACACTCATTTCCAAGTTTTTGAGCATAGAAATAAAACTCTGAAGCAAACGAAGTAGTTCCTTACTTTTATTTCTTAAAGTTTAATAAATCAAAATTGGTCTAAATAAACGTTAACTATCATCATCATCAATAAATTTAAATTAAAAAAAATTCTTAATTAACAAAAATATCATATTAAAATATTTTAAAATTATAATATTCAAATATCTTAGATTTATAAAGATTATATTATTCTTTACTCATGTTTCTTGCTAGAACCAACTTCATCTAAAATATTGTATTCTTCTACCTCATTATTTAAGTATTTTAATAAGTGACAATTTAATCATGATGTTACTAAGGGCACCCTTCCAACCCCAGGGATACCCTTCAACCCTCTGGGAAGTGATTTAACTGCTAAAGTCTACAAATGTGTACATACACTACCTTTCTCTGGATTTGAACCTATAACCTCCTAAGAAGAAACACATGCTCTTAACCATTAGACTCACTCATGTTGTACATAACCTAAGAAAACATTTAAATCATTTAGAGGTTCTTAGAGACCTCTCTATGTATTTCTTTTAAGAATAATATCATTTTTTCTTTTATTCAAATATGAAACGTAGCCTTGTCATTCCCTTCTTGAATAAGCTATATAATGAACTATTTAATTTTTATTAGAAATATTTGTAGTGTAAAGATTTTCTAGGTTCCCTAATTTAGATCCAAAGTGACTGGCTAGAAGGATTCTATCCAAAATGTGATACATCTCTTCCCCTCCTGGTTATAATAACACTTATAATAAAATCCACTTGTAAAAATAACTGTCATTTGTTAAAATAGTTTCTATATTCATTAATTATATAATTTTAGTAGTATATGAATTTCATAAAGGGTTTGATAACATTGCTACTACATAGTAGCCATAGTAATTTTCTCGTTCAATATTCTTAAATATGCATACGCAAAATGCATAGTTATTATCCCATGTTAGTTTTACACCCCTCCTAAGAAAAATGGCCCAACTACCATTTATAGGTGGTGTAAACCAAAGTGTTTTGAAACTGTGTATTGCACATGACACACACCACTTAAGGGATGTATTGTTGACATTCACAATGTCTCTTAAGCGATGTGTATCACATGGACTACATGTTTCTTAAGCAAAATTATGTATGTCATGTGACACACATTGCTTAAAGGATGTGTAATAGAAATTTTAACATCCACCAAACACCATTTATTGGACGTTTAATAGACATAAAGAATTAATAATATGTCTCATAAGAAACATACATTCGATGTTTCTTTAATGGAGTTGGCTAATCTCTAGATCATTTGCACCTTTTCAGACATGTTTCGTCGGAATCCGGCAACACAATTTGTTGTTGAAAATGAGATTTCCAGTGTTAAAATTACAATTTTTATAGCAGAAATGGATTCAGGACCCTCGATTACCCTTGGGGCACCCAGTTTATGCAATTCCAATCACTGAAAATTACCCTTTGAACAATTTCCGCTGAATTTTGGCCAGAAAACTCGCCGAATTTTAGGTGCAAATAGTCTAGATTTTAGCTTACACCTTATTTAATACATAGAATGTTGAAAAACATCCCTTAATGGACATTTATTAGACATTATTTGTTTATTGTATATCCAGTAAGCAATGTTGATTAGCCATGGAGACATCACTTAGTGAACATTCATTAGAAATTAAAAATTAACTGTATAACCATTAAGCAACGTTCATTGGACATGGGAACATCGTGTAATGGACATTCAATATAAATTAATTGTTAATGATATGTCTCTTAAGAGATCTACATTCGATGCTTCTCCTATATGTGCAAAATTAGAAACATTATTTTATGGATGCTCTAAGTTAGAACATAATAAATAAATGTGTCAATGATTTAGCCTTCTTTAATTGCACTATTTAATTTGGATATGAAAAGGCCTCAGAGTGATTGCATGTCTGAGTAGAGAGTGCCACTCCAACCTCCTTCTTTAATTGCAAAACTAATAAAATGCACTATCTTAAGACTTTGATCAATCTTTGGCCTTTTGTAGATAAAACAGGTCTAATGGTGTATGATCCTTCTACATTGTCATTAAGTAAGCTTGGTTACCTTTAACAAGTTTGTACTAGTTCAAGCATTGTGAATATATTGCATCTTGATTCAACAAATAAGGATCCACAAAACTCACAATGTACACATCCAATGGAACAAAATTGAAGTTTACTTCTATAATTCAGTTTGATGAATGCGAAGATTCACCTTTTACTTGCACTATATGTATGAGTCCTTATTCTTGTTAATCCAATCCAAAGAGTAGGGTCCTAGATGTGCAGTCATATATAGGTTGTTCTTATTTACTATTACTTCTAAAATAAGATCTCACTTGCTTCCAGTATCAAATGCTATGGTTACAAGGTCCTTCTTGATTTGAAATTAGTGAACAACAATTTATTTTCTTGGCACAAATAAACTAGGAATCTACCATTAAAGAAACACATTCTAATGCATTGTGAAGTACTAATTCTTTTTCTCTCCTCACTCTGAGTCATTAAACGTTTTTTCACTTCTTTGGATATTGTCTCCAATATTCATCCTTGGTTGTTCTTTGCACTTACAATAATTACATAAGGGATGATTATTCTTCTTTTACACACTTTATTCTTCTTCAATTTGGTGACTTGGAGTTAGCATTGCACTATATCATTCAATGGATTTTTTACATGCCATCTCTTGTAGAATTCGTCTTTCCTTGATTAGAATTAGTAGCAACAATGTTTTTATTCTTCCTCCAGAAGTTCTTAAATTTAATCAAACTTATCCTTTTGGCATGCATCCTTAAGAGTGTGGATGTTGAACATTTCAAGTTTCTTATGAATTGGTTTATTCAATCCACCAATGAACTTGGTCACCAAATTGGATTATTTTTTCCTTACTTTGAGCCAAATCGTGTAGTGGTTGAACTTTTAAAAATATGAATGTATTTTCTATTTGGAATCATATCATAGGCATTTCCATAATTGTTGTTTCTACTTTGAATAATTGATCAGATTGAATTATTCCTTGTTTGGATCTTTGAATTCATCCCACATCAAATATTGTGTGGCACCGATATTTTGTTTGCATTCACACAAATTATGCCACCATGAAAAAGCTTCTTTGTCCATGAGTAGCTTTTCCAAGGAAAATTTGTATTCATATGTTAATTTATAGTTCATGGAAGGAATCTAATTGCCTTAATTAATCATAAATCAACAAGGTTTGCATCTAACCATCACAGGATGAAATCTCCCTTTTGGTTTCCACTTTTAGAGGGGAACCCAAAATTGACAATAAAACTATTTTAATACTGTTCAACTTCATGCTTGTTTTATTTCCAATGTCTTGTTCATGTATTAGAGACTCTTTGAAGGAATAAAGGGATGACATTCTCCAATTAGGAGTAGTAATTCTTCCAGAGTGAAAGGTAGATATGAATGCTAATAATTCTAGGCCAAGTTTGCTCAGAATTTAGAGCACCAATTGCTCATCCTTCTTGACTATCCCACATTGCTTACATTGCATGACCAATGATTTGGATTTTGAGAAAAAATGTTGTGTAGTTTTGAAGTTGTTGGGTTGTAGTGCTATCATCTAATACTCCAGTATATGGAGCCTAACCTCATCCTATTTTCCAAACAAGGATTCAAACTTCTCCCATACTTCTTTTGGTTTTCTCAATCCCTCAAGGTGAAAGAGTAACTCTCTGGAGATGTGGACGCACATGAAGCCAAATGCTTCATCAAGCTTCTTTAGATACTTCAATTTTTCAAGATGTTGTTGGGTTTGACCTCTCTACCCATGGTGACCCTGTACAAACCTTTGTTGCGCAAGACAGTATACATATCATCCCTCCAATCAAGAGAGTTGAAGGGGGTGAGGATTGTGGGTGTCAAATATACTGGATTCTCCATCTTACAGCTTCAAAACAAATAATTCTTCAGAAAATATTTGAATGTACATGCAAAAAAACTGCAAAACACTTCAATTCAAAATAAAACCAATTAAAACACTCTCAACTTCGACATGTGCACTTTATCTGGGTGCATCACACCTGGCTAGACTTCTCTGGACAAAATCCATAGGGAGCAAGGAAATAATACCAGGATTTATGTGGAACTCAATTGCTTCTGGTGGATCAATGGAAGTTTCTGAGGTTTGAATATGGCCTAGATACCTGATAGGATACCATATTAAATTTAATGAAGCATATTATCTTTAGGCCTGCATGAATTCATTGAGAAAAGAAGGTTGCAAAAGAGAGAGAAGAATTTAGTAAAGACTGGTCAATTATTCAAGGAAACATTGCACACACATGGAGACAAAATTGGAAGAATATCGTTACATCCATTAATTAGTAAATAATGTGTACTGCAATGGTGTTACAAATAGGATAATTCAAATGCATAAGATATGATTCAAATCTACCAGCCTAGACTGACTCCAGAGCTAACTCGGTGTGGGAAAATCACCACTAGAGCTCACTAATGCAACTGTGGATTACTGAATCGGTTCCAACTAGTTAACTCATGTAGGTAGGTGAGAAAATGCGCCCTATATTCCTTAAATCATGCAAACTAGCGCTAGGATGACTGAGAGTGAACTAACTGATGGTAATCATAGAATAACTGAACATAATTGAATACTGACTAGGGTCAACTGTTGGAGACTTTTAATGGCACTCAAAGTGGGTTCTTGAATTATAGCGATTGGTCCCTAGAGATCCTAAAATCATGCAGACACGCACATTGAGTGGTAGGTGGCCCCCGGGTGATTCTCCCATGCACTAGTGAATTGGTAATGACCTCCTAAGCTAGGAAAAGACAAATAGACTATGGTGGTCAAGGGATGATTAATTAATAATACTAACACACAACTGATATGAATTTGACCATAATGATTACATCTCATTAACATGTACTTCACACTTTTCATAGGCTCAAATAAAATGAAAATGACACACAAGTCAGATTGAAGAAGATTGTCCAACACGTGAAACATATCCTATGCAGATATGTTAACATAAAAGGGAGATATGTAAGTACTAGTATTTAAAAGTTGTCATTATTGTTTTTTCAACTATAATATAAAATATTTCCTTACTAAATTGCATTATGTTATGGTATGTATTCAATAGACTTTGGCATCATGCCCACCGCTGAGTATCTCAAAGTTTCCTTGACTAGAGGGTATAAATCCCTGGTTGAAATGAAAAAGGAAAATAATGATAACACTTATGTTGTCAACGACGAGCTATATAAGTTCAATCTATTTTGAATAGTTATTTATAATTGAGTTATGATATTTTGCTCCTGCAATAATTACGAATGTTATTGCAGGTAGTACATGAAGATTTAAGTATTCCTCAAAAGTCAGTTTTAGAGGAAAAAAGTGTTTAGTAGGCAGAGGTTAGTGTTATTGCACCATGTGCCATGAAAAAGGCCATTATAAAATTATTATTTTTTGGTTTATGTATACTTTTAATGAGGTTATTTATAAATGGTTTTCTTTAACTATAGATTATGTGGACCCTACTTTTGTACCTACATGGAGATGTATCTTTCATTCTCGAGAACAAGTACTAGAAGAAACAAGGTGAGTAGAGTATAAATAATAATATTTCAACATCAAAATTGTGGACCTTTTAAAAGTTAAAACCTAGAAGGAAGTAGTGTAGTACATATTAAACTTTTTGTAAGAATGCAAAATTTTGTTATACACATATGTATTATATGTATTATTGCGAGATCAGGACCTCAATTCATACAACCTAATTTTTTTATTAATTAGACTAGGTTGGTATTTATATTTATTTAATTATGATGAGTGAAAACATTTTTGGAGAAGCAACATTTTCTTGTCATTTAGGTCTAGCTCAAGTGGTTATGGGATGGAGTGTTATCCTCCCCATTCAAGTTCAATTCTCATAAGTGACATGTTGAGATCATACTTAGTATAATATTGTAATGGATTTGATACCATTGTTTACTTGGCATTGTGCTCTCAATAATATAGGGTTTATCTTGGGTACCATCCTTGAAATTAGAGGAATTAACAAAGGGTTTGCTCAAATAATTACCTAGAAAAAAGTAACATTTTTCTCTCAAAATTGGTGTTGTTTCCCACTATAAATTTTTGTATATGCCATGTGATGATTGATTGTGTCATTTATGTTTAGTTTATTGGATGAGCCATATTTAAATAACCTATAATGAATACCAATTTTTAATTCTAGGATTATGATATGTTTATGTTTATTGTAATGTTGGGTCTTTATGAATGCAACAAACTTCAAGAGTAATTTATAATTATTCATCCAAGAACAAGTTGGAGGCCATGCGATATTGATCACCCAAACTTTCTAGTTTGATGTCAGGTTCAAAGTTAGTATGGAGGTATAACATTCAAGAAAATAGGGTCACCTCCTTACCCACTACATCAAAGAAATGATGGCCAAGAAAAATTTAGCGTGGAGGAAAATCTTGGAAATGTTAATGGGAGGAGGTATTAACTATGTTAATTTGCACCAGTAAGTGGAAGCATATGCCTTTTATAAGTACAAATGTGGAGCATGAAAAGGGAATAAGCATCCACTTCTCTGCCATGTACTCCCCACACCACTATGTGGAGACAAAGGCCACACTAATGTGTAGTGTGGAGCTCGGTAACAAAAAAAATAGGAGGGTTACCCCTTTCTTACCTACACTTCACTAAGTCATGGTGGAGCCCATGTCTAGTAGAGGCAGGGTGAGCTAAATAAATACGATATTGGATCATCCTTGGCACTGAGAATGATTAGACTAAAGGGAGTCTAGTTAGAGAGTCTAGATATGGGATTCATATCATGCAAATAAGCAGAAAGATAAGATCCACTGGAATGCGGCCTATAGAGAATGAATCCCAAAATAAAAGGAGAGGATTTCCTTCCTAGATATGAGAATGATTATAATAAAGGGAGTCTAGTTAGAGATTCTAGATATGGGATTCATATCATGCAAAGAAGTAGAAAGATAAGATCCACTAGAAGACGTCCTATAGAGAATGAATCTCAAAATAAAAGGAGAGGATTTCCTTCCTAGATAGCATCCATAGCAAGAGATATTTTTTAGTTAGATATAGAGATAAGAAGAACCACATTCAAGCAGTCCATTCCTTGTATTGAATGCTCCATAAATATTTTATTTTCACACTCATATGAGAATATTTACCCAAGAAAAATAAATTAAGGCAGTGTTTGTCTTAATCTAATTACCCCAAGAGGTGAATTTAATAGATGTGTTAACCCTAGGCTCTATCTAAGTCTTGGGAGAAGAGTCAATGTATCAAACCATATAACAAAGGAATAATTTCAATTTGTAACAATTTATAATTGATTATAAAAAAGAAAACCTCACAAAGATCATTATGTGACCTATAGTGAGCATAGATAATCAAGTAGAGGAAGTATTGAATCTTACAACCTTTGATTCATTGGAACAAGAAATTAAGTTTTTTCCAACCATTTGTAATTTTCAATTCTAAAATTTATGAATTGAGCAATCATTTCATTTGTTGTTGGAGTTTCCCATTGTGCCCTCATGGGTAATATTGTGTATTGTTTCATATGATTGTAGTATTTCTTACAGTTATTCCTTTGCCTTTCATAGACATGGTCTTTACTAAACTTACTATACTATTAGACACAAATGAGCATAATAGGTCTCATAAGATTACTAATGCATAGGTAATACATCAAAGTGATTTCAGACTCACCACAATGTAGTGGACATTTGTTGTGATCTAGAGGAAATAAAAAAGAGTAAGCATTAAGATCTACATTGGTGAACCAAGTTGACCATAGGTTGATTAACTATACATCATTTTCACTTGTAGCCATGTTATGAGAGAACATAGACAAAATGTATACATAGCTTCAAAGCATGGCCATGGAAGGAATTTAGAATATTAATTTGTTTCTTATTTAATTAATTAAGAACCAGAAGAGGTTCTCTCTCCCAGCTGGAAATTTTACTAAGGCACTGCAAATGTATTTTTGAAAATGTTTAGATGTATTTGATATCTTTATAGCATATTATGTTGTTCTTGTAATTCCTAAGAAGTTCACTATTTTCTTTTGTCTTAATTTTTTGTTTAAACATGTACTCAGTCTATTGTACATGATGTTGAATCCATATGGTTGGGCTAGCCATTGTTTCTTGGCAAGTCCTTGGTTATGGGAAAAGACAATAAGATGCTTTTTTTCAAGTAATGGGAAAATACAAAGTTTCCTAAATGCATAGTTCAAAACAACATTTTCTCAAACTTTGAAATATTTTCATAAACATATTAGGTAATTTAGAAAATATGCCCTAGGGTTATTGTTTTTTTAAACTAAAACAGAGAGGTAGATTATAAAGGCCGGAAAAACGGCTGCCGGGTGCTTTAACATAGCTAAACAGAGCTTCAGACATCCAGATCTAGTCTATGACCAGTAGATCGGTCTTATTATAGATAAGCAGCAGAGGAGTACATATTATAGCAGAGAGAAGGGGGGAATTAAATTCCAGAACTTCATTTCAAGTCCAGCTTTGAAACAGCATCTTCTAGAGCTGCGAGACGCTTCCCAAAATCTCCATGGACATTTGCTTCGTCCTTAAATCCAGTTCGGACCTCAGCTTTGAAGTTTTTCATTTTACCAGCAATTCCAGCTTGTTCTTCTCTTAGCTTTCGAAGATCAACATTCAGCAAATCCCATGCTTTGTTCGCTGCTTTGGTTGAGTCATCCATGGATTTCTCTAATCCAGACATTCGACCTCGGATTCTCCCAAGAGCTGATTCGACTTCCTGAAGACGCGTTTCCACCGGCAGGCCAGAGGAGGAAGAGCTACCCGACGCCATAGAGGACCAAAGGGGAAATGCAGGAGCTCACAGAATACCTGAGTAACCTTCAGCGCGGGAACAACAGAGGGATCAGAGACAGAGCGGTTCAAAGGATAGGAAGGAGGGGATAAAAGGAGCACGAAGGGCCTTTCAGTCGCAGACAGCATGATAGCAAGATCGTGGGACAGAGATTTCTTCAGCAACTCCAGACAAAGGACTGGGAATCAAGAGACAAAACGTGCAGCCCATCGAATGAGGACGCTTGACCCTGCTAGGGGACGTCCCATCTTATTTCCTTGCAATCCATGTGCAGGATTCCTCTGCATAACCCAACTCCCTCATTCGCTGCTTTATCTGCTTTAGCATTCAGATTTTTGAGGATATGGAAGAATCTTATTGAGTGGAAATCTTCACAAAGGGTCTTGATTCTTTTTAATATTTGAGCTAAATGCATATTGGAGGGTCACTTTTGAATGGAGATGGCTTGGATTAGAAGCCGAGAGTCCCCGAAAACCAGAAGTTTGGTAATGCCTTTAGCCTTTGCAATCCTCGGTCCTTGATAGAGCCCGCAGAACTCAGCCTTATTATTTGTCCCATTACCTAGGCCCCAGGCGTAGCAGATGATCAGGGTATCCTTTGCGTCAGTAATAACTCCACCACATCCAGAAAGACCCGGGTTCCCTTTTGCTGCACCGTCAAAGAAAAGAGAGGGAGTGTTCATAGCAAGTTTCCAACTATTAAAATCCTTCTCATCAAGCCTGATTTCCCAACTAGCTAAGGGAGCTTTTGGAAGGGTTCTGATGTGGTGATTGTGAACAAACTGAGCCAGCCAGTGAGATTCTTCGACCTTGAGAGGTGCATTGTTAGCCAAGGAGGAGTTTTGAACCAGAGTTTCCCCAACTATAGCTCTTGCTTGGGCTGCTACTCTGGAAGGGGGACTTTCCTTCCCCCTGAAGATTCGACTATTCCTTTCCGTCCAAATTTTCCAACAAGTGGCTTTGAGGGTCCAGTTCCAGGCTTCTTGAAGGAGAGGTTTCTTGGAGAGCAGGAAGGGGGAGAGCTGCCCCCAGCTTGAAAGGATCTCATGGATAGTGGGCGGGAGAATTATGCTTGGGTTAATCCTCAAGGCTAGGGACCAGACTTCTTTGGAGAAATTGCAGCTTGCGATGAGGTGGTCAGCTGTTTCATTCTCCATTTTGCACAGGGAACAGCGTGAGGGACCTTCCATCCCTCGCTTTTTGAGATTTTCACCAGTAAGGATACTGTTGTGAGCCATGGTCCAGCAGAACATATCTATTTTTGGAATGAAGCAGTTGTCCCACAGTCGATTCCATATTGCTGGGTTAGGAACGGCACCAGTAGTAGCTTGAAATTTCTTGTACCCCTCAGCAGAGGAATAGGAGCCTGAATTGCTTCCCCAACCTCTTTTATCTCGAGTTCCTTCCATGATAGGAGATTTGCCTTGGAGAAGGACTAAGAGCACATCCAGCTCAGCAGCGAGTTCCGGAGGGGGGTTGCCTATATTCCAGCCGGTCCATCTATTGTTTTCCCACTGGGACAGATCCGAAAGCAAGTTGATACCTTTGTTTAACAGCCAATTTCTAATTTGCTCCACTTCCCTACAGGACCCAAGAGGGGTATCTCCCATGATAGAGTCATCCCATACTCTTATGGTTTTGCCATCCCCCAGGATCCAGTAAAGGTTACTTCGGAAAGGATCCAGGGCTTTAAGGCACATCTTGTAAATCGGAGAGCCATTTCTTTTGGGGGGAGGCCTATCCAAGCATCTTTTCCTTGGACCGGGGAAGTATTTCTTCCTTAAATCTTTTTTTCTCCAACTGTCTTTTCCGGAGACAATCTGCCAGAGAAGTTTGGCACCAAGGGCTAGATTTTGAGAGGAGAGACTTCTGACTTGCAACCCTCCTTCAGGGCGAGGCCTTTGTATCTTTTTCCAGCTGATCAAGTGGAATTTCTTCTCATTCCCCTTGCCTCCTTCCCACAGGAATTTTCGAAGCATACTTTCCATTTTATGAATGACCAGCACTGGAGCTAGCATGATGGAGGAATGGTAAATGGGCATACTATTTAGGACAGCTTTTAAAAGAACGGTTTTACCTGCAATATTTAGCCAATTAGAGCCCCAAGATTGAATTTTAATTTTAATTTTATCTATGATGCTATCCCAAAAGGCTGACTTGAGCTTGTGTTTGCAGATGGGAATACCCAGGTAGGGGAAGGTCTCCCAGCTCGTTGTGCCCTCCATCTCAAGAATTCTGGTTATACCTCGGAGCTCTATAGCTGAACAGTTCCAGCTGTATATCTTGCTTTTATGGTGGTTAATTTGACTTCCAGACACCGTTTTGTAGGTTTCCAATTCATTCTTAAAGTATTCAGCGGAGTGAGAGCTCGCCCCTCCTAATAACAGAGTGTCATCAG
>LPNX010977590.1:71620-97116 GCA_001517045.1 Pseudotsuga menziesii
CCGAACACCTTGCACTATTCGGAGACCAAACAGCGTTTGGGAGTCCTGGCAGAGGTTAAGTTGAAGGCTGAGAACAGAGGCCTGAATGGCGTAAAGAAGCGGGGATAACGGGCATCCTTGCCTGAGTCCTCTGGATGCTTTGAAGAAGCCCGAGGGGCGTCCATTTACCAGAGGGCTAATCCAAGGAGAATCTACACATCCTTTTATCCAGTTTATAATGGAGGAGGAGAACCCAAATTTGGCCATAACAGCAAACATAAAATCATGCTTGACACGGTCAAAGGCATTTGCTAAGTCTAGTTTGACGATCATGCCTTTTTCCTTTCTCTGGCAGCTGGAATGAATTTCTTCCTGAACGAGGATGATGTTGTCCAAGATTTTCCTTCCCTTGATGAATCCACCCTGATTATCAGGGATAATTTTGGGTAGAATTCTTTTAATTCTGGAGGCGATGATCTTGGTGATGATCTTATACCCTGTGTTGCACAAGGAGATCGGTCTGAAGCGGTTGAAGTTGTTGGCACCTTTTTCCTTCGGGATCAGAGCTAGGAAGGATGAATTGGTGCTTCCTCCCAGCCTGTTAGTTAATTGAGAGTGCCGCACCATTTTAAGAAGGTCATACTTTATTATCGACTAGCAGCTGGAGAAGAATCTAGTGGAGAAGCCGTTCGGACCAGGTGCACTGTCCGGTTTCATAAGCGAAAGGGTCTCTTTAAGTTCATTCATAGAAACTGGAGCTGTGAGAAAGTTGTTGTCTTCCTGATTGATGAGGGAGGGGATAAGGTCAAAGGGGTGGGCGTTGGTGTCTAACAGTTCCTCGATGGGGGCTGTGTATAACTCTTTGAAGGAATTATGGGCAGCTTGCTTGATACCCTCAAAATCTTTGATCAGGACTCCATTATAGTTGATTTCAGAGACTGCATTATGATTTTTTCGAGCCTCAACCTGTTTGTGGAAATACTTGGTGTTTTTATCTCCACTCAGGAGCCACATATTTCGGGATTTCTGTCTCCAGTATTCCTCCTCCAATCTACATGCTGAGAAGAAGGCTTTCTGGAGCTCGTCTTCCTTTCTAAGCATGCTTTCGGTTATATCTGAAATTTCCATAAGGCTTTGATGATTTTCCAAATCAGCTTGGGTAGCTTTTCTTTTCGAAGAGGGTGTGGTGAGCCGTTTTGACCACTTTTTCAGATCTGATTTGAGTCTTTTTAGCTTGGACTCCCAAATGAAGGAGGGGGATCCTTTAATAGGAGCGTTCCAGGAATCAGAGACAACTTGAAGGAAACCCTCTTGCTGGATCCAAAGAGGGCTGAAGCGGAAAGGGATTGGGCCGAGATTTGGGGCTAGAGACAGATCAAGCAGGATGGGGTTATGACACGAGGTACAGTGAGGAAGGATTTTGGATGAGACCAAAAGACCAAGGGTGAGAAAGGAGGAGTGGACAAGAAACCTGTCAAGCCGGGCAGCCACATGACCCGGACCCGCTCTCTTATTTGACCAAGTGAACTTCCCTCTAGCTGGTTTGATGTCAAGGAGATCCCATCCAAGGATGATATCCTCCACCCATTCTCGTGAGGGATCCCTGACCAGCGATCCACCTTTTTTCTCACTTGCAGCTAAAGTAACATTCAGGTCGCCAGCTACAATAATATTATCAAGATGCTGTTGATTAAGGAAAGATTCTAGATTTTTCCAACAATCTTTTTTTTCTAAATGCAGTACAGGAACATAGAGATTGAAAATACTTACCAGATGCCCCGATGGTTTGTGGAGGAGTTTGGTAAAGATCCAGTGGAGATCATGGACCTCAGTTTCAAGAGTGTAGAGATTGGAGTCCCAGAAGGTTGCTATGCCTCCAGAGGCTCCTCTAGAATTGATAGCAATTCCAATGCCTTTTTTCCAGAATTTTTCCCCAGCTTGGAGGGCAGCAGCTTCCTCCATTTTTGTTTCCTGGACAAGCAGAATTTCAGGGTTGTGAATTCGAACTAGATCTTTCATAGCTTCTTCTTTGGATGAAGACCCTAGACCTCTGCAATTCCAGGAGATGTAGTGCATTACTAACGGTGGGGGGGGGTGGCCCCTTTGGAGGCCTGGCCAGATCCTTTCTTTGATCTGGTGTTCATGAGCCCTTTCAACGTTTTTTGTGACCCTTCAAGGATCTCTAAGTAGGAGGCTTCTTCTCTTTGCTTCTTTTTTGACTTTCGACCTCTTGGATTTTTGAAGGGGACCGATGGTAGACTGCATGAGGAGTCCCCTTCATCTGACTCTTCATCCCGATCTGTTTCTAGCTGAAGAGGTTCTTCGATGGAGTTTTTGAGAGGACTGGCTGGATCAGCGGGGGAGGCTTCCCTTGGGTGAGGGATTTCCCCCATTTCCAATGGCTCTTCAATATGGGGCGCGGCCTCTTTTCCTTTATGTGGATCGCTGACCTGATTTTCTGCAGGTTTGCTGCTTTTCCCTGGGTCTTCTTCCTGAATGACAATAGGAGTTGATTTGATAGCTTCCTGAAAGGAAGAGCTGGAAGGAAGATTCTGCATGCTACTTCCTGACTTTTTTTCATGATTTTTGTTGCTGAGTTTGCCTTTTTTTACTTTTTTCCAGCCCTCTTCTTCATCATTGGCTTGGATTTGGGGGCAGTTTCTCTGGAAGTGGCCATGCTCGTGACAATGCCAGCACTTGAACGGAAGCTGCTCGTAATCCAGCTTTTGGTAATGATGCCAGTCTCCGACTTTCAGCTTTACTGCTTCAGGTAGCCCAGCTTCCAGATCAACCTCCACACAAATCCTGGCGCAAGAGTACTGTCCTTTGTTCTCAGCTGTGTCTATGTATTTCCCAAGGGCGTTCCCCACTTTTTCGAGGGTTTGAGGGTTCCGGCAATGTACTGGGAGGTTTGGAAGTCTTACCCACACTGGCACTTCCTTTGGGACATCTACTTCAGCGTTGAAGTCTGGGGTCCATTTGTTGAGGTACAACGCTTGGGACCCCATGAAGTACGACCCATTTCTGAAGACGAGATCTCGATCTTCTTTGGAAATGAATTCAAAGATGAAGAATCCTCGTCCAACCAGATAGCAGGTAACACTGTTCTTAAGCTGAGGCCGCCAGTGCCTTTGTATCCAATAATCAGTAGTTTTCGTAGAGGGCCAGAGCCCCATGAACTGCCCTACCAGGCCCCGTTCAGCAAGGGCAAGGGCGATCTTGATAGGCTGATCAATCGGGAGATCAATTTCCGGAACAGCATCCAGTTTCTTTATAAATTTAGGGATGGAGGGCGCTGCAGGTTTGAGCCCAGGAGCAGAGAGAAGGCGCTTGAAGTCTTCCTCGGCTGAGAGAGGCGAGGAAGGGGAGAGCCCTCCCCCAGGCGCAGCCATGGGGGCGGCCAGGAAGCGAGAACCCTAAGCAGCTGAAAACGCAGACTCAGAGGAGGAGCGCGTCTGCCCTAGGGTTATTGTTATGCTCACATATTTTCCATCTTATTGATAAGAGTGTTCATGTTCCATGTGTTAATTGGGTCACCTTATTCTCTCCTTGGGTGCTATGTAATCCCCATTAGATATTATTTAGTCCTAGTTGATGAAATGATTAACTACATAGTATGCTTCAACCTATTATAGCTATACATTTGGGGATTAATTATCAATTTCTCCCTCAAAATATACAATGTTGATTTTTACTCAAACGTTTAATGGGTTGTGTACACCAAATAACCCATTTTCAAGTGTTCCAAATGTCGTGAGTGCAATAATGGGTTGTGTACACCAAATGACATTTAGTTGCAATAATGGGTTGTGGAACAAATAAAGTCTTTGTTATTGGTGCAAGCGTAGAATGATCATGATTAGCATAGGGCTTGCATTGAACTTCCTTTATGCACTACCTATGTGAGTAGGTATAATAATTACATTAATATCACTTAGTGTAGTTACAATGTTTGTCACTAATTTAACATTGTCTAGCCTTAACTGCAAATAGTTAGAAAATTTTACAAAGTTCCAATTTTGGGATTGTATGTGAACTTGTGACTATGTTCAAATAATTCGAGGTCATCATCTTTGTACTCTTATTATATCCTGATGCATCCTCCTCCTCAATTAAGGATAGTCTAAAGTTGATAATGTTTGTTATGACACATTGAAAATTCACGGCTTTATGGTTTTAAGGAATATTATTGTCTATCCATAATTAAATTTTATGTTTCCCTTTGTTAAAGAATTAAAAGTTATTGCAATGCCAAAGTAACATGAAATAAATTTATAAAGGTAGTTTCCATCCTTAAAGGACTTCAGTAACACTTTGAGATTAGTTAGTGACATCCAAACTTTTAAAGTTTGATATGGAATCCAACTTGATGATATAACCAACTCCCATTAATGTTGCTTATTGGTTATATAACTAATTTTTAATGTAATGAATGCTCATTAAGAGAAATTCATTAAATTTTAAACATATGTTAAGGGATATTTTTCAACATCGTAAGTATAAAAAAGAATGTAGAATGTACATCTCTTATGAGACACATTATTAATTTTAATGTCTACTCAACATCTAATAAATGGAATTTGGTAGATGTTAAATTGTCTATTACATGTCCTTTAAGAGGTGTGTCATGTGGACTACATGTTTCTTAAGAGACATACCTCATGTCACCTAAGCGACGCGTAGTCCACATGACACACATCATTTAACTGAAATTTCTTTGTTGACACATGTCCCTTAAGTGGCATATGTCGTGTGGACTATGCATCTCTTAAGAGATGTACTTGATGTCTCTTTACTGGTGTGTAGTTGGCATGGCACACATCACTTAATATGTGTTACTTTAATTTGACATCATAGATGCTAGAAAAGCAACATCATTTCAACAATGTCCAAACAATGTTTAATCAAAGTTTATGCAATGCAAAAATGCATTGGATTAGCATCAAATTTGGCCCCAAATGCAGTAGCGTTGGTATTTATTAGTGAATAATTGTAATGGGACCACATTAAAGTAGGTCCACTAAGTAGTTAGAAGGTTGTTAGGGTTAAGTTTGTCTTGTGATCTATAAATATGGATGGAGTCCTCGTGAAATAATATTGTTATTAAAGCTTAGATCATATGAGGCGGCCCCTTGAAGAGGGAAGTGAACATAAATGGATTCCTTCCAAAAAATGATCAATTAGAAGGTTTTCCTACCTTGAGTGTTTTAATATTAATAAAGTGTGGATTGTTCTGTATTAGATATATGTTATGTGATTGAATATTTTCATATTTGAAGTAAACTACATTACAACCATGAAGAAGAAACACGAGAGTTGGAGGATTGCATGTGAAAAGCATACCCACACCCTTTTTAAATTTTGATAGTCAGGTTTTGACATTGTACATAGCGTTGAGATTGCATTAAGGATGATGCAAATCTAAGGGGGAACAAAATATAATACCTCATTCTTCATCCCGAGAATATTAATATATGTACATATGATGAAATCGATATAAGGAGGACATCTATGACGTGTCATTTGTACACTAATAAATAATACAAATATACTAACATGTGTAAAAGTGGAAGAAGGACAAAGAATAGGAGCTATGAGTCCATGAGAGGGAAAATAAATGGTGCTTACGGGGTTAAGCAAGACTCATATTATTTTATTGTTCCCTTGGTTTATTATACATTTTTATGATTATTATTAAACCTTGGGATTATATTTCCAAAGTGATATCCATGAACTTCTCATGAAAAAATGTGGTCTCTCCTTCATATGCAAATATTTTATGATTTTGGCATGTAAGACATTATTGCCATTCATTTTACTTGAGATGTTTTATATGAGTTTATGCTTTCATAGTGTTACAACCATAAAATTATGAATTACAACCATACATAAAATTATGAATTACAACCATACATAAAATTATAAATTACAACCACAAAATTATGAATTACAACCATACATAAAATTATGAATTACAACCATGTTGGTTTGCTAGGCAGACCCGGGTTTACTATCATGTACCAACAACACCCCTATCTCACTGGCCCTTTTGGCGACAGACCGTGGAGCGGCCTGAAGTCTCACCCGAAGTGATTCTAATGGGTTGGACAAAGACTCAAGTGTCTTCGACCAGGTTCTGTAGCATCCTATGTGCACCTCGCAGCTCTACCTAGCCCGCGAGATGTCTCTCTCTCTCCGCGATGCGCAGTTTCCTCTTACTCGCGATGATTCTAGCCCTTATCGCACCGCCACGTCCTGGGAAACGCATAACTCTCTCCTACGCTCGATCCTCAACCTCCGGTACCACGCACCTCAGCTCCTTTGATGGTGCGATATCGCCTCCTCGCGATATCCTACCGTTGCGACTCAGCGTACTTAGCGTTACTCGTGCTCAACTTACAGGACTCAATACACAAGGTTGTTTTATACTGCGACTCTTAACTGTCTTGAGTGAAACATAGACAAACTCTTATACATAATACTTAAAGACTTCAACATGCATTTATCCTATTAATATGCTGTGAACTGAATATCACATACATACATTTACTGTAAGCAAAGTTCATGTAATGAATGACAGATATAACAAGCAAATACAATCACATGAATCAATCACATAACACTCTGATTTTACGTGGTTCACTTCCGGGGTAGAAGCTACGTCCACAGAACTGTGTTTCTATATTATAACTTGAGAGAGGTACACAGTTCTGCTACACTGCATATGCAGCTAGAGATCTTATGGATAACTCCGCACACAGCCTGGAGCCCTTCTCTCTTAGATCTCTTTTCTCTCTCTCTTTCTCTGTCAATCCTTGCGGATTGTTACAATACAAAATACAGTGAGCTAACAGACTACTGGACTCTCAAACTTGCTAATGTCTAGCTCCAGAAGTACTGACTAGCTGGATGGCTTAAAATGCCCAAAATGCCAACCTTTTACAATACAAAATATATCCCTTTATAGGTGGCCTGAAGGTCTTGCCATTACAACACTGTGGGCCTGTCCCAATAGTAACCCAAAACCATAACTAGTGACAGTCGGTATATCTGTACTTGGGGTAGCCGCTTTTCGTCACACCACTGCTCTCTGCAGTCTTCCATGCTTCCTGGCACTGACCATGGGTACTATGCACCGCTTCCCTTCTTCTATCCTTCATCTTCAATACCTCGGCCTCGTCGCTCTTTTTCCTTTATGAGGGTAGCTGAGCCCTCCTGTCTTTGCCGCTGCCTTCAATGCAGTGGTTGAGCTCTCTCTTCTCGGCCGCTCAGGTACTGTCGTCTTCCTTGAATTCTCTGTCCCAACAGTCACAGTTTCCGGCTCTGCTCTGCAGCTAGAAACATGCTACAGCGTCGTAGATTTACCTTATCTCTTCGTCTTCGCCAAACTGTCTATCTGCCAAAATGGCAGCTTCTCCTGTAGCTGCGGGACTCCTGTTACTTAGAATACCTGCTGGTGTAGACTAATTCCCGGTGCGATGCCTCCTTTCAACTACACTGGACATCTGCACCGTCTGCGACTCTGAGTTAGGGATGAGAGGTGGAGTGGCTGTCACTATAGAGCTTAAACCTACTGCCATTGATCATCGTGGGAAGAAGCTCCCCATTCAGTTTGCTGAGATGAACGGCTCCTCCCTCTGTGACTTGCTATATCTGACACGGCCCCAACCAATGCGTCTTGAACTTCCCTGGAAACTTAATAAATTTACTATCATAGAGGAGTACTAGGTCTCCAATCTGAAGAGTCTTACTCTTAATGTGTCTGTCATGCCAAGCTTTTTCTCGTGCCTTCTGCACTTTCTGATGGAATCCGGCGATGAATCGGTCTTCCTCTAAGGCAAGCAGCAATGCTAGCCTTTCCTGCACCGTGTCTGTATCAACCATTCCAGTGATCTGAGAAATTCTTAAACTGGGAAGAATATACTCCATAGGCATAACAGCCTCCTGTCCATACACCAAGATGAAAGGTGTATGTCTTATAAGTTTCTTACATGTCGTCCTATAATCCCATAATACAGCATTAACCCTAAGGTCCCAATCATTCCTTTGGCTGTTGTAGATCTTAGTAAGAGCGTTTTCTAAAATATTATTAAAGGCCTCCACCGTACCATTAGCTTGTGGGTGGTAGGGAGTGCTCTTATGGTGTTGTTTATGGAATTCTTCCGTCAAGGCCTCAATGGTGCGATTCAAGAAGTGTGTGCCTTGATCGCTCATCAAAATTACTGGGCATCCAAATCTAGTGATGATGTTTTCAAAAATGAACTGTGTGGCTGTAGCAGCATCACAATTTCTTACTGCTTTGGCCTCTGCCCACCTGGTGAGGTACTCTATTCCAGTGATGATATATCTCACACCAGTTCGTTTTCTTGGTGGGTTGATAGGACCCACAAAGTCTATAGCCCATTTGTCAAATGTCTGCAACATAATCTGCGGTCGCAGTGGCATTTCATCTCGTCGTGAAGGTTTTCCTACCCTTTGGCAGATATCACAGCATCTGCAAAAGTCCTTAGTGTCCTTGTGTAACATAGGCCACCATAATCCTGCGGTCAGGATTTTCTGCGCAGTCGGATTTCCTGCAAAATGACGTCCTGCGGTACCTGAATGTGCTTCTCTAATAATAGCCTCTTTTTCATGCAGCATCACACATCTGCGCAGGACTTCATCTGGGCCTAACTTGTATAACTGTCCTGCGATCAGGGTGAAGTCTACTGCTTTAACAACCAACTGCCTCTTTTGATGCTTGGTAAACTCCTCAGGTGCCCTTCATGTGGTGAGAAAGTGAATGATATCAGCATAGTACTCGTCTGCAATCTGGATAGAGAACAACTGCACATCCGACAAATTGTCCTCTAGATTACTTGGCTCTTCTCCTGAGTCTATTTGCGATAGATGATCAGGTCTGGCGTTCAATATTCCTGGTTTCACAATGATTTCAAAATCATACTCCTGAAAGAGGAGTAACCATCTGCAGATTCTTCCCCCTAACACTGGCTTATTGACCAGATACTTCAATGCGGAATGGTCAGTAGACATCTTGAACGAGGCACCCAACAGGTAGTGCCTAAACTTCTGTTGCGCGTACACCATAGCTAAGCCTTCTCTTTCTGTCATGGTGTAGTTCTTTTCTACTGTCGATAGATTTCTGCTGGAGTATGCGATAGGATGATCAATGCCTCCTTCTCCTGGTTGCGTTAAAACAACCCCTAGTGCGATGCCAGATGCATCCACATGTACATGAAACAGCTTAGTCTAGTCTGGAAATACTAAGATGGGTGCTGTAACCATCTTCTCTTTAAGTGTGTTTAGACTCTGCTGGCATTCCTCATTCCATAGTAATTTTTCATCTTTCTTTAACAGTTTTTCCATCGGTGCTGTAATCTTTGCGTATCCCTTGATGAATTTTCTGTAGTACTCGGTATGACCAAGTACCGTTCTCAATTGTTTGACTGAGTTGGGTGTTGGAAGATTTACAATGATGGCAATCTTTGCGGGATCTACCATCAAGCCTTGTCTGCAGACAATGTGACCCAACAAAATACTCAATGACGCACAGAATATACATTTTTTCAAGTTTAGAGAAATCTGGTACTGCCTACATTTCTCTAACATCAGTCTTAAATCTCCTATGTGCTTGTCAATTAATCCAAATACAGTCCAATCATCAAAATAAACTTCTAGGAATTTATGGATGGACTCTTTAAATACAACGACTACTACTCTAGAAAAGATAGTTGGTGCATTCTTAAGACCAAAGGGCATTACTGTATACTGAAATGAGCCCCATTCTGTTGCAAAAGTGGTCTTATGTCAATCTTCTGGGTGGATTCTGATCTGGTGATAGCCTGAAAATCCATTAGTGAAGGAGTAGACCTCCTGTCCTCCCACATTGTCTAGTACTTCATTAGTGAAAGGTGTCAGAAATGGGTCATAAAGAGATGCGTCGTTGAGTTTACGCAAGTCGACACAGATCCTGATGTCTCCTTTAGTTTTTTTTTCTTGCACAACCATGGGACTAACCCATTCACTCTCTTCTATGGGATCAATGATGCCTGCTGCTAGCATCTTATCGATCTCATCCTAAACTTTTTCTTTGTAGCGTGGATTTAATCTATATGGACGTTGCTTAACTGGTCTAGCATCCTCTTTCAATGGTATCCTCATTACTCCCAGGTCTCCGACTATTCCCTTCATCTCTGTGAACTTGGTGGGAAATAGGTCCTGATAGTCATGTAGCAAGTCTACAATCTGTCCAACTGTTTCATCGGTCCAATAGTCTCCAATAGAGGCAAACTTTGGTTCTGTGTCTGTGCCAATATTGATCTTTTTAATCTTGATCGGCTCTGTGATTACTGGAATCTATAGCTTTGGTCCATCAACATCGCGAGTCCCTTCTGACTCCGGAATGTTGATGTTGCGAGGATCCTCCTCCTCCTCCTCTGGTTCTGATGCAAAGTTATAACATTCTAGCGCCTCTTCTAGATGGATAGCCCACTCAGGTTGAGCTGATACTGATAGGGTACAATCCTCAAATATCTTCATCTCTATAACGTCTAGGGCCTGATCAACACTTGGATACTCAGATTCAAAAGCGAAGGTAAGTAGAAAGTTGTCTATCATAAGTGGCCATGTAGTCGTTCCCTTGCGCAATTCAGTCTCTGTGTACCAGTTCCTTGGAACTGTGTCCAAAGTGTGAATGAATCGGTGAACCCATTCATCCTCGGGAATGTCCGACCAATTCCATTCACATGTATGAATATGTGACCTAGGGTCACTTTCTCCTTGTATCTCTGCTGGACATACTCTATGTTGGTAGAGAATCTGATCGCCATCAATCTCTTAAGATCATCCCATGATGTGATATTCTCTTTATGTGCATACCACCATCTTGCAGGTGTGGCTCTTACTGCAAGGTCCATAGTTGCGATCCTCTGCTCGTGAGGAATTTGTTGTTCAAACTGTGTGAGAAAGTCCTGGATATCTGTTAGACCATGAAATGATGGAATCTCATTGATCTCTGTGCCAATCCATCGCAGTGACTTAGTCATATACACACATCTGCGCGCTGAGACTTCGTAAAGTATGTTCTGCTAGTTCTCTAGACCAACATCTGAATCCGATGCGCATGAGCTGTCGCATCGCCAACTAATGTTCCCTTCTACGGTTGGATTGATGTAGTCGCTCTGGTTCACAGTCATCTGATAGAGACTGTCCATGTTACGTGCTTCTTCCTCTGCTCGGATAGGTTCAATGTATCTAGGACCCTGAAGAGGATCTAACGGTGCGATGACCAGGATCTGCGCATCCTCAAAGGTCATTTGTCTTCTCTTTAAGTCGATAACGGCCATGTTACCGATCGCCCAATCAATGCCTAGCAGTGCTGGATATGGTCTACTATCGCCAATAATTTCTATAACTTTAAAGTCCGCAGAACTGTGAACTCCGTCAATGTCAGCTAGTACCTATGATAATCGACCTAGGGGTGATACCCGTTGTTGATTAGCTAATCTCAGATGGATAGGCAATCTGACTAACTTAGGGCTACCCATCTGTTCCCATGTCTGCTTAGTCAGAACATTTACCTCTGATCCTAGATCTAGGATCACCTCGTCCATTTCAAATTCTCCAACCTGTGCTGTGAGTCGCATCTCTCTTCCTGTTCTTGTATGTCCCATAATGCTATGAACAACACGCTATGCACTGCTCACGGAAGAAGATGGTTGAAACTGATCTATGATGCACTGAAGTTCTCCGATAGCTTGCTCATTTCTCACGAGTTTTAAGCAACTCCACAGGAAGGATTGTACACTTCCTGTCAACTCATCCTCGTCGCATGTGCCCGATGTGGTAGCCTGTGATATCTGTACAGGGCTAACGCCACAAGGTGCTTGCTGTGGTACACCCCTAGACGACGGTACCTGTGATCTTGATTGCATAGGGTCATCAAAGAAAGTCTTAGCTTCCTGAAATGTCTGTTTATTCTTCTGTAGGTCAAGTGGTGTTGCTTTATTAGGAGCTTTGCGCACCCACTCCTGTCCTATGTTCTTTTCATTATCCTGCGATGTCTCATTGGTAGAAGCACCGATGTGAGTCACAATGTTGACTCTTGGTTCTGGTTCTTCCTGCTCAGCAGCAATAAGCTGGATGTTCTAATGTACTGCTGGCTTAGGTTCTCTGATCTTAGCTATCAAGGTAGGATAGTCTTCTATAGCATGATCGTAATATTTGCAATAGTTACATGTGGTGGTAGGGCTCTGATAGTCCCTAGCATAATGTCCTACAACTCCATAGTTGTAACAAGTAACTGGTCCGTGACCATGGCCAAATCCTTCTCCCCGGCCAAAGCCTCTGAATCCTCCTCATCCTCTGAATCCTCCTCCACGGCCAAAGCCTTCTCCCCGTCCAAAGCCTCTGAATCCTCCTTGTCCTCCTCGTCCTCCTCATCCTCCTCCACGGCCAACATGAGCATGATCATACCGTGGTCCTGCTGCTGGACCCTGTGTTTCTGATTGAACTCTGTACAAGTCTTGCTTGCTCCTGACCATGAGATCATAGGCTCGGCAATCATGTTCATCATGGCCTACGGACTTGCAGAAGACGCAGTATAAGTTCTTAGGTGTATGTATGTACTTCTGAAGTAAAGGGCACTGGTGAGGTAGATGTCCTCTTGTTTTGCATATTTCACACCACGGCCCGTGGGTCTGTGGTAAGGGGTTAGGAGCCCCGGTTGCTATATATTCTACAAATACTGGACAATTATCTTTAGTATGGCCTTGTGCTTTACACTTTATGCCCCATATGTCTTGTGCAACCTCTTTCCCTTTCTTAAGCTCATGCAACTGTATCGTGAGATTAGCCAACTGGTTTTGCAAATTTCTCATACCTGTGCTGGTTTCAGTTAGAAGTGAAGCCTTTAGTTTCATCGTCATCTCCAACGTGTCATCCTGCGTCTGGAGTTTCTACTGCATTAATGGTAGTCTGATGTGAGGGAGCAGTGCTGCAATAAACCATTCCTTATGCTACTCCAGTGCAAACTCAAAGCTGACTTGGTCTATAAGGGCTTTAAATTTCTGATCGAAGTCCCACACTGACTCTGTAGGTAACTGTTTGATGTCCTTAAGCTCTGTAATGCACTGTGACTCATACTTAGGTTTCTTAAACTCTTTAATCATGGCGGTCCTGACCTGGACAAGTGTTCTGGGTACCGCTGAGGTATACTTCATATACCATGTTAAGGCTCATTCTCTAAGTGTGGTGACCAACTGTACAAGTTTACTATTATCATCATTGATTGCTTTAATGGTCCACACGGCTTCACATAGAAACCAATGCTGCTCTGGGTCCTTTTCCCCTGTACCCTTAAAGATAGGTAGATTCATGTCATCCCCCATTCTATTTCTACGTGAGGGAGCAGTGCTGCAATAAACCATTCCTTATGCTACTCCAGTGCAAACTCAAAGATGACTTGGTCTATAAGGGCTTTAAATTTCTGATCGAAGTCCCACACTGACTCTGTAGGTAACTGTTTGATGTCCTTAAGCTCTGTAATGCACTGTGACTCAGACTTAGGTTTCTTAAACTCTTTAATCATGGTGGTCCTGACCTGGACAAGTGTTCTGGGTACCGCTGAGGTATACTTCATATACCATGTTAAGGCTCATTCTCTCAGTGTGGTGACCAACTGTACAAGTTTACTATTATCATCATTGATTGCTTTAATGGTCCACACGGCTTCACATAGAAACCAATGCTGCTCTGGGTCCTTTTCCCCTGTACCCTTAAAGATAGGTAGATTCATGTCATCCCCCATTCTATTTCTACATGGTGGATGTTGATTTGTTGTATTACTACCACTCAGTGGTGTAGGTGGAGGTGATGTAGCAGTAGTATGTACTGTCTGGGAGCTACTAGATGGAGTTCCTACGAGATTGTTCTGAGTCTCGATCTGTTTCTGTGGGGTATAAGGGTGGTAAGGGATACCCCCTTCTGTTCTTTCTGTGGTACTATGACTCTGTTGTCTAGTATTATCTGAACTGTCTTCAAATATGGGAGAGCTGAAATCTACTTTGTATTTATTTCCACTACGTGTATGTCCAATGTCATCAAAATCACTTTCAAACTCTTGTGACATTACTATCTTTACTTATTCATCTGAAATTAGATCCATTGTTCCTTTTTCATGTAATAGCATCTTAATGGACAAGTTTAAAGATTTTAGGTACTTACCGCGATATCCTTTGAAGAAGTACCGCTCAGCCTCGCTGAAGCTTTTTCTCTGTTCAACTGCAAACTCTGTGACAAATCCTTCTAGCACACTCGCAAGCCAGAAGTCTACTGTCCTCGTAATGGGATTATCAAGGTTCTTCACAGTCTGAATCAGCTCTGGTGTCCAGACAATGTTTCTTTTCTTCTTGAATATGTTCTTATTAGTCAACTTTGATAACCAGTCGTAAATCTCTTTTCCAAAGGTTGCAAAAAATATCTCAGGTAGGTCTGTAAAGATATGTTTTTGTAACTAGTCCTCTGTACTCAGTCTAGGACTCTTTTTATCGTGTTCAGCAAACTCTTTCTCCTTAGACCCAACCCACTCGTTGAGTTCGTCTCTAGTAGGATGCCAACAGAACATTAGTGCTCAATTTGTTCAAAACCGGCAACAAAACCATTTGTTGGTTTGCTAGGCAGACTCGGGTTTACTATCATGTACCAACAACACCCCTAGCTCACTGGCCCTTTCGGCGATAGACCGCAGAGCGGCCTGAAGTATCACCTGAAGTGATTCTAATGGGTTGGCCAAAGACTCAAGTGTCTTCGACTAGGTTCTGTAGCATTCTATGTGCACCTCGCAGCTCTTCCTAGCCCGCGAGATGTCTCTCTCTCTCTCTGCGATGCGTATTTTCCTCTTACTCGCGATGATTCTATCCCTTATCACACCGCAGGATCCTGGGCAACATGTAACTCTCTCCTACGCTCGATCCTCAACCTCCGGTACCGCGCACTTCAGCTCCTCTGATGGTGCGATATCGCCTCCCCACGATATCCTACCGCTGTGACTCAGCGTACTTAGCATTACTCGTGCTCAACTTACAGGACTCAATACACAAGGTTGTTTTATACTATGACTTTTAACTGTCTTGAGTGAAACATAGACAAACTCTTATACAGAATACTTAAAGACTTCAACATGCATTTATCCTGTTAATATGCTATGAACTGAATATCACATACATACATTTACTGTAAGCAAAGTTCATGTAATGAATGACAGATATAACAAGCAAATACAATCACATGAATCAATCACATAACACTCTGATTTTACATGGTTCACTTCTGAGGTAGAAGCTACGTCCATAGAACTGTGTTTCTATATTATAACTTGAGAGAGGTACACAGTTCTACTGCACCGCATATGCAGCTAGATATCTTCTGGGTAACTCCGCACACAGCCTGGAGCCCTTCTCTCTTAGATCTCTTTTCTATCTCTATATTGCCTTCTTACAATATACTCTCGCTCTCTCGCTCTCTCTCTTTCTCTGTCGATCCCTGCGGATTGTTACAATACAAAATACAGTGAGCTAATAGACTACTGGACTCTCAGACTTGCTAATGTCTATCTCCAGAAGTACTGACTAGCTGGATGGCTTAAAATGCCCAAAATGCCAACCTTTTACAATACAAAATATATCCCTTTATAGGCGTCCTGAAGGTCTCGCCATTACAACACTGTGGGCCTATCCCAACAGTAACCCAAAACCCTAACTAGTGACAGTCGGCATATCTGTACTTGGGGTAGCCTCTTTCTGTCACACCACTACTCTTTGCAGTCTTCCATGCTTCCCGGCACTGACCATGGGTACTATGCACCGCTTCTCTTCTTCTGTCCTTCGTCTTCAATACCTCAGCCTCGTCGCTCTTTTTCCTTTATGAGGGTAGCTGAGCCCTCCTGTCTTCGCCGCTGCCTTCAATGCAGTGGTTGAGCTCTCTCTTCTCGGCCGCTCAGGTACTGTCATCTTCCTTGACTTCTCTGTCCCAACAGTCATGGTTTCCGGCTCTGCTCTGCAGCTAGAAACATGCTACGACGTCGTAGCTTTACCTTATCTCTTCGTCTTCGCCAAATTGTTTATCCGCCAAAATGGCAGCTTCTCCTGTAGCTGCGGGACTTTGCTCCAACAAACCATGATATTATGAGAAACATATAACTATTTGCAAGAAAATTGTTGATATTAGGAAAAATAATTTATAGTCGATAATGCTTGGAGTTTCAACACATATATTTATTGGAAATCCTATGTTCAAACTTGTAAGGGAAGTGGTATAACTTGAGTGAATATTTGCTAGAGAAGGGGATCCAATCCCTTGGGTTTTGTGAGGGAAGTGGTATAACTTGAGTGAATATTTTCTAGAGAAGGGGATCCAATCCCTTGGGTTTCGCAGGCCAAGGAGAAAGAGAGATGGTATATTGGGATTGATGTAGTGAAAATTTACTTTATAATTCTAGGAATATGGTTGAGTGAAAAGACTAGATTCAAGCCACTAAAATTCACCCTTGTGGATTCATAGCCTCTTCTTGAGGGTGGCATCTTTTACAAAGAGATTAAACATAAAAAAGAGGCTACGATTGGTTGAAATGTCCTTCTCATACATCTTATTGGTGAAGAATTCCATAAGAGTGTTTTTTATTTGTTTGTAAATATGCAAAATTATTGTTTTTCATGTTATGGAATAAATTAATTTTATAATTTATTCAGCTCATAATGCATGTATTAGCCTAGGTTTATAATCATGTGATTACAATTCAATGGATTAGTTCATTACGTTTGAGTAACTCTTCATTATCATGCATGCATTCTATAATTGGTTAAATATTAGAGCATTAAGGATTATGTTAATTCAAAATTATTATTTTTATTTGATCTTCATGACTCCACTCTACACAAGAGGACACCCTTTCAAAAGGTAGACTCAAGCAGTGTCACTTGTCTCTAGACTCCGAGGGCATCTCCTCTTGATGAGGGAAAGAATAAGGAATCCAACAAATTGATAAAATTATGAACTGGAATTTGATAAATTTAGTGAAAATATAGGTAATTCAATCAATCACATGTTGAGAGAGGGAAATTAATATTGATAAGTCATTAGAAGATTGAATATTTTGTTACTTCATTTTTTGGTTATAATTTGTTAGCAATGGATAATGAGTCATGTATAAGTTCAAAAAATTAAATTAATTCATATTGATTAGTTTCTACAAGATTAAGTCGATTTCTATCATTGAAAAACCTATATGAGAAGTTTTGGCTTGAACTTGAGCATAGGCCATTTTATTACTAAGATTTATAATTGCTATTGAAGAAATTTATCCACGAACTAAGGTGGATCTAACTTAAGTTTGTGATTATTTGAAAATTACTCTTACCATGTTCTTGTATACATAATTGAATTCAGAAGTGGGATGGATTAGATAGTTAGATAAATATTATACCTATGCTTAGGAAATTTTTCCATTTAAATTTAGTGTCAAGTTAATTAGGATGATAATTTTCAGTGTTAGGATGAATTTGTTGCTTTTGATCACATTGGTGTCCTTTATGATGTGAAATATTTATTCTTTGTCATATTGTTAATTTGAATATGTTAGTGATATCGTTAATATTGATTTGATGATAAAGATGTTTTTATTTCTTAATTCTCATCATTTGCATTTAATGTTTTAGGACAATAAATGATAATGTCACTTGTATTGTTTTGATATATCAAGCATCAATGTTAGTTTGATTATGTTGATACTAATTAGATGATGTACTAATTACCTTGATAATATTGATAATTGGGTGTTAATAATATCATTAATTGATGCTAGTTATGCCACGTTGGTGATGATACTATTAGATAGTTTTAAAATGTTAGTTTTTTTTTGTAAGCTAGTGCCTATGGAGTTTCGAGCCGGTGACCTTACACAAAGAGTGCCTTAACAATACATTCGTCCACAATCTATTCTTTTCCTTGTGGGATATTTTAAAGATGTTAGTTGATTATGATGATGGTATGGAAAAAATGATTATTTGGTATTTTGATAAGCCTTTAATGATTTGTTCATAGTGAGGACATTAAGAATATTAGTGTTGATTGTTGGTGACCTTAGGGACTTTATAATGAGGTCATGAGTTGATGATATTGAAAATTATATTGAAGTTTGATAGTGAATCTTGATATTGAATATGTTAGTTGTTGGCTTCATAGTCTCAACATAACAATGGTAAAGCTATTTTTAATATCGATGAAAAATAATGACTCAAATTTGAAATTTATGACTTGGTGTAGTTTGGAGATGGGGAGGACATTGATTGATCATATGTGGTTATGAACAAATGATCTATAACCAATGGCATTGGTTATGTAAATAGTTCATGAAGAACGCTAAATGTGGATTGATCATGAAGATTTAGTGCAAGGGTCAAGAGTACGATGACTTGAATTAATGTTTTTCTATTCATTTCATTACATATATGAAATTAGTTATGATTGGTGGGATCAATGTTTTACAAGTATGGTGAAATTGGTTGAATCTAGATATAATATCTGTTGCAAACAATTGTTAGTGATTGAACATGATTTAAATGTGTTGATTAGAGGAAGATGATGTGCAGATTGGAATTTAGAATAAGGAATTTTACCCATAATTGTTGGATATTTGACCTAAGATTAAATTTAGGAACAAGATGAAAGCATTTATTGTATAATTTTTATAGATGCACTCTTCATCTCCTAAGAGGAGAAAAGCACATTGGTATTCATTTATCAATTATAAGGACGTTTATTGTTGATTACTATAAGGATGTATGCCTTAAAATGAATTTATGATCACATATGATTTCCTCCATGAATATTTGTTTCTTATGACTTCACACCTATCAATGAATTTTGATTACAATATTCTTGATGGTTGTTGTTTATGATTATGTATTGGATGATTAAAATTGACTCTTAATTCAAAATTTTCGGTCGTGGCTATCATGCTAGACTTTGTTAGGCATACAAGCCTAAGCCTAACTTGTTTCCTAGGCTATGATGGGAATGCATATTTGTTGTAATCTCACAGATCACATAAGGTTACCAATAATACATACTAAAACATACATATATAACAGAGACAAGAGATAAGAACAAGTAGGTGAATTAACAGATTATATTACATGAATGAGTCCATACAACACAGAGAATTGAACTACATTCTCATCTGGCTCAACAGCCTAATATATATGATTACAAAACAGTTACAAAATAACTACCTGTCGGTTCGGTGAACCGACACGACCTTAGATGGCCGACCTAATCTCTAGTTTAGTCAGCCGAATGACTTAGTCAGCTGATCGACTAAGTAAGCTGATTGACTTAGTCGGCTATCATTTAAGTCAACTTATCAACTTGCTCCTCCAACATCTCCCCCATGAACAAAACGTTTCTTCGCCCCGAAGAAACAGGGAGGTACACAATTCTTCCTGTCTGGTCTCAATAGTTATTGTGATGTGCCTGGTCTTCATGGGCTGTGAAGTCTGATGGTCGGTCTTTTCTGTACATAGACTTCGACAATGGTTGGGGCTATCACTGCTAGGTGATGCTGGAAATCTGTCCAACTTTGCAAAATCTTCTGGATGTCGATGGTGAGTGTGGTCAGGCTTGATAAGATCGACATCTTTTCTGAAATGGAGACTTCAGCTATTCTCTCCATGTCGGGACCCATAAACTGGTCCTTCTCCTCTGCAGTCTCGATAAGTCATTTCATCTGCGGACAGATGATGTCAACTTTTTCCAAATTGGGGATAGCTTGTTGCACCCACTGATGTGCTTCCCTCTTAAGTTTCTGCAGCTTGGTTGTTTCAAGCACTATTTGTTCTTCTATTGTGGTTCTGAGTGCTTCATCAGTGGTTTTCCTATTTTCCAGTGCCTGGATCCCTTGTCGGGTCTGCCAAGTTTGCTGATAGACTTTCCCGCAGTAAGCAGGCTAGTCTCTCAGTATTTCTTCAGTTATGACAGAATCCTCCATGTGATATTCCAGCACTTTATAAGCTTCAGAAAAGGCGGTGTGCTGTGCCATTAGGAGTCGGGCAGTTTCTTATTTTTGTTCTTCCTTTGTTTCCTGAATGTGTGCTTGGAGTGCCGACACCATGCTTTCAAATAGCTGATACGCCCTTTCGAGCGGTTTGTCGATGTCGACCTCTACGGGGCCCAACATTACTGAATGGGCCAGGTTTTTTCATTTGTTGAGGAACTCGACCTGTTCTACGACCTTGTCATCGAGTTCCTTACGTCTCTTCTCGCTCCTCGTCTTTGCTTCGACTGCTAGGGTCTTGAGGAGTTGTCCTAGCTCTGCATTGGTCAGTGAGGTTGCATCTTTCAATTTGATATGGACCTTTGATGGTTGTCCATGATGCTCCTTCTTCTGTTTCTCCTTCCTCTTCTTATGCTTTTCCTTCTCTGTTTGTGTCGGTACCTGTGTACCTGCAAAAGTCGAGTTGAGATCTTTGGTTTGTGGGATAGTGGTTGATGATTTATTTGGTTGGGGAGGTGGGATGACTACTGCTTCTGGTTGTTTAGATGCAGGGTGTGCAACTGGTTGTGGTAGGGCTTTCTCTGAGTCGAGGGGTGGTGGTGGTGGTGATGGAGTTGGTGAATGGTCAAGGGTGATTGGGTTGGGGGAAGTGTGGGTGAGTGGTGGGTTGTTGGGATGGGGAGGTGAGTCTAAGTCAGAGAAAATTTGGTTAATTTGGTGATTTATGTCCTCCTCATTTTCTTCTCCTCTAGTCAGTGCAGCGGCTGGTAGGTTGGTTTGGGGTACAGTTGAAGTGATAGTCGCGGTCTGACATGCAGTTACTTCAGCTTCCTTATCGGGATTTCTCTCGAAAGTTGAAGTGATAGTGGAAAAGGTTCAAGAATGGAATTCATGTCCTGGTTGGTATCCATCGAACTCGAAGAGAGGTGATTTTATGGATATCTTATGTGCTGACCTAAATATCTCAGGCAACTTCTCAATGAATTCCTGCAAATCTCTGTCTTTATCGAACTTTTCCTTCACAGCTTTCGACATAGCACTTTTGCACAAGTCGAGTGGGCTTGTTGAATTTTGTTCTGGCACTTGCTCCTCTGTTACTTTTGTCGGGGATGGAGGTCTATTTCACTAAGGTATTCTAAGCTTTCAGTCGACTAGATGCTCTGATGCTCTCTCTGTATGGATTGTGGTGAATGATCCTTCGACGGTCCAGTATTTATAGGCGATGCTATGGATGTTTTCGTCGATAAGTGTATTAATGACAGATGTGATGTTCCAGCTGGAACACTTGAGTGTGCGTTAATGGCGAATTGCTTTCAGCGTTCGATGTCAAGAATGCACGATGGGACTATCGAGGTTGTCGGTCGATGTCGGTTATGAAAATGGTCGGTCGATGCAAATGGTCGATGGTGTTATGTCGATGGGCATGATGTCGGTTGTCGAAATGGTAATTTCCTGTCATAGTTTTCTACATCTATGGTATTATTTGCTTTTCATATTTTTAGGTTTTTATAGCTTTTGTTTTACGGTTATGGTCGTTATAGGATTTTTTTTCCTAGTTTCTGTAGCGTTTTAGTCGGGCTCCATTAACGAGTTTCTAAAATACTATGCCTTGTAACGTCCTTAGTTGGACTGATCCGTTGGTATGTATCTCTTTGACAACGTAGGGCCCCATCCATTATGTATGGAGCTTTTTAGGTTTACCTTTTACTTGACTATTGTATAGTAAAGCAAGGTCTCCTACCGACAATTTTTTGTTCTTGATGTTTCGGTCGAGCCATGCTTTCTATTGTTGTTTCTGTATTTCTTGATGTTGTATTGCCATTAGTCGATGTTCTTCGAGTTTGCTTAGTTGCAATAGTCGGTCCTTTATTCCTTGTTCGACATCGACATGTAGGATCTCTGCGATGATAGGTGTTTGTTGTTGGAAGTGTAGTGGAACTACTGCTTCTTGTCCGTAGACTAGTCGAAAAGGAGTTTGGTTGATCGAACGTTTATATGTTGTTCTGTATGCCCATAATACTGCAGGTATTTTCTCATCCCAGTCGTCCTTATCATCATTACATATTTTGGTGAATCCTCTTGTTAATGTTTTATTAAATGCTTCAATTACTCCATTCGACTAAGGATGGTATGCTGTGCTCCGACGATGGTCGATTTGGAACTGGTCGGTTAGGGTTTTGATAGTTCTATTGATGAAGTGTGTTCCTTGGTCGCTAATTAAGGTTAGGGGACATCCAAATCTGGTGATGATATTCTCATAGATAAACTTAGTAGCTATTTCACTAGAACATGTGTCGACTAGTTCAACCTCTACCCATTTAGTTACATATTCGATTGCAGTTATGATGTACCTTGTACCTGTCCTTTTTGCTGGTATAGGGAATGGTCCTATAAAGTCTATGGCCCAGATTTCAAATGTCAAACTTGGGTTCACTGATATCAGAGGCATTTCTGTGCTAGGTAGGGGTCAACCTAGTCGTTGACATCTGTCACATTGACTGACAAAAGTTTTGCAATCTCTGTGGAGTGTCGGCCACCATAACCCTGACTGTTGGATTTTCTTTGCAGTTGTGACTGCTTGGAAATGTCCTCCTGTAGGTCCATAATGTGCTTCATTCATAATGTTGTCTCGTTCATGTTCTAGTACACACCTTATGAGGATGTCATCTAATCCCATTTTGTATAAGAATCCATTTATAAGACTGTATGGTGTAGCCTTCATAGCTAAGATATGCTTCTTCTTCGTACTCATTCCTTCTGGTGCATGTCCATCTTCCAAGAACTGGGCTATTTCTTCTAATTCTGCTAGGACTGCTTCTATTCGAAATAAGTGTGCATCAGGTAAGTCATCTTCGACTCCTGTCGGTTCTTCTCGGCTGATCGAGTTAGTCAGCTATCATTTAATTCGACTTGTCGACTTGCTCCTCCAACAATATTCCTTCAAGTTTGTTTGTATGATAATTGATATTATTTAATGTTTATTATAGAGCATTGATATTTCTTGTTGATGATCATGTATGCTTGATTTTACTTGATGATGGCTTATGATGAACAACCTTCATGAAAATGAGTGGATTGAGCATTTATTATTGAGTATTAACATGTATGTGTGTAACAATGGAAATGCATTCTTATTATGATACTTGAGAACTAGGGTAAGAAATAAGGAATATTTATTTGCATTTGTTTAGTCATGGCCTAGCTCTAGAGGATCATAGCCATTGTTAGAGGGGGATAATTATGACACCCTTTATGCATGGTATAACTTTCCTAGTAAACATGCATGAGTTATATGGTTGCAGGAGACGGTGTTTAGTACTCACGGTTCCCTTGTGGGTTCATTAGTGACAATTGATTATGATGGGCTAATATGATTGATGATTTATAATGATTAGGTAATGATAAATTGAAAAATATAATGTGATTTAATTTTTTATATGTTACTTGTGGATTATTGGTACCAATGACATGTATATTAATTGTAGTTGATAATATACCTTTTTTATGATTCATAACAAGGTTGCATATGTATTAGTTTTATTGGACTAACGTGTGACATGTTGAGACATTGATGAGGGATGAGGGAATCATATTCGAGGATAGGGATCATGATATAAGGAGGTTGATCATATTGAGCTAGTTTTGGGAATCCTTGTGATGGGAAAACACTTAAAAACAAACCAAACAAGTAAACTAGGATGAAAAGGGAAAATAAAATCAGTTGTAAATTATTTTTACATTCCTTATCATACTTGCAAATTCACTTGTAAGATTAATTTATATGTTAGATGAGTTAGTTTGGAAATCCAAGGATCAATCTTGGAGAAACTGACTAACTACTTGAGAGTATTTTGAAAAGGGAGACTTCCTTTCAAAAGGAGTGGAATTGGGGGACTTATGGTGATTTATATATTGAGTAAGAGATAGTTATTTTTTGGAGTGTACTTGGAAAATATATTATTATTGTTTGTTCCATTGGGATGTCAATAATGAGAGGTATCTAGAAAAGAGATGAATATGGTAGTCACATCCTTGTATAATAGAGGGAGAACCACTATTGAGGGGATTTTGTTAAGGGGCTGATAATGGTAGTAATATTATGTAAATGGGATCCTATGGAAATTTGTGTGTTGTAAGTCCGAATATATCTCTATGTTAGTAAGGGATTTAGTTAGAGGCCTAATTGTGGATCTAGTTTGGAATTTCCCAAGTTATCTATATTGTGTATTATATATTTATTTCCCTCTCCTCATTGGGGCCTAAGCCCATATTAGGGAAATTTACATGTATATGTAACTTGAATTGGTGGGGTGGGAAGACTACATTGGATATGATTTCCCCTCCTTATGGAAGAAGACATTCCATGAACATTGTTGGGAGAAACACTTGGATTGTGTGAAGCTGAGGACCTCAAGTACTTTGTGTATTTGTATGTTCTATTATCATTTATTCCTTGTAAATGTGATTAAAATAGAATATATCCGAAATTATTTTATAGTGATGATCTTGTTTCTATTTTGGGTAGATGTAATTCCTTTACCCCAATTGTTTATTTCATTGGTTATTGTATCTTAGACTTAAATGAAGAAGGAAAAAATTGTGATATGGTAATTCCCACCGAGTCTATTATGTATTAATTTTTAGAATCACCTTTATTGTGATGAATTGGCCTAAAGAGATTATACATAGATTTTCCTAGAATATCATAGGCACACGTATTTGTTTAATAAATACCCCTTGCATTCAAACCTTTTACGATCTATCATGTGGTGTCTACAATAATTATAATTTGATTTCAAGTTTTACGGCAGAAAGGTCCATTGAGTGTAGACCATGTGGTTGGAAGGAATGTGCGGCATGTTATGTAACTGATAAGTAACCGAGGATTCCTTGATTCTTTGAGAATATCAGGAATCTGTATATTCCACGTGAAAAAGAAGTTTTAGAGTGGAAATTCCCAAGGCTTACACTTTCTCCCATTATCACATTTAACACGATTTTTTGTCTACTTTTCTCAAGGTCAATCTTAATGTTTCTTACTCAACATGTAGTGCACTTTTGGTATTTATTTTCATATTATAAAATTTATGCTCCCATTCTTTGTGAATTCAATCTTTTTCCATGACAAAGAAACCATCTCTTCCTATCTCAAATATAAACAAATTGACAATGTGTTTATATGTATTTAGTCCCATCCTATAAACATTAGTTATGATTCTCAAATTTAATATGGAGATGAACTAATGAATTAATTTTTCATCGAGTGTTTGATATCATGGTAATTTTTTAGGGGCAAAATTTTATTAATTTATTTTTGGAATTTTCTTTCCAAAAAATAAATTCACTATTTGGTCATTTTTACTCTCTAATATTGCCTATATTTACATAAAATATGTTTTTAAATACAATATTAACCAAAATTTACAAATTTCAATAATGAATCGCATGTTTAATATTTAATATTCACTTT
>LPNX010977590.1:97394-170948 GCA_001517045.1 Pseudotsuga menziesii
ATTAACATTAAAGTAAGAGCGTGTCTCTAAATTTCATCTCCACAACTTCCATGTTGTAAATGGATTATTCTTATCACCCTTTTGATACCAAGCAAGAGGAGATCGATGTAATGAGCCTTTGAATTATGACCCCTTATGTCCTTTATACTCTTCTCCATATGCTTTTCACGTCGCTGCAAGAGTAAACAAGTAGTTCCATTTAAACTTTCATCATAGGTTGGATGGTATATCAGAAGGGTCAATATATCTACACATTAATCCACCATTTTTACCATTAAAAGTTTATTCAAACCTCCCTTACATTAAAAGTTTATTCAAACCTCCCTTATATTATATTAGTGTAACCATTCTTATGACATTCATTATATAATATATTTTTAAAGTTTTTACTGCACACATAAAATTATGAAGAATTTTAAAGGCAAAATTTAGTTTATGAGTTAATTTTCGATGTTTTTTTCCAAAAATATATTTGCAATTTCCATTTTTTTAAGATAATTTATTCAAATTCCACTGGATAAACATATTTTACTCTAAACATTGCCAAAATTGTCTAGAAAATATATAAAATCTTTAGAAATTTGAATATATTTACAAAAATATCACTAAACATTTTATGGTTGGAAATTTAAGAATTAATAAGTATTTATTGAGGTTTTTATACTTCGAAGAAAAATATGGATCCTTAAACTTTTCCATGTATGTGACTCCACCAATGTTTCCCTCATTCAGCTTGTTAGATGACTCTACGATGAAATATTTTCTCTCTTTATCATTAGGGTTAACAGTTGGCTTCTCTTCATTAATTTTTCCTTTACCCATTGGGTTTTTACTGACTATGCATGGTGAAGAGGGTGGCGATGGAGACAATAAAGGTGTCAACTCATTTTCCAAGTTGTTTTACTCTCCATTCTCATTCTCACTCTCTTACTTAAACTATACTTGGTATTCCTTTCGTTACTTTTCCTTAATGGCATCATGCCTAAGGTTGAACCACTATTTTTTATAATTTTAAGTCAACATGAACCTTTAACACTATCACACTTGTCCTTCTCTGTGCTCAAGTTTTGTCTGATGACCTACCTTTCTTCTCTCTTGTGATTAGGATTTCCATGTGCTTATTGCCCTTAGACATTCCAATGGTAAGAAAATCATTAACTCATTCTTGAAACACTAGTTAATGAACTTCACATTGAAATCCCTCCAAAATGTTTTCAAATTAATGAACAGAGCCAATGAAGGGTTGTCAACCACTAAGAGTTAATACTTTACAAGTATATGATGTAGTCATAATTCTAATGTTAACAAATATAATGCATATAATTTTAACAATAATCTTAAGTTTAACTCGTAGTTATCAAGTTTGAATTTGAATTTGAATTCTAATTTGGTAAGATAAAAAAAAAAAATCATAACAAAATTTTGTAGTAAAATAAAAATTCAACATTATATTTAAACTTTTTTTTCCATAATTATATTTAAACCAAATTAACTCACTTTAAAACTTCTTGTTACATTGTTCAACAATATTTATTTAATGATGAACAATGTTCAAAATATTGACAAATAATGTTTAAGAATATGAAATTTGTCAAACTTCTTGATATTATTGATCCTTAATATCTCTAACACAACTTAATACCTTTCTAAATGAATTATTTCCAGACAATGTGAAATTTGTCACTTTTTGATATTATTGATCCTTAATATCTCCTGCTAAATGAATTATTTCCAACAATGTGAAATTTGTCACTTTTTGATATTATTGATCCTTAATATCTCTAATACAACTTAATACCCTTTCAAATGAATTATTTCCAAGCATTGAGTTAGGTAAGCCCTACGTCAACCTTCTCTCATTGAATACTTGTAGCACAAGTATTTAGTACATTGATATATTTCAAAGGGAGAATACATAGTAGACATGCATGAATCACAAAAGATTATGAGGTTTGTAAATCTTACTGATAGAAGGAAAATGTATGAATCACAAAGATAGTTTTAATAGATTTTATTTATGCTTTGATATAAAATATAATAGAAAACACAAAGTAAATTAAGCAATTAAAAAGACAATTCTATACTTTATTTTTCAAAATGTTCTTCTTGCAAGTGTAGTGAATCCAAAACACATCTTATTTAAAATTGTAACTTGCCTTCCTTGCTTTCAAGGCTTAAAACTAAGAAACTCATTAAAGAGTAGAGAAGATAAACATTTCAAGCAGTTATGGCAGAATCATAGAACTACAGACTTCAAATACATTATTGTATGCTAACTTTTCTTTAAGATGGAAAAGACTTGAGACAATATATTTTAAGTTCTAAGAGTTGATGGTTACTATTCTCAATATGCAAATTTCACTATCATGGTTAGATGGGGAGATCTACTCCCACATTCAAGGTATGTAAAAAAATGCAAATTTAATGTAGGGTATTTTTTAAGAATTCTAGTATTATACTTAAGTATAGTATTTTAGGCGATTGTTTTGGATTGAAAAAAAACATGTTTATAAATAAGTAGGCGGATATTAAATATGAAACATGAAATTAACACTGAAATGTGTAAAATTTGGCAAATATTATGATAAAAAAAACATATTTTATGTAAATATAGGCAATATTAAACACTAAAAGTGACCAAATAGCGAATTTATTTTTTGAAAAACCCCAAAAATAGCCAATAGAGGAAATTTCGCCCCTAGAATTACTCTGATTTAATGACCATTGTACTTAGTTGAGAAGATCTATTTTCATTCTTATAATAACGAACAACAAATTTGAATAAGTGGAATACGGGGATTTTGTCCATAACGAAGCTAAAAAAAGTAGAAAGGAAAGAGATTACTGCCTTGCTCAATACCTTTGAATACCTTTAACATTTGCCACAAGTAGCTAGTTTCTAAGTTAAGGTTAAGAGGAGACAAAATGATACAATAAAAAGGCTAATGAACATTTCCATAGGCTTTTTTTTGAAAAAAAAGGTTGAGTTGCAAAAGAGTATGGAAAAAAAAGGTTAAGTTGCAAAAGAATATGGGCTAAATTAGGTTGGAATTCCACGAGTTATAGATTTATAAAGGAATTTAAAATTTATAGAATCTAAGAAAAACTATAAATATAAAAAATAAAATTAAAAAATATTAAAAATCTTTAATTTTATTTAATTAAAACATTTGCAAATGAAAATTAGATTTATTACATTTAGATAACCACTAATGAAAAAATAATTTTCCAATTTTTTTTAGATAACCTCTCCAATACCAAATTGTTTGTCTACCTTATAATAAGTCTCATAGGATTCTTTCTCTCTAAAACTAATCATCCTTTCAAATTTATTTTAAATCAGAACTTTTAAAATTGTTTCGTTATCAATTTATTTGCAAAGTTATAATAAATGTTTAATCAGAATCGTTTTTAACATTAAAGTCGAATTGATATCGAAGATAAACTATCAATAAACATGTCCACATCAAGCAATATTTTAACATTTTAAAATTTATTAAAACCCAAAACGAATATGAATGTTTTATTTTAACAGCAAGTTGGATTATAACTTCGGTCACCATGGAAATCAATGTTTTAAAATTTTAAAATTTATTAAAATCCAAAACGAATATGAATGTCATCACAAAGCAAGTTGGATTATAATCTCGGTCACCATGGAAATTAATGTTGATGTAATGTAACTTTATGCAAATTCAGATATTGATTTAATTTCAAAACAAGTTGGTCTATAACAATAATGATAAAGTAGTAATAATGTGTTAGGTTTATATTAAAATATATATTATAATTTGAGTATGGATATTTTCAAAGGGTAAAGACATTGTGTTTATGTTTTGGGTATAATAAATTTTATTTATTTTTAAAGAATTATAAAATAAAAATATGTGTACGGTTAGAGAAAAAAGTTAAACTAAATATAAATAGGTAATAGAAAAGATAGATGTTAAAAATAAAAGAAAATAAAGATAAAGAAAGATAATACAAATATAATACGAGGGAAGATGACTTTTAGAATAAATAAGAAGAGGAATATTGACAAAATAATAAATAAATAAAAGAAGAAGATTGATTAGCTTAAAAATAGGAAGAGTTAGAAATAAAAGGTAGAAGGGTAATATTGATGACGACGACGATGATGATTAACGTCCACTGAGGCCAACTTTGGTCTATCGGACCTTAAGAAGAAAATACTTGGTTTACTTTAAAATCTTGTTCCTATGCTCAAAAAGCTTGCCAAGAAGCTTTCCAAACTCACTATAATTTTGGCAAGTTAGGAGGTTATAAAGGTTTGTATTGTAGAAAATACTATGAAATTGAGATCTAATTTGGGTGTAAGCAAGGAACTCTAAGAGAAAGTGATTTTCATCATCAACGCTCATAGACTCACACATACGACACACCCTTTCCGCCCATGGAGTTTTAGGAATAGACCAACACCCTGTTTTGCTATGGAGTTCATGAGAGTTTGTTCTAATCTTGGCTATATTAATTTTCTTCTGTGAGCTAGTTACTACCGAGAGATACTTCTAATCCTCCAAGTTAGGATTAATGACCTCATTATTGTATCTTAATTTTCTCTTAACCGCTAAATTTTTCTCACACCAGAATCTCTCTTTAAACTTAGAAGTAATAATATTTTTGACATTGTCAATGTTCTGCAAAATGTCGTTTTCATTAATGCCCCAATGGTTTAACCAAACCAGGTATCTTTACACCAACACCGCTTGAGGCGTAGTTGGTTTTGACTTGAGTTTAAAGCAATTTTAGGAAGTATCTTGTTTCTCGTGTTATTTATCTTTTGCTTGTACATCAGGTACCTAGTCATAACAATGCTCTCAATGGGGGGAAGACCTACTTCTATGAGGAGAATAGGATAAGGCGTATTGCTTTTAATTTTGAGGTTATAAGTTATAAACCACTTCTGGACTTGCTCAATCTTCCTCCAATATTCTCTAGAAATGTTGCACCCCCGTACTTCACAACCGTACAAGATAATAGGGATGACAAGAGTTTCAAATAGGAACTACCTTTTATCCTACATGACTAGATTGGATGATTTACAATTATTTTCAAGACCAAAATAAGCTTTCCACTCTCCATTAATCCTTTTCTCAATGCTATATTTCCTATTGAGCTTGTGATGAATATCAATTCCAAGATACTTGTAAGAAGTCACTTCCTCTAAATTTCTATTATCATAAATAAAATTTGCATAGGTGTCTTTATTAGATTTTATAATCATGATTTTTGTCTTGTCAATGTTAACAACCATACCCATGTTAGAGAAAAAATATTTAAGAATTCTTAATTGGTTATCGACATCAGAAGGATACCTTTCCGTAAGAACAATATCATCAGCATAAAGTAGGAGGATGATAAATATCCTAGCTAAGATTGTACCGACGCAACCTGCTTCTTCTAACCACTTTTCTAGCTTATCAATGTAAATGCCAAAAAGGGTAGGGGAGAGGGGGAAACCTTGTTTAACTCCAAAATTACAATTTATATATGTTGTCCACTCCTCATTATTCTTAGACTTGGCAAAGTCCTTTTCGTATAACCTTATCACAACAACTCTCAACTCAAAATGAACCTTAAGCTCATCTAGCCTATTCCACATGTTATTTCTAGGCACTGTATCAAAAGCTTTTTTTAAATCCATAATGCAACAAAATAGGCCAGACTTATTATTACGACATTCCTCTGCAATGATCCTAAGTGTAAGGAGGTGGTCCGTGGTTGAATGATTCCTTCTAAAACCTACTTGACCTTTAGCTCACTTAACTTCTATTTATATCCATCCACTCATCTTCTTTTCTAATATAATACCATATAACTTAGCTAAGAGAGGGATAATCACAATACTCCAATAGTTAGAGGGGTCATTTTTATCGCCACTTTTGAAAATAGGAATAATGAGGCTTTGAGTCCAAGGTGTAGGAAACCCTTGCTTGACTGCTAGATTAAAGATTTTGTGGATGTGCGAGATGAGGACATGCCCTCCAATTTTTAAGATTTCTGCTTGGTAGCCTTCAATGTCTTTGAATTTTCCATTTGCTAAGCGCTTAACTCTGAAATCTATGTCTTCTAACGAGAAAACTTATTTTGTTGTAAGAAGGGTTTTAATGTTATATCTAGTATTCGAGGATTAATAAAGTGTTTTAAGATAGGAATTCCAATTGTTTAAAGCAATTTTATTGTCTTCTTTTGTTTTGTGAGTTAGAATTTGTCTCTAGAATTTCTTAGGAGCCACCTTGGAGAGGTGTAGGAGATTTTCATGCCTTTTGCTTAGATAATGTCTTTTTTTTTAAATTTTAATTAAGGCTTTGTAGTGATTTATCTTATCCATTTTTATCGAATCTGTAGTATCTTGCTTAATTTTGTTTCTCGCATCTTTACACTCTTGATCATACCAAGGGTTGGTTCTACTATTGCTCGTTTAGTTGAGACTTCAATAGAGAACTTGTTAATGGATGACGAGATGGTTGTAGTTATGGTAGATATTTTCTATATTCTCCATGCTAGATAATGGAACCAGTCCATTTTTTAGATTATGGAGAAAAATGTCAACTTTATTTTGATCGAAGATCACGTGCTTTTGGAAATGATAGTTTTCCTCCCGGGGATCGCTATGCATGAAAATATTGAGAGTTATAATTAAAGGTCTATGATATGAGTCAGGCTCATGGTCGTTGATGATGTTGAAATCTATTAATTTGTTGTATATAGGAATATCAAATATAACATAATCTACCACACTACTTCCAAGCCCATGGCTACAAGTCATCTAGCTAGAGTTTGGCCATTTTGTGAGACCATTGCAAATAATAAAATCTTGACCACTACAAAATTTGACCAACTCAAACTCGAATACATTTTAAAACTAGAAGGTTAGGTTAAAAAAACCTAAAAATTCAAAAATAATGAAGAAACAATAAAATATTTAATTTAAATTAAAATTTTTAAAAAATGAAAAAGAAAAATAATTATAAAAAAGAAAAAAGTGGCTAGGGGGAAATAAAAATGATTGAAGAAACAATAAAATGTTTAATTTAAGTTAAATTGAAAAAATGAAAAAGAAAAGAAATAAAAATGATTGAAGAAACAATAAAATATTTAATTTAATTTAAATTAAAAAAATGAAAAAGAAAAGAATTATAAAAAGAGAAAAGGTTGTTAAAAGTGAAATACAAATTATTTAACCAATGGTATGGTAAGGTAAGTAAAAAATAATCAATACAAAGTAAATAATATTTGTTATATTTTTACTATCTATCTCCTTTATTTATTTTTTTGGGATTTTTTTCATCTTTACTTATTTTTATTTTTAATGTTTAATGTTTAGATATTATGTCAAATATTGGACTTGTTTGAGCCGATCAATAAGAATAATTTGAGTGTAACAAGTGTATATCGTGAATTGTGAATTTTTTACATGGTCTTCGTATGTTGTTATGCTTAAATGCATCTTTCAATAAAATTTAAATAAACTTTACTTAAGCAGATATCCTTATTTTTCATAATAATTTTTTATAATTAAATAGTATTTGTCTTATGTTTATATTAATTAGTGTAATGTTTATGTTATATCATAAATAGATAACTATAACAATTTGGTTATTAATTTAATGTTTAGCCTTTGTTTAAGAGCAATCTATTTCCACAAAATTAAGTGGCTGGTTGTGCCTATCTGCTAACCACTTTACTTGTAGGTGTGCTAGAAATAATAATCTATTTTAAGGTCACACTCAACATAAACACCAATTTGGTGTATGAGACCTCCTTGTATGTGGGAAAGAGGCCCCTCTTTACACAACAATTTAACTACTAAATTCTAAGTCTATAGATATGTACACAACAATTTAACTACTAAATTCTAAGTCTATACCGAAAATGTCATAATTGGGAGATTTCATGCTCAGAGGTTAATGAAGAAGATTTAAAAAATTGGGTGAAGCGGACATGGGAGTAGGTTCTTGGTTACATGCCTATAACACATGCTTGTGGTTATGGGGAAACTCGGCTTTATGTCTTTTTATATGGAACTTAGGGTTTGATCCAATAAGGGAAAGAATCCATACATTGGCTTTGTGGGTTAAGCTTCCCTGCCTTTTTATAGAATTATGGGATCCTCATATATCAAAGATGATTGGTGATACATTGGGAACTTTCCTGAGAATTGCCTCAAAGATAAAATTAAGGACAAACACTTTTTGTCGCATCTATATGTGTTGAAATGAATATATATCAAGGATTGTGAGATGTCACAATGATTGAAGCAAGGGAGATCCATTATGTACAAACCATAGACTACGATAATGTTTCATTCTAGTGCACTCAATGCAGATCACATGGACACTTGAAAATTAGTTGTCCTTACAATAAAAAATCTGATGAGCTTGGCAACACTCATTTGGTGAATGAGTCCATTCGATTTTAGGGAAAGGTCTCTATCCAATTCATGGAAGAGGAAAAGGGAGGAGGAGGCTCTAGAAGAGGAACACTCTAAGCTTTGGGATGAACATGCAAGAATCAATGACGTATTGGAGAGGGTAACATCACTGTTATGTGAGAAAATAAATGTATGGGAGGAAAATATCCTCTCTTCTAGAGGCATTCGTCTTCCTTTTGCTGACACTATGGATATAGATACATCAAAAGGAAAGAATTTGATTCAGGCATACCCTAACAAAGATCCATCAAATACCACCCTTGAGCCTAAGGTTATCCCAAGCAACAATGATACTCCCTCCTGTCCTTCTCAGCGGAAGTCATCGAAGGATTGGAGGAGGTGTTTATGGCTAATGATTCTAATGCTAACACTACAAATAGATTTTACTTTGGCCCTTCTTTCTTGAAGAAATATCTTACTAAATCACAATCCATATATTTGGGTCAATCAAGTGGGATTTTTCTAACTTTGTTTTTAGCAATGGTGGCAACAAGAAGACACAAATATCATATGGAGGATGCGAAATTGAAGTAGGAAGGGAGGTTTTATCTAGTCGACAACAAACACTACATGGGGCCCTTAGTAGAGCATCCCCCTAAAAGGGTAAAAATGAAAATATTCTCCCATAGTATTAGAGGCTTAGGAACAACCTCGAAAAAGCATTCCCTCAAGCGGTTGATCCACAAAAGCCATCCATCTATTATCTACATACAAGAGACAATGATACTGACAATTTTTTTTTAAGGATCCTCAAAAAAATATTCCTTGACTGGTATTTAATTTCAACGGATGTTGAGGGACACTCTAGTGACCTGGCATTAAGATGGGACTCCTCTCTCACTCTCCACTCCTCGGTTAGTAACACCCACTACATTGTGGCTACATTTTTATGAAAATCCTTAAATATATCATTGGATATATTGAACAATTACACTCCCTCTCATAGGCAGAAAGCATTATGGGATGAGATTCACTCAACATAGATTTTATATTTCCTTAATATCGTTATAGGATATGGCCCAAACATTATCATCCACCTATCCGAACACAATGGTTTCTCTGCAAGAAAGGACCCTTTAGAAAACTTCTTCTCTTACCTTATATTTGATAATCCATTTGTTGATATGGATCCTTCTTCGTCTAGCCACACATGGTCAAACAAAACAAAGAGATATCAACATATCACTAAATATTAGACATATTCCTTCTAAAGGATTCCCTCCTTCTTTCCTTAAGTGCTTTTCACTCGTCCATTCTTAAGGCCATTTCTTTTTACCATCTGCCAATTCTCTTGGAACTCTTGCTTCCCTCCATCAATCCCCTTCATCCTTTAATTTTAACCCACATTGGATCATATATGAATGTTTTCAGGACCTAGTCTCAAAGAATTGGTCATGGTTTGATAGCAATATTGGGGATTTGGTTATGAAATGCATACAATCTAACTTGATCAAGATAAAGGGCCTTATAAAATATAGGGTCAAATACACCTTTACTAATGAGAAAAAGGATTTGACGAGGATTTAGAATCAATTGGAGATATATATCAACTCTTTATATAGTCATGATCTCAGAGATGCTAAGCTCTTCAAAATTGTCAAACTAGAAGAGGAAAAAGCAAGAATCCTAGCTTGGTAGGAGGCAAAGTGGAAGATGAAGAGAAAATCACTTTGTCTTGCAGAAGGTGATAGAAACACAACATTATTCCATAGACTTCAACAAGGTGTATTAGCCTCTAATACAATATGGAATGCAAGAAATCAAAGAGGAGAAGAGTGTATTGATTTTAAATCAATCTCTATTGCAGTTGTTCAACACTATTCCAAACATTTTACAGATCCAAAAAAAGAGAATATTAGGGATATATTCACATCAGCCTCCTTTTTCAACATATGGGTTGATCCAATACATGCTACAAATATTATGGAATAAGTCACAAAGGAGGAGGTTCACAAGGTTCGTCGCTCCTTCCAACATGGAAAATTTCTCGGTTTGGATGGATGGAACGATGAGTTTTACCTTGGGTTTGGGACCTAGTTGGTGATGATATCATTGTTGCAGTCGAAGAATCAATATATTAAAATGATATCCTGATCTTTGGAAGGGATGCTATCATGGAATCCAAACTCTTGGAACATATATTGATCTTATTCTCATCATCAACGGACATGGAGGTTAATTTGGGTAATTCTACAATATTATTCTTCAATTTACCTAATCTCCTTAAGTAAAACATACTCTGGCACCTCCATTACACAAAGAAGACTCTGACTCTTGCTTCAGGTACTTGGGGTTTCTTCTTAAAGAAAATTAATACAAAGTTAAGGATTGGCTATGGCTGATACAAAAGATCAAGAAAATGATAGGCTCTTGGTTCCATCGATGGATCTCTTTGGTTAGGAGAGTTACACGAGTCAAAAGTGTCATTGGATCCATTCGAGTCTATTGGATGGGTATTTACTTTATTCCAAAATATACCCTCTCCTCCATTCATAATATTTGGACGTAGACATATGGTATTAGAATAAGGAAGAAAAATATCATCTCCTCTGCAGGTGGGAAATTTTATGCAAACCCAAAGTCAAGATGGTTGGGGGATCAAATATTTATCTCTCTTTTCATAAGCTATGTCAACAAAGACCTATTGGAGGCTCATGAACTTGAAGGGTCTCTATAAAGCATGCACCTGGAAAAAATACATTCATCCTCTCACAATTATTAGTTGGATCTGTAACGTCATTGCAAGAACAGTGGAAAGTTCACTTTTTTGGAGGGTGTTGGAAAAATATTATAGCATTTATATGCAATCAATTGACTTGGAAGCTTGGGAATGGGGAAGACATAAAACTAGGAGTGGACCCGATAGTAGGGTTGGATAGGGAATATTTACTAACATATGAAAATACTATATTTTTGGCTTCAGGGAATCTACATGTAGATATATACTTAGAACAAGATATTGTCGAAAGGGGTGGTTTGTGCACAGTGGAAGACGTGGGTCTAGATGGAGACTACTGGGAAGAATGGTGCAATTATAATTTCAAACTAGTCAATTCTTTGATTATACTAAGAGATCGGCTAGATGAACTTTAAGAATCGAAAAGGAGGAATGTATTAGGTCAAACTAAGTTACTATGCATTGGTAAATGACATGGAGGTTGAAAGCCAAGGTTGGTGGCGTTTTATCTGGAAAATCCCTTCGCAACCAAACACATTTTTTTTGGGGTGGTTGTGCCTCTACAATAGGATCCAAACATGGGACAATCTCCAGAGGAGAGGAAAAACAGGTCCAAACATTTTCCATCTTTGCAAAGAACATGACAAGTCTATCAACAACCTTTTATGTACTATAGATTCACAAAGGGTGTTTGGTCAAAGATAGATGTTTTGGGTCAGAGGCCAGTTTGGGAAGGAGACTTTGTAAGAGAAGCTTGGGACAAATGGTTTGAAATCCCTATAGGCCTAGATTTTCTAGGTCTTCCTCTAAACATTGTATTGGCTACATCGATATCTATGAATGAGGAAACCTTTAAAGACAAGCCTCCTTTAATCCCAACGAGATTTCATAGAGAAAAATATTCCTTGAAGGAATCCAATAGCAAGAAAATAAAAAAAGAAAGGAAGCCTTATCCACCCAGTATCAATCCAAATCAACTATATTGTTTTTGCAATGAGGCATATAGTGGAAACCCTATACTGCGTGGAATAGGTGGTTTCATAACTAATAGGGATAAGAACATATATTTTCAACATGTGCTAGGTATAAACACAAATAATTTAATTACATGGAATGTATATAGCGTCTATAGCTCTAAAATTGGAACATATTTACTCTCTCTCCAACTTGGTGATCTTCTCGGACTCAAAAATCATAACTAGTTGGCTAAATCAAAGCTCAAACTGCTCCAACATATATTTGGATGCACTCCTGGAAAAGATCAAGGAATACTGCTTACAATGCTAGATGTAAGTATTGTTCACATGTATCAAGATTTCAAGAATAGGGTTGATTCCCTAGCAAAGTCAAATGGTCAGTTAGACACGGGTCTGGTAATAATTCAAATAAAGGACCCATATGGGAATATTTCAATTTTGGAATTGAAAATCAACTAATTCATAACAAGATGATATGGTGAAGTAACAACTATCTATGTTGTTTTTATGGGAGGGTTGAGATTAATCCCCTTCCTTTTGTATGTTTTTTTAATATTTTGATTATGATTTCAAGGTTGAGATTACTTCCCTTTTCTTTTTCTCATATTATTGTTGAGGGTTGAGATCACTACTTGCTTTTGGAGAAGTTTATTGTTTTGAAAGAATTTAAATGGATTAAATTCTAGCTGTAACTTGTATCTTTACATGAATAAAACTTTCAACATGCATACATACATATATAAACTACTTAAAATGAAAGTGAATATATGCGTGATAGAAAATTAATAATAAACTTAAATAAAAATAAAAATGTTTTTTATATTAGTATAATATGGAATTTACATATTATTATTCCCTACCAAGGCAGGGATATACTAATTGATAGTTAGTCAAATTAATTTGACTTGTAACAATTTGCATTTTTTCACAATTTTTTTTTGAAATTTTTTATAAGTTTTTATTAAACTTAATATTCTTGATCAAAATACCCAGATGCAGGTGCCACATGTCCAACTCAGGAAATTGAGTGTCTCGAGTTGTGAGACGATAACGTGGAACTATGCATGCTAGGCCCTTGTTACTCCCCCCCCCCCCATGCGAACATTAATACGCATTCATGGCGAGGAGGTCATTACTCTGGCTGTCGATGAAGGAAGGGTGCAACCGTTACTTCCTATATCCGACAAAGTGCATAAGGTCTTGTCAAGGGATGGAAGAACTATTTCATAGCTATGTCGGGAGTCATAAGAGCCATCCCGAATTTAATTCCCCTTCAATGGATTCTGGGCTTACTCATGTTGATGACAGGCTTAAGGTTCTTGAATGGGAGGCCCCTTGGTTCATTCTTCTTCTCCTGTATCTCGCTTGCAACGATTCCTCCTAGCTCGGCTCTAGTATGCCCAATTGGTTTTATCCTATGCTTAGTCTTTACCTGCATCAACATCCTATGCCTTTGGCTTTGGATATCAGCAGGGATTCTTCCCAGCTAGTTTCTGGTCTTTCCAACTTGTTTTCTTTGCAGCCTATTTTTCACCTGCACCAACAGTCAATATAGAGGGCACTAGCTAGTAACGACACAAACACAAATATGCAACATCAGATCACCATGGAATTCCACGAGTTATAGATTTATAAAGGAATTTAAAATTTATAGAATCTAAGAAAAACTATAAATATAAAAAATAAAATTAAAAAATATTAAAAATCTTTAATTTTATTTAATTAAAACATTTGCAAATGAAAATTAGATTTATTACATTTAGATAACCACTAATGAAAAAATAATTTTCCAATTTTTTTTAGATAACCTCTCCAATACCAAATTGTTTGTCTACCTTATAATAAGTCTCATAGGATTCTTTCTCTCTAAAACTAATCATCCTTTCAAATTTATTTTAAATCAGAACTTTTAAAATTGTTTCGTTATCAATTTATTTGCAAAGTTATAATAAATGTTTAATCAGAATCGTTTTTAACATTAAAGTCGAATTGATATCGAAGATAAACTATCAATAAACATGTCCACATCAAGCAATATTTTAACATTTTAAAATTTATTAAAACCCAAAACGAATATTAATGTCATCACACAGCAAGTTGGATTATAACTTCGGTCACCATGGAAATCAATGTTTTAAAGTTTTAAAATTTATTAAAATCCAAAACGAATATTGATGTCATCACAAAGCAAGTTGGATTATAGCCTCGGTCACCGTGGAAATTAATGTTGATGTAATCTAACTTTATGCAAATTGAAATATTGATTTAATTTCAAAACAAGTTGGACTATAACAATACTGTTAAAGTAGTAATAATGTGTTAGGTTTATATTAAAATATATACTATAATCTGAGTATGGATATTTTCATACGGTAAAGACATTGTGTTTATGTTTTGGGTATAATAAATTTTATTTATTTTTAAAGAATTATAAAATAAAAATATGTGTATGGTTAGAGAAAAAGTTAAACTAAATATAAATAGGTAATAGAAAAGATAGATGTTAAAAATAAAAGAAAATAAAGATAAAGAAAGATAATATATATATAATACAAGGGAAGATGACTTTTAGAATAAATAAGAAGAAGAATATTGACAAAATAATAAATAAAAAAAAGAAGAAGATTAATTAGCTTAAAAATAGGAAGAGTTAGAAATAAAAGGTAGAAGGGTAATATTGATGATGACGACGATGATGATGATTAATGCCCACTGAGGCCAACTTTGGTCTATCGGACCTTAAGAAGAAAATACTTGGTTTACTTTAAAATCTTGTTCCTATACTCAAAAAGCTTGCCAAGAAGCTTTCCAAACTCACTATAATTTTGGCAAGTTAGGAGGTTATAAAGGTTTGTATTGTAGAAAATACTATGAAATTGAGATCTAATTTGGGTGTAAGCAAGGAACTCTAAGAGAAAGTGATTTTCATCATCAACGCTCATAGACTCACACATACGACACACCCTTTCCACCCATGGAGTTTTAGGAATAGACCAACACCCTATTTTGCTATGGAGTTCATGAGAGTTTGTTCTAATCTTGGCTATATTAATTTTCTTCCGTGAGCTAGTTACTACCGAGAGATACTTCTAATCCTCCAAGTTAGGATTAATGACCTCCTTATCATATCTTAATTTTCTCTTAACCGCTAAATTTTACTCACACCAGAATCTCTCTTTAAACTTAGAAGTAATAATATTTTTTACATTGTCAATGTTCTGCAAAATGTCGTTTTCATTAATGCCCCAATGGTTTAACCAAGCCATGGTATCTTTACACCAACACCGCTTGAGGAGTAGTTGGTTTTGACTTGAGTTTAAAGCAATTTTAGGAAGTATCCCGTTTCCCATGTTATTTATCTTTTGCTTGTACATCAGGTACCTAGTCATAACAATGCTCTCGATGGGGGGAAGACCCACTTCTATGAGGAGAATAGGATAAGGCGTATTTCTTTTAATTTTGAGGTTATAAATTATAAACCACTTCTAGACTTGCTCAATCTTCCTCCAATATTCTCTAGAAATGTTGCACCCACATACTTCACAACCGTACAAGATAACAGGGATGACAAGAGTTTCAAATAGGAACTACTTTTTATCCCACATGACCAGATTGGATGATTTACAGTTATTTTCAAGACCAAAATAAGCTTTCCACTCTCCATTAATCCTTTTCTCAATGCTATAGTTCCAATTTAGCTTGTGATGAATATCAATTCTGAGATACTTGTAAGAAGTCACTTCCTCTAGATTTCTATTATCATAAATAAAATTTGCATAGCTGTCTTTCTTAGATTTTATAATCATGATTTTTGTCTTGTCAATGTTGACAACCATACCCATGTTAGAGAAAAAAATTTAAGAATTCTTAATTGGTTATCGAGATCAGAAGGATACCTTTCCATAAGAACAATATCATCAGCATAAAGTAGGAGGATGATAAATATCCCAGCTAATATTGTACCGACGCAACCTACTTCTTCTAAACACTTTTCTAGCTTATCAATGTAAATGCCAAAAAGGGTAGGGGAGAGGGGGAAATTTCCTACCAAGGCAGGGATATACTAATTGATAGTTAGTCAAATTAATTTGACTTGTAACAATTTGCATTTTTTCACAATTTTTTTTTGAAATTTTTTATAAGTTTTTATTAAACTTAATATTCTTGATCAAAATACCCAGATGCAGGTGCCACATGTCCAACTCAGGAAATTGAGCGTCTCGAGTTGCGAGACGATAACGTGGAACTATGCATGCTAGGCCCTTGTTACCCCCCCCCAAGCGAACATTAATACACATTCATGGCGAGGAGTTCATTACTCTGGCTTTCAATGAAGGAAGGGTGCAACCGCTACTTCCTATATCCGACAAAGTGAATAAGGTCTTGTCGAGGGATGGAAGAACTATTTCATAGCTATGTCGGGAGTCATAAGAGCCATCCCGAATTTAATTCCCCTTCAATGGATTCTGGGCTTACTCGTGTCGATGACAGGCTTAAGGTTCTTGAACGGGAGGCCCCTTGGTTCATTCTTCTTCTCCTGTATCTCGCTTGCAATGATTCCTCCCAGCTCGGCTCTAGTATGCCCAATTGGTTTTATCCTATGCTTAGTCTTTACCAGCATCAACATCCTATGCATCTGGCTTTGGATATCAGCAGGGATTCTTCCCAGCTAGTTTCTGGTCTTTCCAACTTGTTTTCTTTGCAGCCTATTTTTCACCTGCACCAACAGTCAATATGGAGGGCACTAGCTAGTAACAACACAAACACAAATTGCAACATCAGCTCACCATGTATCGTCAACGTGGTACCCTTCGCCGTGGTAGTAGTGTTCGTGGGTGTGCACAACGTGGCATGAGTTTGGGGCTGGAAGATGGTTATGAAATAGGTGTCTCCATGCTGGTGCGAACTCTGATTGATGAATGGGAGGCACGTTTGGTCACCAAGCATTTGGCTAGAGGCATAGGGGGTGGCGATATTAACCATTACTAGCTCATATAAAACATGATGGGCTCTTTAAAGGAATAAATGGTCAATGATTGGAATTATACTCATAGCTTGGTGCTCTATACGAAGAATAAACTGATTGAGCTAGACACCCAACTCAACCGCTTGGATATGACTTCATCCTGGAAACATTTAGTCACGGGGCTCTGCATGACATGAAATGCTGAAGGAGGAAGCAACAGTGTTACAGGGGCACCATCAACATCTCTGGATAGGATCTCAATTCCGACAATGGCCACAACGATGAATGCACCATTTCATGTGCCTTCCACCATCACGCCGTTGAATAACAAGCGCGTCCGCAAAACAAAGGTACATGTCCGTAAATATTCTCCTCTTCCTGTTAAGCAGCCAAACAATAAGGTTGATGATGATTTCCAGGGGGGATGCCCCATCATAGATGATAATTTTTCCCTTTAGCTTGTTGCTGATGAAGATCCAAAAGCAGTCTTGGCCCACCCCTGGTTTCACTTGCTCTGTTCAGCTTCTATGTTTAAGTTTGCTTTTAAGGCTACTGTATAATTTGTCATTGAACAATATCAGTATGAATTTTGAGTCTAGTATTTGGCCCCCATTGTTTGATGGGTTTTTGTTCCATAATTTTGAAATACATGTTCATAATATCGACTAGTTGGGGTAGTAGCTCCTCTGTTTTAGACCACCCCAAAACTATGTCAGTGATGTAATTTTGGATGTAACCTTTGTTCCTATGTTTTAATACAATGCAGTCTTATAAAAAAAAAATTCTTGATCAAAATGATTTTAACAATTTCTAAAATTCAATATTATGATTTTTTGATTGGATGAGTGCATATTTGACGAGACATAAATCCCTGGAGGAATGGCCTCAATTAACAAAATAAAAAAATAAAATTAAATTAATTTTAAAAACAAAATATCATGATAATTCCAGTTGTCCTATCCTCTATACCAGTACAGGACATGACAACTCCAAAAACTCCATGGGAGGGTCTATGAGCATTGAGGATGAAAATCACTTTCTCTTAGAGTGCCTTGCTCCCACATTAGGTCTGAGTTTCATAGTATTTGCTACAATACAAACCTTTATAACCTCCTAACTTGCCAAAACTATAGTGAGCTTAGAAATCTTCTTGGAAATATTTTTTAGCACAGGAACAAGATTTTAAAGTAAACCAAGTATTATCCTTCTTAAGGTTTAACAGACCCAAATTGGTCTCAGTGAACATTACTCATCGTCACCATCAATAACAATACTCCAAACTTATTAGATTAGGTAAATCTGATTTCATTAATATGAGTTTGATTTTTTCCCTTCCCTTTACAATAATCCAAGAACTAAAGATTATTTGCGGCGTCATTTGTTGTCTTGCAATGTTGGAGCATTAACACAAGCCTCTGTAGTGATGGTCCCTTTGAATGCGAATGTTCCACGATTGTGAATCATTGTTAAGTTTATAAGCTTTTAACCTTCATTTTTGGTGCTTAAGCTGTTATAAGGGAGAGAATAACATTGATAGCAGCGTAATGAGCATCTTAACAACAACCAAGATACTGATACAAGAGATAAGTGTGTAAACATGAGAAGAGATTGTGAGAACAATATAACTAGCAAAGCCAGATGAATGGTCATAAATATGGAATTACAAATCATTAATATGACAAGACTTGGTGCATCCATAATTATGTTGATAAGCATTTATATATTTTCTCATATTTTGGACTTGTTTAAGCAGATTCATTTCATGGTCATAGTATCGTGTTATGCTTAAATGAATCTTGATTAAGATTTAAATAGGCTTCAGTTAAATGGTGGTTATGGGTAACAATTTGTTTTTGTTTTTTCATATCAATTTTTTTGTTTTGTTTATTAAATAGTAATTGTTTTGTGCTTATATTAACTGTAACAATCTGATATGAATAATGGATATAAAATTATATCTTTTAGCCTCTGTTTAACAGCTATCTATATTCATAAAACTAAGTGGTTGGTTGTGCCTATAGGCATTCACCGACCACTTTACTTGTGGTTGTACTAGTTACTGTTGGCACATATCCATCTACTTTGGGTTACAAAGGCCCAAAGAGTATTTGTAGTTAAGTAAATGAATGCGTTTTTCAATGAAATTCCTAGTTTTAGCTCCCTTGAGGATTGTGATATTAATAGCATTGATGTTACTGTCTTTTTGAATGGCTATCATGCAAATACTTCAAAAAAAAATATTATGGGGAAATGTTGATGATATCGCAAGGAAATTAGTGAAGTTTATAGAGGAATGCTGATAGATGACAATTGCAATTTGTGGACCTGGAATCACAATGTTAAAAATTGTTGCCTGAAATAAATAAATGTAATATTTGAGAAAAAAGATTTAGTATGAAGGTTTGTGAGTCTCGATATGCGGTCTTCATTTGACCTGGAAGGTTTAGAGAGCAATATTTTTTCCCTAGTTGGGTACTCTCAGGGAATTCATTTGACCTGGAAGCTGCAATTGTTTGAATGGAGACCCATATCATTGATAGAAATAGCAATGTTGCTCATGAAGTTGAGTACCATAAATTTGAGACAGATAGACTACAATTGAAGACTCTGATATTTGATATTCGAAAAAATATAGAGAAACGAAAGAGGGATCTTCTTAAACTTAGTTGACCACAAAGAAGTTGGAAATTTTAGATCTTGCAGAATAACTAGCAGAAAATGAAATTTGCAATGGATTGCAAAATTCTGTTATTGTTGGTATATTAGAAACATTTATTCAGGAGTTTTGAGAATCAAATGTCAGAGTTTAGACAGGACTTGGATTCTAAGAATGGACATATAACTTTATGGGATGGTAAGCTTAATTTTTCAAGGTTGGAGAGTGAGAGATTGCAGCCCCAAATATCTAGCAATCATGTAATTGATGCAGAGATAGAAAAAAATCTAACCCATTCGAATGCTATTATCAACTTTAGTTCAAGTACTTTAGATAATATTTGCTTCTCTTGGCTTGTTTTGTGTGATAATTTTTACCTCTCTTCCAATTGTCTTTGAGAACTCTTAAGAGCTTTGAATTATTGCATCTTTGTTTCAGAATACAATCAATATATTTGACAATGTACAATTCATTTCAAGTGAAACAGCTAAGCCACATATGAATTTACAATGGTATTTGATAACACTCACTTAGTTGGAATCATTGCATGGCTGTTTCAAAATACTATAGATTTAACATGGGATGTCAAATACCTAAGTTGCATATGAATTGATTTCACGGTGAACAATTCATTTCAGGACAAATATATGGCATTTAAAATTATTGTTTGTTGCATTATACATTTTCCTACCGTGTTTCACCACATAGGTAGAGTCTACCCTCTTTTTCTTTGTAGCATGGCACACAATAATTAAGACCGTGGCCTTGTTACACATGCTACAACTCCATTCAAATTTAATCTGTGATGTCATGGCGGTTTAATCATCGATGTCCTGGCAGCTTAATCATTGACCTGTCAATGTTGCTAATATATTGGCTACACTCATTATTCCAAACTAGATAGGTGGAAATACAAGTTACTGCAGTCACATTCAAGTCTTACAATGCACTAGCCACTTTCTCTTTTTTGAAGTTTTCTCTTTAGTATCTTTTTCCTAGATTCTTTGCTGAAACGCTAGATGACTGAAATTCAAACAGACTTGGAATTTTTTTGGTGATAGGGCCTTGTGTTGGTTTTTATATGTTCATTAACATCTACAGGTTTTGGTGTAATGACAAACCTTACATGGTATCAAAGTAGAGGTATCAGGTTCAATTACCCCTAGTTACACCGAAAATGGGTGTTGGAGTATGGGTATTACAACACCTCTGAGAATTTCCTGGTGATAGGGCCTTGTGCTGGGATCAACATTTGGAAGTTTTGGTGCAACCATACTAGAAACAACTTTGAATTTCATTTAGAGCTAACAAAACTCAAGGTTCAAACAGGTGTGATCAAGCCTCCTTATCCACCAGGAAATCTCAAACAGGTGTGATCTTTGCTGCAATATAAGTTTTCTTAAACTAGCACCAACCATATTACTAAGATTAATATGTTTGAAATATGTTGAGAGGTATATATTTGACATATTGATAATGTTTTTACTAAAGAATGTGTCAATTAATTGTATCTAATAGTTAAGCTAATATAACAACAACTTAATTTATGGTTGTTAAGCTCATAGTTGAAGCTAGGCTCATCATTGGAGTTAAGCTAATAGTTGTATCTAATGGTTAATTTAAAAGTTAATATAAATCTTAGAGTATGCCTTATGGACATTAACTCGACTCAAGTGCCATATGGAGTTCAAGTGTCACATAATTTGCACATTACCTAAGTGATTGTTCTTGGTGCATGGTTTCACTGCAATCAAGGTCAACTTCTCATGCTAAGAGATGGAGTTCATCTAAATTTATTTTAATAGTTGTATCACTATTGGAACAATCTAACAGTTATCCAATATAACGACGATTAGAGTTGAAGTTAAGCTAATAGTTATAGAATCATTGAAGTTAATCTAATATTTACGCAATATAACAGTGATTAGAGTTGAAGTTAAACTAATAATTGTAAAATCATTGGAGTTAAGTTAGTAGTTGTATCTAATAGTTAATTTGAAAGTTAATATATTGGCAATTGCAATTCAAGTAAAATTTATGATTGGAGTTGAAGTTAAGCTAATAGTTGTATCATGAATGTATTTAAGCTAATAATTGAATAGTTGTATCTAATAATCGAATAGTTGAAGCTGAAGTTCGATTTTTCCAACTATCGCGAATTGTACTTACCAGATGTTAACTAAGTAATTTTTATTTTTTTTGAAATTGTTAATTATGAGTTAGACTAACCTCCTTTAAAAAGAATCGAAAACCTAATTATATCTATATGAAAAACCTAAACATGTAATATGAACTATATATTAGCTAGATGTCCAAGTACGAGATGCGGGAGTTTATTAGGAGTTTGAAGGAGTTTATTAGGAGTTCCAACTATTTTATTAGGAGTTTGACTCTTACATGACTCACATTAGCTAGACTCCCAAATGCAATTGGACTAATCCTTAAGCAATTAGAGTTGAAATTAAGCTAACAGTTGTAGAATCATTGGAGTTAAACTAATAGTGTATCTAATAGTTAAGCTAATAGTTGTATCTAATAATCGATAGAGTTAAGCTCATAGTTGTATCTAATAATCAAATAGTTGATGATTAATTTTAATTTTTACAACTATCACTAACTGTACTTATCACATGTTAATTAAGCTATTTTTTTCTTTTTTTTGAAATTATTAATTATTAATTTTGAACGAAAGCCATATAATCAATCTAGACAATACACTTGTTTCATTCTTGTTTAATATTAGACAACGCCCATATAATCAATTTGGACAGTACACTTGTCTCACTTTCGTCTGTAGAAGAAAAAGCATAGATGATAGTCCACACCAAAATTCTCACATAGATACACCTTTGACGTAACAAAATTCTAACATATATACACCTTCGACGTAATTACGTTTAAAGTAACTATAAATAGCTGTGAAAGCTTATGAGTTAGCGCTCGAATGTATGTCAAAAGCTTATCGATTAACCGAGAATCCTCCGACAAACATAGGAGCTCTAACTCATAAGCCTTTGTTGCTACAACAAATAGGAATTCATGATTAAAGGGCGTGACCTCCCATGGCTGGGCCGATTCAGACAAGGACCAATTTTTCATTTGGAGGTTCTAGGTCAAACTCTTGATCTCCATATCGCTCCATGTATTTTTTTTAGAAACATACTTGTCTTTTCTTTTATTAAAATATGGAGCATAGTCTTGTCATTCTTATAATTAGTCCTTTAGCCTTTCATAGACATGGTCATTATTAAATTTACTCTACTATTAAACACAAAAGAGTATAATACTCATAAAGAATATTACTACATAGGTCACCGTCATACATCAAAGTGATTTCATACTCATCACAATGTAGTGGAAACTTATTGAGAGTTAGAGGACCAAAAAAAATATAAAGCATTAAGATCGATATATTTGTGAATCAACTTGGACATAGGTTGATTAACTATAAATTATTTTTCCTTCTAGCCATGTTATGAGAGAATGGCCATAATTTCAAAGCATGGCCATGGAAGGAATTTAACATATTTATTTGTGACTTATTTAATTGATGGAGCACTTGAAGGGGTTCTCCCTTCTATATAGAATTTTATTTAATTGATGGAGCACTTGAAGGGGTTCTCCCTTCTATATAGAATTTTTAGAATTTTTACTAAGTCACTGCAAATGTGTTTAAAAAAAAATTTAGATGTATTTTTATCTTTTTGGATGATTACGTTGTTCTTATAACTCTTAAGAAAATTCACTATTTTCTTTGGTCTTAAATTTTTGTTTAGACATGTAATCAATCTATTGTACATGATATTGAAGCCATATGGTTGGTATCCATTTCTCCTTGGAAATTCTATAATGAACTTAAAGAAACAATCAGGTCCACTAACCCTATATGTTAAAAATTCAAACAACTAGTTGACAAGTGGGCAAATTTACCAAGTAAAAAATATGAATTGTACCGGGGTTTGCAGGAGAAACCAAAAGAAAAGTTTGGATGCTGAATGTTCATACCCTTAAGCATCTGGATGTTGGTGCCTTTTAGTTTTTGAGCATCATCTAGGATGAAGTCTATTACTAGGCTTCTCAGAGTCCCAATTGGTGCAAAGGATAAGGAAGAATTAGGAAGGTTATAAGTGTCTATTTAGGTCGATAACATAAATATATTCATTTTTTAAAACATGTCTCCAAAGTCATAATAAAATATAAGGGTCACACTATGAATACTTGTCACCAGGATTGTGCAACAAGTCAAATTTCAGTGGTTTCCAAATGCATTAAAAGAGACACTAAAATTATTTTTTAAACATGGAATTTTATCATTATGGTGTTAAATAATTTTCATAGAAGAAAATAAAGCGAATGGACATGTTTAGATACATAAATTGCTTCAAACTAGAAAACTAGTCATTTTAGCAATGAAATCTAGGTAGGGTGTCAAAGATTAATAAGAAACTCAGTCAAAACAGATCAGAATGATGTAAAATTTGCATATACAGTAAATTATAACATCATAGTTCAATTAGAGTTTAAATTATTCTCATAAGAAATTCATTGGTAACTTCTCATAGCAAAACTCCCCAAATATGGTTCTAGAGCTAGGAAACCAAAGAGAATCGATCCCTGAACCTCCCAAAATATGTGAGTGACTTGATAGTGGTCTAAAACTGATATTAAAAAATATGTTAAAAATCATAACATGATCCATATCATATTGGGGTCTAAATTCCCATTACATTACTCCAAAATTGCTAGAACTTCTTACAAACAAGAGGAGGAGAGAAGAAGAAGAAATGACTTATAGGAGGACTCCAAGCTCTTCTGAATGATATGATAGTGGAATGAAAGAGACATCAACACGTGAAAAAAAATATTCTTCAATGGATTCCATGACTTGAGAAACTAAAACATAAGGAACATTGGCTAAGGGGCACATCACCCAAAGCTCCAGTTGAGGCACAACACTTAACTACTGAGACCAACTCTCAAACTCCAAAACACAAATGATAAAAAAATGTGAGAGAGGTAGGATATCATTATTTTATATCCTAATTAGGATTCAATGTCGAATTGGCTCAATAGGTGGTCCAATTCCCTTTCCCATTGCACCCTCATTAATGAATGAGGAAACTTGCTTGCTTTCTTACTTTTCCCCTGACATGCCTTTTTCTCCCTTTGGAAATTGTGCCCTCCAAGAGTTGATTGCTTTTATAATGAATTTATTTTTTCCTATTTAGAAACTGTGCCCTTCTTGCTTTTAGGATGAATTTCCTTTTTTCCTTTTTAGAAACTGCGCCCTCCAAGAGTTTCCTGCATTTTATCCTGGCAGCTTTTCTACAGTTGCCTTCTTTGTTCTAACTTTTCTCTTTTGACTGATTTGGTGGCAGGATTCTATCTTCTTGCTTAGTTTATTTTTAGTATTTTCTTGATTTTCTCTAGGTTTCCTTTTCAGGTTGACAACTCATGGTCCACTTGGCCTCATGCGCTCTCCACTTGTTACAAAATTACATATTATTGCAAATATTATAATTTTAACATACACTTTTAATCCAAAATTTAATAAACTTAAATACTATGGGTAATTAATATATTAAAATGACTTGTTATTGATTAAATTATTTATCCACTATGAACCATTGGGTTCTCAAGTGGGGATTCTCCATGTTGTTATTAAGAGAATTTTGGGACATTACTGTCCTCCCCTCCCAAAATTGATTGTCCTCAAGAAAGAACCAACTCCAACCATATATCAAGCCAACTAGTGACTTCAATTCTCAAAATAGGTTGTTGGATGTCTAGAATTTGGACCCTCAATTACAAGCTAATACCAAGGGCCACCATGTTTTTGTTGCACCACTTTGATTATAGTCACCGTCCAGTGACTAAACTTTCCTCAAGAAAACCTTCAACCCAATTAAGATAACTCAACAGAATGCTTAGATCCCACTGGTTTCTCTGTAAGGATTCTAAATGTTCTTGCCCCTTTTGGAAAGCTGTCATTCCAAAGAATTCTTGTATCCCATGGTCTTATCTGCATCCTTCCAAAAATCAGTAACAACAACAAAAAATCATCATCATAGAGAATTAAAATGAGGATGTAAAAATTATACGACCACACTAACAAGTAATCACTCCCCATACCAAACTAAACATCTTTGAGACTCTCCCACCAAGCATGGAACTCCTCAATGTGGGGACAAATCATATTCGGTCTCTCCAAAATATGAGAATCCATGTGCAAGCTAGCACTGAAACTCACATCATTGCTTCTACAAGGACACAAGTGGTTATCCCATGTCCCTCCATGTATAGCGAGAGCATCATATAACATCCGTACATTCTCATGCCACCGCTCACAAAAATTTTCTGAAGTGTCTAATGAATCTCCATTGATGCAAGCAAGATGTTGTCCCTTCGGGGTAGACATCTCAATCATGTGTCTAGCCACCCAATCAATGGATGAAAAAACTCTCATGCTAATTGATTCAGGTGGGAATAATTTAGCTACTACACATGCACTTGTTAAACCACATGGATTGAACATCAATCCATCAACTGGAATAATGGAAGTATCCTGCTTCTCCTGTGGTACCAGTAAAAAAAATCCTTTCACCCAATTTTCATCCCCAAGTGATGTGGCTGAAATAGAAGTGTGGGGGTGAAGAACTAGGAACCAACTCTCTGCAATACTCATTCATCAATCTAATGGATGCACAACTTCCTCCATTGATTGTGTTAGCACTTGGATGGGGCATGCCTAAGGAGAAATAAGGTAGAGTATGGAAAATTTTGATGATATGAACAAAGGTGTGCTTAGAAGGTGTTTAAAGGATGCTTAAAGGAGCTAAATCTAAAGTCAAAATCTATATTTCTCAGAAAAATCATAAGGTAAACATTGGGAAGAGGCTAAAAGTGAAAACTAGTGCCCTTGGTATAGACCAAAAGGCTTAGACGGTTCATATCTTGAGACAAGGAAATCAACGGTTGGCATGAAATCTGCTTTCAAAAGCTGCACAGGAAAAAGAATTTACATAATCAACAGAAAGGTTTAAAGCGTAGCCTAGATCTACGGTCATAAAAAAAGTAAAAAGGATATATACAACGGGAGATGATTCCACTGGTGAGACTTGTGCGCAGAAACAAACTTTCCAATTAGCGGAAAATTTTATGACCCACATAGATATACGATGGGGATTTAATGAGGAAAAGGATCTATGACACAAAAGGATTCCACTTGGGTAAGATGCATGAAGAAAATTAAGTCGGGGATCAAAGAAATTCTTATAACCAACATTAATCAATGATGAGGATTGATGATTGGCAAGATCAACAACAGGGGATGATTCCACTGATGAAAGTTGCGCTAAAGAATAAAATTCTAGGATCAACATAATGTGTTAAAGGGCCCACTTTGATCAAAGGCGTAGATTTAAAGGTGAAGAGATCCATTGTATAAGGAGATTCTGTTGTCAGAATATATATGGAGGAATCCACAAGGGAGATCAACGGAATGAGTTAAAGGGTATCATTAATTAACGGTTGAGATTGGTGATTGGTAAAGACCCATGGCAGAGATTGAGTCTACTGGGAGAACATGCGCACCTTATAATTGGTTAGAGTTGGGTGGAATTTTTAAAATAAAACATCAATCAACTGTTGAGATTTGAAATGTATGAGATCAATGGATGTTAGAATATCTATTGTTGAAAATTGCAGGGAAGATATAAAATAGGTAGGGAAGCAGAATTAGGGAAGGAAGGTTAATCAACGATTAATATCAATGGCTCAGAGTAAGGTGGACTAGATCTATGGAAAGAGAAGGATTCACTTGTGAGATTCACATGAAATATAATAGAGGATTCCACTATGAAAAGTACTATAAAAGGTAAAGGCACATGGTTTAAATCTATTTGTCTTTTTGTGCATTGGAGAAGAAAAGCATTAATATGCGTGGGGAAATCTAGGTCAGACATATACTCATCCACCTGTTGGTTTACTAGGTAGGCCACAATTTACCCACCAAATAAGATTTAAGTATGGACAGTGGAGGAGAAATAGAAGCTCGGGCTTTAGAGTTCCAGAAAATTGAAGAAGTATTTGAAGACAGAGATAGTGAAAAAATTTATACTCTTTTGTCCTTTGGAACTATTAATCAGTTGAAAACCAAGATAAAATAATTTAAGGACCAAGGTACAAACTTACACGGTGGTTTACAGTCCCACTTTTACTTCTTTTGTCCTGAGTAAACCTTGAATTTTCTAGATTTTGTTGAGTGGTGTGCATCTAACTATTCTTCCTCTAAAAGAGTGGTCATGGATTCAACAAAACTAAAATTATGTCCTTTTAATGCCTTAGTCGTATTCCATTCACTTATAATCCTTTCTTCATTTACCCTAAATCGAGAAGAATTTAATGAATAAGACCTAATTCAGTCCTTTTGAGAAGCAACCCTTTTTCACCAGTTGTTTCAGGTTAGATGTGTCTCTTCAAAACCAGTCTTTTCCTTTAGATGTTAACCTATTCAATGAGGGAACGAGGTTAATTATTTCATTGATGAGTCAGTTTTTAGGTCTTGATACTGATAGGTACATTCCTGAGTTACTGATGAGCCTATTATTCAGAATTAGCACAAGTCAGTATGAGTCACAGTCTTCTAAGTTATTGTGCCTTAAATTTGATGATTTCATGGCTGAAAGTACTCAGTCTCAGCTAGTGAATTTCCACAGCACTAAACACTTCATATTTCAGTCTTATTTAGTCAGAATGTTCATGTTCTTTAACGAGGAGAATTTACATTTGCTAGAGATGGTCCTTATAGATGAAATCAATAGTAATTTCTTCAAATATATGATTTTCTTAATGGAAGAGGTCTACAAGGTCTTTTTCCAAGATAAATTACCTAGGGTACTACTAATAATGAAATAATCCTTACACTTTTCACCTGACAGGAAAATAGGGGATTGGTTCTTGTTGGAGGAGCATACAATTATCAGAGTATATGGCTTTACTCATGAGCCATATATTCTACCACCTTTCCTTACTCCTAGGGTTTTTTCTTTGGAATTGGTAAGATAGAAACTGATAGTTGAGAATGAGCATTTTATCAGATTTAGAAAAGATTCGGAGATAAAATTTCCTTGGGTGATTGGACACTTTATCATAAAGAGAAAAGTTGCACTTCTTGTGGTGGAAAGTTTGCTTAAAGAGATGGATTTTCAAACAGCTACTGCAATGCACAATGATCCACACCATATCATGTCAATAAGAATACAGGTGAATAAGAACAAACCTTTTGAACACCAAGAGCTTGAGGGTTTATATGAGAAAGTAAATTGGTCGGATTATCCCTCATTAATGCAGGATGAAGAGGTTATGCATCAAGATCCTCCATCTCTGGTAAAGGATGTAAGTGTCACACATCAAGATCAATTAGCTGTGATTGCAACAACAGAAGTGATCACCCCCATTGCAATCCATTTATAGATGACTACTAAAAGAACTTTCTCAGATGCAATGGAGAAATAACAAGAAGGAAGTTTAGAAACATCAAAAAGGAAAAATAATGGGACTGAAGGGGAGTTGGTAGAAGTGATTAATAATGAAGGAAAGAAAAAGAAAATGAAGATCAAAGGACCAGCCTTTGAGGTGAAAGAATATGCATTCTCAAAGACTCCTGAAGGATCTACTGACAAATTCAAAACTAGGGTTGAGTTGTATGATAAATACAGAGATAATAGGGATACATCCTTAGATGAGTCTCTAAAGTTATATACTGATGTCAAGAAGATCTCTAGTAAATATGTTTCTTTAGTAACTGTTAAAGACCATGCCCATAATACTTTAAACTTAGCAGTGGCTACTAAAAATAGTGTGGTAGAAATGAGATTGAGTTTAGAGAACATTCCAGTCCCATATATGATTCACTTGCACAAACAGATTGGGGAATTAATATATAGTGATTAGTTGAAGGCTACTCTAAAGGTGTCTAGGATGCAGTCCACCAAAACAAAAATAGAAAAACAATTAAGGCAGGAAAAGGTGGAAAATAAGGGCCACTAGCAACAAATTAAGAAGCTCCAAGGGGATTTATTAGTAATAGACAGTGAAGAAAATAAGGGAGAATCTACTCATAAAATTCTTGTAGAAAAAGAAAACACAATTCAATTGTTGCAGAAGAAATTAAAAATCCCTGCTTCACAACTTATTCAAGCCTTTGAATTGACTAAGATAGAGAAAGAAAAAGAGATACTGGCTGATGAGTCATGTTATCTCCTAAATAAATTAGTCTTCAAATAGGTCAAATTCAGAAAATTTATTTTTGCAAAGTGAAGAAGATTTCAAGGCACATTATGAAATATTTTGGTATGTTTAAAAAAGTTGGAATGCCTTGTGCTCTGTTTTTCCATAAAAAATCAAAGTTTATCTTTCGGTGGCTTAGGCAAACTTCTCAACAGTTCATTAGCCACTGAAAATCCCAGCTTTCGGTAGCTTAAAAATTGGACCCCTGATTACCTTAAGCACCGAAATCTCCGAAAGAGGAAAATGGTTAGCGCATCCATTGAAATCAACCACCGTTAGCATGAGGAGCGTCATGATCAAGCACTTAACCACCGAAAAGACTGGGACTGCAGAAAATCATGAGTTGGTAAAGAAGAGGTCATTATTAAACCGAAATGACTGATAAAAGACCCAAACTCTCACTACCCTCGACCTGTCCCGTGACTACAATGGAATCACCACAAAACATTAAGTTCTAGTTAAAATGATTACTGCACTGGCCATCTCGTGGTTCTCGTCAGAGTTTACTGTCATCCTGCTCAAGTACCAATTGCTAATCAGCCCCTCAAAATTAGCACCCTTTCCTCAGTCCATTCCACATTTTCTTGCATGCATCCTCACTGATCCAAGCCCTCCCCGAATCTAGCATGGTAATCTCCTTCCCAGGGTTCGAATTTTGATTTTTGCAGGTACAAGAAGAGCAGTCTAGAAATGAAGAAAGGATGATGATCTGCCCTCAGATAGGAATTGGGTGAAATTGTATATCTCAAGTCACATTAGGAAGTAATCCAATTCTTCAAATATGCAGGCTGTTACAGGTTCTATGAGAAAATTCAGGGATCCCACCAGCAAGTGGCAGAAGCCTTTGCTCTCTCCTTCGATGGATCAAAGAAATTGATAGGCATAGAAGAGTTCTAGGTTGATGAAGCCCTAATAGCAGAAGTAGCAGAGTTACCAAGGACTGGGGAGAAATGGTTCAAAACCACCATCATGAAAGATGTGGAATTCAGGTCTTACTTGAATCCCGAGCACAAGAATGTTGTATGGAAGAAAAGCATCCCTTCAACCTGGCTTGAGGAGAAGTGGTAGCACTTGTTGAAAGAAATCTTGGTCTATATAATTTGTGAAGGCAGGTATAATAGGGTTATGAGATACCACTTTAAATTAATGAACCATTTCACTAGAAAAATCCCACTGAACCTGCCTTTCTACCTACACAAGATCCTGACCAAGATGGCCCTTCAAGTTAAATCCCAACCCACTAAAATTGCAGGAAGGCTATCCCATCATGGCATAATAAATACCATTGTCCTAGAACTACTGCAAAGAAGAAACATAGCATGGAAATACTTCCTATTTTGGAATGAGTTTGAGATAGGATTGTAGCCAGAAGATAAAGGGAGGTCTCCTTCAAAGAAGTCCACCACTCCCAGGAGTGGTAAGAGGAAGAGGAGGGCCATCTCTCCAGTGACAGTAGATCAGGCCTCTCCAATTTCTAAGACCAACAAAGTTGACATAAATCTGGATTTCAGTAGAAAGGAGGAGGAGACTCCAATGCAAGGTAAAAATATACTCAACCTACCTTACTCAGACTCTGAAGATGAAGAGGAGCAGGAAGTTGACCTAACAAAGCATGTTGTAGCAGAGCATGAGGAGTTTCCCTCACCCACACCAAGGGAGGGTTAAGTGGCAGAGGCTTCCTCTAGAAAACCTAGGTCCCAGAGAATCAACTAGCTATTAGGGAAAGTATATGAACTCGAGGTCTTAGAGAGAGAATTCAAAAGAACTAATGCAAGATTAACCAAGATAAATTCTGAATTGCATGATTCTCTTCTAGAAATGAGAGGGATGTATTTCCTGCTGTAAAAAAGAAATATGAGATTAATGAAGGACAACGCCAGGCTTGTTGCCGCCTTTTCACATACCTGGGTCATGTGGCATAAATCTTCAAGCCACTCGGTGTATCCTTGGGGGCAAGTCTCAAGTCAAGGCTGTCACCTTGTTCTTGACTCCTCCGTTTAGGCTCAACTCTTAATGAAGCCAAGGGGAGTAGACCCTATTAAGTTACTAAGGATGATTTCTTAGTGTGATGATGTTAAACTGAATCAGTTACTTAGGAGTTTGAATATTTTAACTATAGACAATTAAAGATGACGAGATACGAAAATAAACACACAAAAGCACAAAGCTGATACACAATGTATATATGAAGCAAAAATGACTAGTGCCTTAAAATGGAGTCAAATCAATAAGATCGATGTGTTTGCATGTGCTTGGAGTGAATGTTTTGCGACTGCATCTTGGTATGTTTTAAGTTAAACGTGAAGTATGAGTTGATTAAATTAGGCAAAGGGGGACTCTAGATATACCCGAGAGTACTTGGAGTATGTCCAAAACTAAACCTTTACGGATACCTACAAGGAATATGTGGGCTGAAATGGAGTCTCTGGGGCTATTGTTCGTAATGCACCTGTTAGGGTGTGACAGAGATCGGTGCCCCAAGGTCACTTTTCAGAAGTTTCCGCTTCCTTTGGGTATTTTGCCACTGTAGAGGTTTGATCTAGGTGTTGGATTTTCACCTGATGGTTTGTCAGTTGGGGAGAGTGAGTCCTAATTATACTACTCACCTGAGTGCTTTTGATACATCTTGACTGATCGGACGAACCGTAGCCAAGTGCAGAGCATACACACTGGAGTCTTGTCAATTTTAGTAAGTTTTAAACTGGATGTTCTTGTTTAAAAGAAAAGCCTCCAAGAACCTCTTTCGATCCAAGTGGATCTCAATCGGGGAATCGAGGATGGGTTAATTTTAAAGTTGCTGATAAACAAATGATAGAAAAAATCAAACAGATACACAATTCTAGTTTCTTAATTAATCCTACCACGAATCTCTTTCCCCTTTCGGGTCAATCGGGAAATCGTGGGGTAAGTATTATGATTACTTTGTAATGTAAGATATGGAGTATGGAATTAATAACAAAATCAAATATACTACCCTGTAAATTAGATCAATGCTAGTAAAAAAATAAATAAACATAAATCGACGAAAAAGGCATCGACACAAATCCCTCCAGGGGGGATGGGGAATGGGCTCGAAAGAGCCTATTCCAAAGATAATTTTATTTATTATTGGTTACAGAATCAACGAACTGAAATTATCAGAAACTTCTTGGTCCTTATATAGGATGAAACCAAGATTTTACAACTTTGGAAAAGTCTTGAGTTTTTAGTGAAAAAGGAGACCCTTGGGGGGATTTGAGCGTTCCTGAGGCCACTTCAGAAAACAGATTCCTTTCCCTTCTGTCAGACCTGCTAAAATAAAGTGAGCATATTAGAATAAAAAATTCCCAAAATCACTTTAATAGTACCTTTGGGTCAGCCTACCTTATCTCACAAGAAATGAAGTTAAAACTAGCTAAACAGGCAGAAAAGGAACCAAGGAAAGCAAGCTTTCCTTGGGATCTTGGCTTGCTGTTTGTGCAGCCAACAAAAATGCACTGATATTTCAGAATATTGAATTTTATAACAGCGAAAGGAAATCTAATGCATGCGATCTACAAGTTTCCTTTAAATTTTCATGCAAAAAAAGACGATTTCCTTACAGCTAGATCTAGAATGCTTATGAAACATTTTTAAGTGCAAGATCTAGGTTATGAGCTATGAAATATCAGATCTATGTATATTTTACTTTGATGAAACAGATCCAAATGAAATCACAGCTATGAACTGAAGCAAGTAACCGGGTAAAGTGTTGATTTTGAGGGAGGAAGAAGAGGAGAAAAGTGCTGGTTTCCTTGAAGATCCGCAGTAGTGCTTTCAGGTGGAATGTTGAGGGACTATGCCTTTGAAATGTTTTGAGGAGAATGAAGAAGCAATATAGATCAGCATCCTCTCCAAAGTATGAACCTGCAACTCAGCTGAAATCAAAGAACTTGCCAAGAAACTTGTGAGATCCGATTAGTACATACGAAGAGATTCAAGATAACATGCATATAAGCTTATAGGACATGATAAATCTAGATCTCTAAACATGCATCCAAGGAGAGTGACAATCAATAATAATTATTGAACAACACCTTTCCTATCAAGATTGTAATAAGCTAATTACCAATCTTAACCGCAGATCTACAAGAAATTAGCAAAAAATGACCATAGATACAGGTTACCTTAGTAAAACAATGGCAATAATCATCCACACATGCAATGGCACCACACCGTATTGCCTCCAAAGATTTTCTTTATTTCAAATGAAGAATTACAGAGTTACAATAGAAGCAGCACCTCAATCCCAGTTCTAACTAGCTTGGAAGAGGAGGTTGTGCCTGGATATATACAATTTGCAGGCCATCCAGCCCAGGGGGCGCAATTCCTCATGGAATCAAGTGAAATCAACTGATGGAGAGTTCATCAATGTAGAACTGAAGCTGTACTAAGCCTACTTGTTAACCGGGGGCTTGATTGAGCTGACACATCAACCCATACACCGCCACATCGGCCCACAGAGCATCCAGGAGAGTCCACACGTGTGGAGGAGAGAGAGAGGGTGCAATTCCCCAGGAAGATAGCTATAGATCAAGTCTGGATCTGATTTGATCCCCTCCTTTAGTCAAGGATTTGTCAGATCCAGTCAATCTGCTCCAAATCTGATTGATTTCAGTCAAATTGGTTGAGAATCCACTGATTTATTGATTTTGGATTTGCTCCATTATTCATCAATTTATTAATTAAAATAATCAATAATTGATTTTTGGGGCTTTCTGACATGAGTGATGGAAGATCACTCAAAACTTAGGAAATAGTGGGTCCATGGGTTTACATGGTGCTCTTAGCTTGAAAATGAGCACCTACATGACTGAAACCGATTATTTGGCCCACTTTTATTACAAAATCAAATTTTCCAATTAAACTATTAAAAAATAGCCTAAGTTTTGGAAAAATTAAAATTTAATAAAAAACGCCGAAAAAACTAAAAAATTGAAAAATTGAAAAACACCTAGGGGGACTTAGACATGTTCATATGACTCAAAAATGATGTCTAGCATGTCTATACATTGACACATAGACTCTAATAACCTCAATAGGCCTAAGTGCCAAGCCGACCACCCCAACTTTGGAGGTATGGAGTGAAAAACTCAGAAACTATCAGTCGTTTATTCAACAACCAATAATAACCAAGGGAAAAAACACCCTGGGATGATCAGATTGACAAATGAAGTCTAAGAGACCGAGTCTTTTACAGACACTATCATGCTAGAACATTTATTACAATTCTCCCATGGGGTATAAACATATGATATGATACAACAAGCACTTCCCAGAAGTACTTCCAAAGGTCTTTTTGAAGTCCGAACAAGTTAACCCTGTCCGGTTCACCGGGCTCACTTGATAAAAACCACTAAGTACAACTTAGGTGGTAACATTCTGGCTCCAACTGTGGGACGTGTGCTTGATCTGGTCTTTAAGGCAAGGAGAGGATACGAGAACACCAGAATCTCTGGTTTATATACCCTACAAATTCATCTCAACTTGACAAGAAAAACCTCAGCAGCACAAGTTTTATGAAAAACCAAATGAACCATTAAGCTGATTTATTTAAACAAAATAGATGTAACTAACTAAAAGAAGCAAAGTTTTATTATAGCTAAGTATAAAATAGAAATGCAGAAACTAAATTCTCTCTTTCAAAGAGATTATTTTCCTACTCTAAGCATGATATTAAAAGGGTTAAGTGTAATCAGACATCCAATGTAACCACCTAAGCATTTTATTAACATAATTTTTTTTTCCTTGTCTTTGGTTACCAGCCAAAGAAAGGATACCTTATTCAGAAGATGCAAACCTGCGTGATGATTCAGAATGGGCGGGATGGATGGGAGATCATAAGTATGAACAATGTCATAAAAATTGTTCCCAAACTTGTATGTACTCATGCAGGCTGCTTCTATCCATGACTGGATAGGACTGATATACCAATCAGAACAACGAGGTAGGCTGACTACATCATCATACTGATCATCGGGACTTATAAAATGATAACTCGTTGCACAAACCCCAAGTAGCTCCAAATCATAAGGAACCTCTATATGTGAAAAAGATGGTTGAGACTGACATTCCACTAACTGCATCACATCTGACTTTCCACAATACTGTTTCTCATTGTCCTCATTACTGATACCCTTGTGCGGCTCTACATGGTATGACTTTGAATGATCACATGAAAATTATGAATGCTTCTCTTCCATACTAAGGTTTTCCCAGGCATTCAGATCCATGCTCCCCTCTATGGATGTATCATAGATTGGACTTCCACACATTTTTGAATAGACACTCCCATTGTTGGACATATCATGGATGGGATTATCCATAAGATTTTCACAAGTTGGTTTATCTATGAAATTCCAATAGTCATCACTCCCATCCATGTCGTATGTGGGGGACTCTTCATCCATGGCATCATGCTCCTGCCTATCCATGTCCTCCTTGTATTCATAACAATCTTCTTTAGATAAAATGTTACAAGGAAATAAACTTTCCAAATCTTCATCAATATGTGGAGAACAAGGTCTACTATCACCACACACCATATTGATCTTATCATAAGTTTCTTTACAGGCTTCTGTTATGATATCATGAAGAGGATCTTCAATATTATCTTTAATCAAGGAAACCTTTTGGACATACTCAATGGGATCACTTGGTATGTGTTGCTCAGTGGATTTCTCGAGAGGGATTTCTGGAAAAGTATCAACATTGCAACACACTTGAGAATACACCAAATCTTCATTGTCTTCAGCTATGGTGACATGAGGAGAGTCTTCAACACTATGTTCCATTATGGGATCCTCCTGAAGCTCTTCAATATGATCATTTTGGATTTTCCCTTCCTCAGAATCTTGTTGTGCATTGGTAGATACCTCATTTTCTTTAAGAAAACACTTAATTTCTTCATTTCTTAAATAACCTCTAGGATGCTTTTTTATGGGAGTATCATGGACTTCCTCTTTACTTAAATGTTCAAGAAGTGATTCCAAGTCTTCAATACTTTGTATCACGGAAAAAGGTCCATCATATGCTTCTGTGTGACACTCTGTCCCAGATAGGTAGAAGGTACAGATATTTTCAAGGAACTTTTTAAAACCATTCATACTACCCCTACCATAATGCCACTGATCTAAAAACATCCAAAGGAATCTTGGAAAAGAAGTTATACATTTATCAGGAAGGCCTTGATAGAACCAATAACAAGCCTCACCCCGAAAAGTACCAGCAAACATTTCCATCATATGGTCTTCATAAAGAATATTGAAGTCAGCAATCAACTGAAGGAAAGATTTGACATGCCAGATGGCCAAGTCACCATAATCTCCATGAAATGGTGGAAGCCAGTTATATGCATCCCCCAAACCATCACAATAGTTAGGAAAACCAGGGATGTTTGAAAAATCGATAGGTTGAAATGTTAAGGTTAACTAGGCACCATATTTCTCCCTTAATTTATCCAGAATAGTATCCATCTGATATAATAATCAAACCTTGTACTGAGAAGGTGGAGCTGTTAAGTGATGAGCTTTAAAATTTTTAACATGTCGCATGGGCTCATCTACACACAACAAAACTTCACAATTTTATGAGATAACAGGGTTTTATCCCTTCAATGGAGTCGCCATGTGAAAAAGAAAAATAAGCATTTATAAATCTTTTCACAAAAAATATTTTTTGCCTTTCTTTGTAAAAATAAAACTGAAAAAAAAAGTCAGTGGAGTCAGGAGATGAAAATTAAAGATCTACTCTAAGCATTCATCAAACAAAGAAAAAACAAAAAGGAAGAAAACAAAATTCGTACTCGGGAATAAAAAGATTTATCCCCGGCAACGGCGCCAAAAGGTGTTGCCGCCTTTTCACACACCTGGGTCACGTGGCAGAAATATTCAAGCCACTCGGTGTGTCCTTGGGGGCAAGTCTCGAGTCAAGGCTGTCACCTTGCTCTTGACTCCTCTGTTTAGACTCAACTCCTAATGAAGCCAAGGGGGGTAGACCCTATTAAGTTACTAAGGATGATTTCTTAGTGTGATGATGTTAAACTGAATCAGTTACTTAGGAGTTTGAATATTTTAACTATAGACATTTAAAGATGACGAGATACGAAAATAAACACATGAAAGCACAAAGCTGATACACAATGTATATATGAAGCAAAAATGACCAGTGCCTTAAAATGGATTCAAATCAATAAGATCGATGTGCTTGCATGTGCTTGGAGTGAATGTTTTGCGACTGCATCTTGGTATGTTTTAAGTTAAATGTGAAGTATGAGTTGATTAAATTAGGCAAAGGGGGACTCCAGATATACCCGAGAGTACTTGGAGTATGTCCAAAACTAAACATTTACGGCTACCTGCAAGGAATATGTGGGCTGAAATGGAGTCTCTGGGGCTATTTTTCGTAATGCACCCCTTAGGGTGTGACAGAGATCGGCGCCCCGAGGTCACTTTTCAGAAGTTCCCGCTTCCTTTGGGTATTTTTCTGCCGTAGAGGTTTGATCTAGGTGTTGGATTTTCACCTGATGGTTTGTCAGTTGGGGAGAGTGAGTCCTAATTATAATATTCACTCGAGTGCTTTTGATACAGCTTGATTGATCGGACGAACCACAGCCAAGTGCAGAGCATACACACTGGAGTCTTGTCAATTTTAGTAAGTTTTAAACTGGATGTTCTTGTTTAAAAGAAAAGCCTCCAAGAACCTCTTTCGATCCAAGTGGATCTCAATCGGGGAATCGAGGAGGGGTTAATTTTAAAGTTGCTGATAAAGAAATGATAGAAAAAATCAAACAGATACAAAGTTCTAGTTTCTTAATTAATCCTACCATGAATCTCTTTCCCCTTTCGGGTCAATCGGGAAATCGTGGGGTAAGTATTATGATTACTTTGTAATGTAAGATATGGAGTATGGAATTAATAACAAAATCAAGTATACTACCTTGCAAATTAGATCAATGCTAGTAAAAAAATAAATAAACAGAAATCGATGAAAAAGGCACCGACACAAATCCCCCCAGGGGGGATGGGGAATGGGCTGGAAAGAGCCTATTCCAAAGGTAATTTTATTTATTATTGGTTACAGAATCAATGAAATGAAATTATCAGAAACTTCTTGGTCCTTATACAGGCTGAAACCAAGATTTTACAACTTTGGAAAAGTCTTGAGTTTTTAGTGAAAAAGGAGACCCCTGGGGGGACTTGAGCGCTCCTGAGGCCACTTCGGACATCAGCTTCCTTTCCCTTCTGTCAGACCTGCTAAAATACACTGATAATATTAGAATAAAAAATGCCCAAAATCACTTTAAGAGTACCTTTGGGTCAGCCTACCTTATCTCACAAAAAATGAAGTTAAAACTAGCTAAACAGGCAGAAAAGGAACCAAGGAAAGCAAGATTTCCTTGGGATCTTGGATTGCTGTTTGTGCAGCCAACAAAAATGCACTGATATTTCAGAATATTGAATTTTATAACAGCGAAAGGAAATCTAATGCATGCGATCTACAAGTTTCCTTTAAATTTTCATGCAAAAAAAGACGATTTCCCTACAGCTAGATCTAGAATGCTTATGAAACCTTTTTAAGTGCAAGATCTAGGTTATGAGCTATGAAATATCAGATATATGTATATTTTATTTTGATGAAATAGATCCAAATGAAATCACAGCTATGAACTGAACCAAGTAACCGGGTAAAGTGTTGATTTTGAGGGAGGAAGAAGAGGAGAAAAGTGTTGGTTTCCTTGAAGATCCGCAGTAGAGCTTTCAGGTGGAATGTTGAGGGACTATGCCTTTGAAATGTTTTGAGGAGAATGAAAAAGCAAGCTAGATCATCATCCTCTCCAAAGTATGAACCTGAAACTTAGCTGAAATCAAAGAACTTGCCAAGAAACTTGTGAGATTCGATTAGTACATACAAAGAGATTCAAGATAACATGCATATAAGCTTATAGGACATGATAAATCTAGATCTGTAAACATGCATCCAAGGAGAGTGACAGTAAATAAAATTATTGAACAAAACCTTTCCTATCAAGATTGTAATAAGCTAATTACCAATCTTAACCGCAGATATACAAGAAATTAGCAAAAAATGACCACAGATACAGGTTACCTCAGTAAAACAATGGCAATAATCATTCACACATGTAATGGCACCACACCGTATTGCCTCCAAAGATTTTATTTATTTCAAATGAAGAATTACAGAGTTACAATAGCAGCAGCACCTCAATCCCAGTTCTAACTAGCTTGGAAGAGGAGGCTGTGCCTGGATATATACAATTTGCAGGACATCCAGCCCAGGGGGGGGGCAATTCCTCATGGAATCAAGTGAAATCAACTGATGGAGAGTTAATCAATGCAGAACTGAAGCTGTACTAAGCCTAATTGTTAACCGGGGGCTTGATTGAGCTGACACATCAACCCATACACTGCCACATCGGCTCATAGAGCATCCAGGAGAGTCCACATGTGTGGAGGAGAGAGAGAGGGCACAATTCCCCATGAAGACAACTGTAGATCAAGTCTGGATCTGATTTGATCCCCTCCTTCAGTCAAGGATTTTTTAGATCCAGTCAATTTGCTCCAGATCTGATTGATTTCAGTCAAATCGGTTGAGAATCCACTGATTTATTGATTTTGGATTTGCTCCATGATTCATCAATTTATTAATTAAAATAATCAATAATTGATTTTTGGGGCTTTCTGACCCGAGTGATGGAAGATCACTCAAAACTTAGGAAATAGTGGGTCCATGGGTTTACATGGTGCTCTTAGCTTGAAAATGAGCACCTACATGACTGAAACCAATTATTTGGCCCACTTTAATTACAAAATCAATTTTTCCAATTCAACTATTAAAAAATAGCCTAAGTTTTGGAAAAATTAAAATTTAATAAAAAACACTGAAAAAACTAAAAAATTGAAAAATTGAAAAACACCTAGGGGGACTTAGACATGTTCATATGACTAAAAAATGATGTCTAGCATGTCTATACATTGACACATAGACTCTAATAACCTCAATAGGCCTAAATGCCAAGCCGATCACCCCAACTTTGGAGGTATGGAGTGAAAAACTCAGAAATTATCAATCGTTTATTCAACAACCAATAATAACCAAGGGAAAAAACACCCTGGGCTGATCGGATTGACAAATGAAGTCTAAGAGACCGAGTCTTTTACAGACATTATCATACTAGAACATTTATTACAATTCCCCCATGGGGTATGAACATGTGATATTATACAACAAGCACTTCCCAGAAGTACTTCCAAAGGTCTTTTTGAAGTCCGAACAAGTTAACCCTGTCCGGTTCACCGGGCTCACTTGATAAAAACCACTAAGTACAACTTAGGTGGTAACAAGGCTCTACAGAATGATCAGACTGTCGAGGTTGCAGACGAATAATTCAAACCCTAACTCTCAAACTCACCTTGCGCTGGAAACCCTAGCAGAGACAACAATAAGCCTTCAGGATCCGGAGGCAGCTTGTGATGCTGCTGATATTCCAAACCCTATGTAGGTTGTAGAAGTACCAGAAGATCAGAATTGAAGCTGTAAAAGGATGATTAAAAGTTTGATTAAATTTTGAAGAAATAGAGCTTTCAGTGGCTTAGGAAAACACAACAGTTGTTCATTAGCCACTGAAAACAGAGCTTTCGGTAGCTTACAGACCTAGAATTTTGTCTTCTTAGCCACCGAAAGTGCAGAACAGTGCAGAAAGGAATGCTTCCACACAGAACCAACTTTGGTTGATCCAAATACCTCATGGATGAGTTATGAAGTTGAAAAGTAATTAAAGGCACCAGTGGCTTGGGTCTATTCCAGTTTTGAAGGTTCCAACGAGGTGAAGTGGGTCACAAAACCTACCTACTTTGACAAACTGTGACTTGTCCACCAGATAGTAGGCCCTAGTTTTACTTTAGTTATCACTGCAGTTATTAAATAGTTCAAAAGAGTGACAAAGTGTTGGAGTTAGGTAGATTAGAACTCAAGTTAGGGTTTTTGACCTAATTTTTGCAAAAACAATTATGTTATCTATTTTTAGTAAATTCGATCCAACTTTTCAGGATTTGAAATAATTTTTTTAAAGGCTATAAAGCTTGTGACTAATGTTGAAGCAAGGGTTCGACTTCGGAGACTTAGTAGACCCTTATTGTTATCAAGATTCTCATGTTATTCATCATTTAATATAAGCTCATTTTCCATTATATGTTCAGGTTCCATCTCTTTTCTATTAAGTACTTGTGCTTGAATGTCTGATTCAGGTTTATTCTTTTTGTCTAATACCAGATACAGTGTCATCCTATCTCTGTGTTGATGAGTTGAATTGCAAATATCTTTCCTTGTTATGATTAGCCATTCATAGGTGATTGCTTTATATATGAATCTTCTAGCATAGTGAGTTCTTCATTTATTCACCTTATTATCAACCTTCTGAACATTGATAGTTAGAAGCCTTATATTTTTTTATTGAGTTTTATGCATGTCTTGAGTGAGTGAGGTCTTATAGGTCATCTGACTTGGTCCATTTATTAAACCATTGAAGAAACATTGAAGTTACCAAGCATCCTCGAGTTATAACCTAGAGGAGTTTCCTAGAGAGATAATATATTGGCGCAGTTGTTGGGGAGAGGAGATTGAAGCTTAGCTTTCCTGGGGGATGACATAGATCCTACCTTGATGATAGACAAAGTCTGGACACTATTTTGGTTGTAATCATATATTTGGTGACTCCATTGGAATAAGTTGGCTTGAAGAAGACCAAGTACCAGAGGAAACCCTCAGGGGCCACCAGTAACACCTCTTTCAGATCAGGAAGTGATTTTAAGAAGAGCAAGTGCTTCACTAAGGTAGATCTCCAGAGCTACAAGGGGAGCCACATCAGGTATTTCAAGAGATATTTATACTGTTATATCAAATAGACCTCCATTTCAATCTTCTTCTGCTGAAACATCTATTTCTCAGGAATTTATAAGTGAATCAGAAAATTTTAGGGTTGAGGAATCTTAAAGCAATGCTGCTTGTGTAGATCCAATCCATGGTGACTCCACTGAGATAAATCTACATGAATACTTTCTGAGCTACTACCCACACCAATAGTATCTCCTTCTTCCCTTTCCATACCCACATCCAATATGGCTGCCCCTCTGTCCAAAATTGAAAGGATCCTTGTTTCTAGATATGCCCCTCTAATTTTTCCTAACCCCTTCTCTACTAAGCCTACTAGAGATTATCTAAAATACATGCCTAAGTTTACTGCGGAGGGAGATTTCACAGCTAAAGAACACTTATTGGCATTCTACAGTTATGCTGAGAATATAAACATTGAACAAGAGGATGTGTGGAATAGGGTTTTTGTGCAAAGTCTAGGTGGTTAGGATAGGAAATGGTTCAAAGAGTTTCCTACTGGATCAATAGCAGGAATTGAATCCCTAGATGACATATTTTTGAAGCATTGGGGAGAAAGAAGAGATCACCTCTACTATATCACTAAATTTATCAATTTGAGGAGAGAGAATGGTGAGTTTGTTTCCAAATTAACCAAAATATTTATCAAAATGTTCAGCAAGATCCCTGCTGAGATTAAGCCAACTGACACTTCAGCCAAAATCACTTATGCCAATGCCTTTGATTATGAGTTCTATCTTCTTCTCAGAGAAAGAATATCAAATTCTCTATCACTCATGCAAGATGCTGCTCTTGAAGTTGAGTCCAATATCATTGCATCTTAGAAGGTTAAGGGAAAAATGGACAGGAAGAAGCAACCCTCAGATCCTCTAGGGGATTCTTCATCAGAGAATAAAATTGAGAAAATGGCCAAAATGTTGGACAGCTTGATAGCTGAAATGTCTAGACTTAAAGACCGAGGGAAAATACCTGTGAGAGGTAAAGGGACAAATGATTTTGTTCCCAGAAACCCTAATTTTGTCCCTTACAGAAGAAATAACCCACCAGCTCACATCCTTCAAAAGGATAGGAATCAAGCTGAGGATCAAAGAATCAAAGCTCCTTTCCAGAATGTTGTGCTAGAATAAGAACAAGAGTTTGCTCAGGAAGAAGGGGAGGTAGAATACAACATCAACTGTATGGAAGATGAAGTAGACCTCTCTTTTTCGACACAAGTAGACTATGAGGAAGCCCTCATGAATGAGCAGATCATGGAAGAATCCTTATATCAGGAAGATGATCAAGAAGGCTATAATTTGAGATCCAGGATTGTTGCTCCTGTGAAGAAGAATCCTACCCCTACAAAGAAGCCTGCTCCTCCTACTAAAAATATTGTCATTCCTGCAAAGAAGATGGCTACTCCTCCAAAAAAACAGCAAAGGCCATTATAGCCATCACCCCATGATCCTATTCAGCTCAAAGCCACACCATAAGAGGTAAGAACTTCTGACAAATTATCCTATTCTTTCAATCTTGAGTCAGAGATTTAGAAGTTAAAAATCCCTTTTCCCTTGATATATCTTATGAAGAATGATGCCTTCAAGTCATCCATACTGAAATCTCTTCAGCCAAGGACACCCATTGATGCTGACTTTGTGAACTTGCAAGATGATAAGCCCACAGTAATCCTAGGTCCTATGATTGAAGAGTTGGATGAGTCTTTCCCACCTTTCTATGTATCTTTGAACATTTAGGATAAGATCCTTCACAACTGTTTGCTTGACTCAGGGGAATCCCATAACCTCATTCCAAAAGTAGTGATGCATGAGCTTGGAATTAGCATTACAAAACCCTACCATGATCTGTTCTCTTTTGACTCTAGGAAGGTCAAATGCCTGGGCCTCATCAAAGACCTTGTCATAAACCTCTCCCACATGCCTTCAAAAAGCATAGTGATGGACATAGTAGTGGCTGACATCCCACCTAAGTTTGGCCTCCTTTTGTCTCGCTCATGGAGTAAAAGGTTGGGTGGTACCCTTCAGATGGACCTTACATATGCTACAATCCCAATGTTTGGAGGGGAGACCAAGAGACAATACAGAGAGAACCAGTTCACCTACATCATCAGGAATGCCAAGAACTCTATAAATCATCCCAGCTATGCAATAGACACAGACTTTGGGGCATGCATCCTTCAGATAGATGATTCCCAGCCAACATCCATGCAGCTTACAAAGCCTACCTATTAGCCACTGGAGGAAGTAATCACCTCTATCTGGAGCATGTTTTTTGATGGGGCCAACACTCAAGCCTCAACAGGTGCAGGTATAGTCCTGATTTCTCCTTCAAAGGAGACTATACAATTGTCTTATAAGATTGATTTTAAGACTACTAACAACATAGAAAAATATGAGGCATTGCTGTTGGCAGTGAAGGCTGCCAAGGAAATGGGAATCATGTGCCTGAATATCTTTGGAGATGTAGATCTCATCATACAGCAAGTGAACAATACTTTTCAAGCAAACAATGTTAGGCTGAAGGCATACAGAGATGAGGTATGGAAACTCAGGGACTCTTTCATGTTTTTGGAACTCTCATACATACCTAGAGCTAAGAACCATTTAGCTGATTCCCTTGCTGTCTCAGCAAGTATGTTCATTCCCCCTTTGCCTCTTAAGCTGAGCTATGAGATCCAATCAAGTAAAGGCCATCCCTCCTTGATAATGTGAAATTTTGGAAAGTTTTTGAAAATGATGATGAACTCAGTAAATTTCTCCAGGTCGTAGAGGAGTTTTCTGATATGCATATTGATCAAGAAAACCTAAATATGGAAGAATCCTAGAGGCCCAAATCAGGAGATAAAATAGGAAATCAAAATATTGTTCAGCTGCCTAGCAATTATATACCTCGGGGTTTGGTGCCCCTAGAAGAGATTTTTGATCATAATGATATCCCCTTTAAACCTGTCAAAAGGGAGAAAGACCCTGCTATCCATGAGCACAACATAGGTATCCAAAGTCATCCAAAATTAGTAAATTTTTCCTCTAAGTTAATTGCTGATAAGAATTCAGAACTGTGTAGTCTTATGAAAGAGTTTGCTGATGTATTTTCTTGGGAATACAGTGATATGAAAACCTATGACACAACTATCATCCGACATAGGATTCCCCTAGAAAAGGACACCATCCCTTTCAAACAAAAGCTAAAAGCTAAGACCTATCAGTCCCCTCCTGCTGCCAGTGATTGAGAAAGAAATCCAAAGTCTCCTTAATGCAAAAATAATAATCCCACTGAGATATTCCAAATGGATTGCAAACCTAGTGACAGTGAGGAATAAAAATGGGGAGATCCGATTATGCATTTATTTCAGAAACCTAAACAATTTTTCTAAGAAATACAACTACCTGTTGCAGCCGCAACTATTTCCCCCCTTTTTAGGGTCTTGTTGACGGGCTTAGATGACTATGCACGTAACGGGGGAAAACAACCCAGACCGAGATCCTTAAAGCAGGCTCCAAGCTGTTTGGAATGGTTGTTCCCAATAGGTTTAAAGGCTCTGTTAACCTGAAAGTCTATGAATAAAACTAAGCTACTGTTCTGGTTAATTAAATCTACAAAATAACTACGTATGTACAAATTAAACTAGTTAATCTGATTACTAATGAATTAATAATATTACTAAATTAATCTATGAATTAAATGTACTCAATCAATTTAACTTATAATATAATAATAAAAAATTAATCAAATATTAACATGTTAAATGAATTACAAAAATGCATTATAAACATATATACATTATTCATAACAACAGAAAATGACTTGTCATTGATGTAAATACAACAATCTGGTTCAAAAAGATTTTCAAAAATAAAAGAAAAGCTACTATTAATCTGCTCTAAACAATCCTATCCCGATCGGGAGCGTAGAAAAAACAGTAAACTGAAATCGAATTACCAATAATCCTACTGTGTTAACAATCCTGCTAATATTCAGAAGGAATTCAAAAACTTAAACAAGATCGCACAGCAGACGAATATATCATATATATAATGATGACAACACCAAATTTATAACATGATATATATATAAGCAAACCTAAAACAGCGTAAATCGACAAAATAGATGTGATGTGTTTGCAAAATTCATCAAAGGAATAATGACAAAACATTAATATTGCAGAAAAGGGGAGCAAGATCGACTGATATCAAGAATACACTTGCATAGTATTAAAATACTGTAGATGTATATAGATATCACCAGTCTTGAAGATGCTGTACCTACTGGCAAAAAATTGCCTCCAGTCACAGAGAATAATTACAGTGATCTTGCCATGTCTTTTCTCCCACTATCGACCCCTAGCTGAGAAAAAAGAATAGCTCCAACCTCTCAGCAATCATGCATTTTGATCTTCTTGAAGAAATAATTCCTCAAACAGAGCAATCCTCCTCCCCCCAGGCGATCAAATTCCAGTTTGCTTAAATAAACAAAAGATCAGAAGAAATAAAATCCAAATTGAGCTTTGCTCTGGCGAATTTCTGGAAAGACCAGTTTCTTTGCCGGCCGCAACTGCAAAAATCGTGTTCAGAGGATCCCAAAAATATCTTAGAATCCATCACTTTCTGGGGAAATCTACCTGAGTAAAGATAAATGGGCCCATTCTGAGAAAAACCCATGTGGCGGATTTTTGAGATATGTCTCCATTTATGAGCAGTGAAGCCCGGAAAAATGCCTGCCTATTTAGCTACGCGTTTTTTGTAACTGGCTGACATCTCCTTATTCCCAGCAATTTCTCTTCTGCATAGATCCCCAGATGCGTGATTCCTATCAGCTGGAAGATCCAACTACACTCGTCTTCCTCGTTTTGGTTGTTGTACTCCACTCAAGGTAAAATCAGCAAGAAGAAAACCGCCTGCAATAAACAAATAAAACCTCTTCTTACTTTCAATCAATGTAAATATTAGAGACATAAAGAAAGATATTCTTAAATTTACCCAGAAAGAATAAATTGAAAATATAGACAATAAATCTTCCCCTGTTCCGGCGAATTCATGGTAAATCTCTAGTCTGGTAACCTTCGATTGATTAACTCAATTTAGCTCTCCACGCTATGTGATGGGGTAAAACGCTTCAATCCGGGGTATTTACATTTATTAAATGACAGACTGGTGGCAGTTCTTTTAAAATCTGATAATAACCCTTTAAAAGCTGTAATTAGAGAAGAGTATTATCTGGGTGTTAATCTTGCACAATCTCCTGCGTGGGTCAATCACTTGTTTCCATATCCTTCCAAGTTTAACCTGTACAAGACTACCTTTAACCAAGAAGTTTCATCTTCTGGCGAATGAACAAATTTTGGTGACAAATCTCTTTTCAACAATCCACGGTAATATCACGCCCTTAGTAAAACCTGCAAATTAATGGAATGTTTTGAAACAACTCGGTATCATGGCGATCTGGTGGGATCTTTTTTTAGATTGTGATCGCGATATCTTCTGAATATCAGATTTTCGGCTCCTAACCCTTTTAACGTTGCAATGTAAAATAAGGTTTATGCCGAAAAACCTAAATACATCACCTGCAATATTTGCGTGCTATCTTCCAAAACAACACATTCAAAGTGGGATGAAATATATGTTATCAAAATTTATTTGGATATAACATTTTAACTTGTATTTTATCTCCCTTTGAAGACACATTAACCAATGATTAAATAAAACTGTTTAATGAATATTTTTATGTGTCAAGGTGACTAAAGAGTCATTAAAATATTTAACATCTCTAAAGTCCTTTATAAAGTTCACGTTGATTCTTGGTTTGAGATAATTGTATTTTTGCAAATATGATAGAATTAAAATAAAGTGTCAATCATACCTAATATTCTAGGTAAATATTAAAAAGATCAAAGAACTTTATTTATACATTATATTTATACAAAATAATTAAAAGGTTTATTTATTTTGTATAAATAATAAAAATAAAGTCTATTAATTGAAAAGATACTTATTTGATCTTTATTTATTCAACACTTTTAATAATGTAGCAAAAATAATAGGATAGGCTTAGTAATATATCTTTCAAACTCTTAACTTGAATGCATGGTTTTATCCTCCAATATCCATTGTTTCATGAATCAAAATTACCAAGTTGAATAATTGAATCAAAATTATCCATTTATAAGGTGCCAAAAATACAATAATCAGCCTTCAAAACCTTATCAATATTTACGATAACAAAATCACATAATAAAATCAAACAATAAGTATTTGGATAAGATTTCAAGGTTAGGTTATGAAAAATTATTAACACTTATCCCTTGATTTTCAATGCAAATCCACTCAAAATAATAATTTCAAAGTAGTGATTTTGTCAACTAATCCATAATTCGCAAAGTTTTTCTTTAAAAAACATTGAATTTCATTGTTTCAGTAGCTGTCAATTCTTTAGGTTTGCTATATGAAATTCAACCATTTCATCAAAACAAAATACAATTTTGTTTGATGAAATAATGTTTTTTAAAGGCTGTTGAGGAGGGGCACAACAGATGGCGACTGACTGGGCGAAACAGTTATCTCTGTGAAAACATGAAATCTGACTTGGGTATGTAGCAAGATAAGAAATTTTTTATTTATTTCAGACTAGCATTTTCGTGAAGATAAAAGAACTGTGCCTTATGATAAGACTAGATTTCAAACTAATACCAGATTCAATTATTTTATCATTATTGAGAGATTACCTTAAAAAATGATACGAATTTTAAGTTTTTTCAGAAAACATAAGACTCCAAAAGAAATTAGTCCTGGGAAATACAACGCAATTTTGATATTTGACCAGTTTTTTAAGATATGATCCCAATACTATAGTCATGACCCTCCCCGAAAACGTCCATAGCTTCGAAAGGGTTGACTTTTAACCATACATCCTACCGTTCTAGTCCCAAGATAAGATAAAACACGAATATTTAGAACTTCTCAATTTATTAATGGGTAAGTTGCATTGGAACCTCTTCACGAGTGTGGGATGACCTTAGATTCTTATAGATTTTTATATATATATATATAACAATTTATGATTTGGAATCCAAGTATGCCACAGACGGAGCCCTCCTACCCGCAGGCGTCCATAGCCTCGAAAGGGTATGTCTTTTAACCCATTCTACCCAACGGCTTATATCCCAAGCTAATAAGTTTAAAGAAGGTTTCATACTCAGCATTTAAGTGCTCATCTACAAGAGATTCACATGTTTATAATGGGGGAACGTAATAGGAAACTCTTTACGAGTAAGATAGCGTAAAGGATCTATAGATAACTGATTTTATTATTAAATTGCAACTGCTTTCCCAGAACTGATTTCTAAATGAGTAATAGAATTCGTAGTAATAGTGACTTCGATATCCATTAAATCCAACAATTTGAGGATAATGATAAAAGAAACGAAATAAAGTGAAAGTTTTCGTCTAGTAGTTTTTTGTTTGCAACAGTTCAATTTCTTTTTATTTCTGAGATAAGAACAGATTTTTAAAAGTCTAGCTTTCTTCATGTTTTATATAATCAGATTCCAATAAAAACATTCCCAGATCTGAATCATTTTTCCAGCTTTTGAAAAATCAAAAGGAGAACAAAAATCAAAAGAAAAAACAAAATAATATATATATGAGTTTTATTTGAGCAAATTACAAAAACGAAGGATTTCAAAGTTTACGAGAAAACTCTTAGTAAAGAAAATGAAATTTTAAAATAAATTATACACACATAACACATGAGTTAAATCAAGATCTCATCAAATGGAAAATGGGTTTAACAACCTATGATTGATTACCACCAAAGAAAATGAGAGATTAAAATAAATTAACATGTTTTAAAGTTTTTTATCCCTATTTTTTTAAAAATCTTTCAATTTAGTCAAAATTGTTTTTTAATAATTGATGTGATGTTAATCTAATGTGTTTTATTCAGAAATAAAAGTAACAAAATAAATCCTAATGAGTATGCAGCTATAAAATGATGAAAGGTTCTTTCTTTTAATGAGAAGATTAAAAAAACGAGAGGAAGTAAAGAACTGCTTCCTTGATAATGATGTCGTCATCTTATTCTTAAAATGATGTTGAACTCTATATATCTGCATTTATTCAAATGTAAACAAACATAAATCATTCTAAATTATAAACCTAACCTAAACTAATAAAATAAAATATATACAAACTAAGTAAATGAAAATTTCCAATGAAGCCATTCACGTAGCTTGAAACCTGCCAGAGAAAACAAGTCATGTATGAGTATTGGAAATTGGAATAATTCAAAATGAAGGAAAGAAACTAAATTAAATTCTGTATATACAAAGCATAAAAGATGACACATAAACCTTTTAATAAATGATTCCTCCCACCATGCATAAATCGGATCATAAAAATCAAGTCGGAAGAAAATAGATTTCTCATGAGAATCATGACTAAAAAGAATCTTATCAGAAGTATGATTCAAAATTGGTGAAAAAGGATCAATAAAAAATGTATCTTTTAACACAATATCATCATGACTAAATTCAAAAAGAACAAAATGACATTTGGGTATTATTTGGAAATCAAATACGTCATTGTGTCTTTTAACGTGAAGATTAAAATTGATGACATTATCTTCAGATATGATTATCATGTTGCAATGAAGAAAATTAATGTTCAATACATCATGAATAAATTGTGCATCCCTTTCAATATTACAAATTGAATCATAATCCTTACTGACAAAAGATAAAATGGATGAACATGCATGAGTTTGATGAGTAACGATAGTAGAAAAATTATGATATTCTTCATGACAAATTTGAAATAAATCAGAATGGATATTAAAATATCCTTCATCTTCAAAAAATGTATTTCCTTGTAACCTATCAAAATCTGACCATAATGAAGTATTCCTTAGAAAATCATTAACACGTAAATGTAGTCTATGATCAGCAAAAACATCAAGATACAAAGAGTAGTAAGAGCCAGAGTATAAAAAGGTAAATGCTTCTCTATTGATATGATTTGTTTCATTGACTGCTTTAACAGAAGCATCATTGGCAAAACTCTGATCTAATGAATTTTGTGAAGAAATAAAAGGAACTAACTCATCATGAAAGGAAGATGATGAAATTATATCATCACTATCACATTCAGTTGAAGAATTAAGAGTTTTTGGTTTATCTTCCATTGTCTTGTGAACAACAAGAGTTTTGAAATTATCGCTTAATGTAAAAGTTGAATCATCATCCTTTTTCTCTTGTTCTTGAAATTGCATGTCATAAAATTCTATGATTTGTCCATTTTCAACAATTTCATTTTCAGCAATAGAATTAGAAAGAATAGATTCTAAATCATCTTCAACTAATGAACTAACATGCATGTTATTTATTGCGGAATTTTCATTCTTTTCCAAATCATGAAAATCAGAGAGAGAGATGAGATGGAGAAACCAATCCATTTTTTCTTTTTTGGAAAGATGATGTCCTTCACGAAACCTGTAACATATTAACATAAATCTGGAAAAGAAATCATTAAGAGATTCATCTTTATGTCTACGAAGATTTTCTAACTCAAATCCAAGTTTCTTGTAGCTATAATCCTCATGAGCATTAAGAAATAACTTCGTGAAATGTTCCCATGAATGAATGGATTTTGCTGGAAAGAACTTAAACCAAATCAGAATTCTTCCTGTGAAAGTAGCTGCAAAAAGTTTGCATTTCTCAACCTCATCAAATAGATCTATGCAATCACAAAAAGAATTAAATACCGAAAGTTGATGGGAGGCAGAAATCTTACCTTCTCCATTGAAGCTCAGTCTTCGCAAGAAATTAGACATCGCTGGAGAAAAACTTTCGCCAGATGTATGAAAGCTGAAAGCCTGATCTAAATTAGTAAAATCAGCCATTTCATGGTAAAAATAAAAATAAATGAAATCAAAAACCAACTCAAAATGGCCTTCTTGCTAATCAGGCCCTCCTTCTAGAGCCATTGTTGATGGGCTTAGATGACTATGCACGTAACGGGGGAAAACAACCCAGACCGAGATCCTTAAAGCAGGCTCTAAGCTGTTTGAAATGGTTGTTCCCGACAGGTTTAAAGGCTCTGTTAACTTGAAAGTATATGAATAAAACTAAACTACTGTTCTGGTTAATTAAACGCCCAATAATATTCTCTGAAAATGTCCTCCATGCGTTTCTGGAACTCGGAGGGAGCGTTGTTGATGCCAAATGGCAGCACTCTCCACTGATACTGTCCGAGTTGGTATCAGAGCCATAACAGCCGAGGAACAGTAAAAGCCGAGGAACAGTACTCTGCAATTAAATAGTAAGTCACTGCACTGTACTTTACTATTCTAATTTTGCTGATAATTGTATAATCAGTAACACTCCCCGTAGATAGGTGGAAATGACCTATTGAGTAATTGTTGGACTCCGAAAGGTTTTAAGAGGCCGTAGTCAGGGTAATAGCCGTTTGTGATTGAGGCGCCGTAAATCCCGTTGTTAGGCCTAAAAGGAGACTAAACCTTCATAAAATGGATCCCACAATGGATGTTGCTGCTCCTACAGTATTAGACTGTCAGCAGGATGAAAGTAATGAAGTATCTTTAGCAGAAAGAAGCTCATCATTCGCTGAGTGTTCTACTTCCTCTCCATCTTCCTCCATCATTCATATTAATGAATCTAATCCTTCTATAGATTGGCAATTACCAGATATACTCCCTAAAGATGTCTATAAGCTCACTGGCTGGAATTATTTTTCTTGTTCACAGATTAAAGTGTCTTCTATAGATATTCCCTTTACTGATTTACAAGACCCTGTCCATATTAATCTCATTGATAAATCTCAGATTGACTGGGCACGAAGTAAAGGTTATAAATATGCTCATTTAGGTGCTATCCATTTAGGTCTTAATCCTCTTGTTCGTCCGTTTCTTCCTGTACATTCTTTATGTGTTGCAATTGACACCAGACATACATCTTTCGCTCATGCTATCATTGGTGGATTCACTGCACCCCTTCATAATGGCCCTGCTTATGGTACTATCTTCCCCAAATTCTCTGTCAGTCTAGATGATCCTTACATCTATGACCTCCTGAAAGCCTATATTCTTCCTCAAGGCTTCAGCATGATGACTGGTTCCCGTATAATCCAACTTAAGAGTTTGGTTTCATCAGGTTTGGCAACGATACGATGCCTCCTCTCCAGAAAAAGGTCCATCAGAGTTCGCACCTGCACAGCGTGGTGGAACAAGACCATTCCAAGCATACTCAGCCTGTCACATTTGACTGGACTACCATAAAGTATCCCCAGCAATGGGAGATCCTGTATAAAGAGATGAGAAATTATGAGGCTGCTCAGAAATCTCTTATGTCAAAACCTTTGAAGTTTGATCAAAGCTCAAACTCTTTCAGATATCCTGAACCAGATCTTCTTCCTGTAAATAAATATTCTGCTTTAACTAGATCATCCTCTGTATCTAGTTCTTCTCATAGTGTGCCAGCTTCTGTACATTATGAACCATCCTATTCTGGACTTGGCTATCATGAACACCGCGGTCAACATCAAAATTGCCCTGCCTGCAGAAAGAACAAAGAAAAACTTCAGCATCTGAAAAACAAACAGCATAGCCTAGGTATGTTTACCTTTAATCTACCTAGAGAAAACAACACACTAGAGACCACAAACAGTCATAACCAGAAGTCCTACCATCCTGGTAGAAATATTCTAGATCTTCCCTTTAGACAGTATTCAAATGATGGGCAAGTTAAGAAAGAGTTCTTACTTGTTAAATCCTCCGGAACAGATGAATCTGTTTCCGATGAAGCAAAGCTTGCTAACTGGGGAAATCTGCAGCATAAGATGACTGCAAAGAATCTAGATGAGGTTGCTCTAGATCTCCTAAAACTGCGTAGTGCCATGGCTGAAGAAAAAGATCATATAGCTGCAGTTGAAGCCAAGCTGGTTTCGATAGATCACTTATTATCGGACTCTAAAGAAGTCAAGACTGCTGTCAGCCAAGCAGTAGATCGTATTGAAAGAAGACTTCAGAAGATTGAAGAACTTATTGCTGCTAGCAGTAAGTTGAAAGAAAAGAAAGCCCCTGAAGTCAGCGAGATGGCCATATCCTTAGCTCTCAAAGGATATGAAAAGAAAAAGAAACGCGATTTTCCTCAACTCGAGCGGAGTTTCTCATTTGGGATGTTCCATGTCCCTGAAAGAGATCCCAACAAACCAGATTTTGATTTTGGGAAATCTGAAGCTGAGTTAAAAAACCTGCGTGATTGGGTAGATGTAATTCAGAAGTTACCACCTGCATTAGACAGCAAATACTATGATTTGCAGATGTTCTCAGGACAACCCTCTGGTCATGCTCTTATAAAAAATGATCCAGAAAATACAAAAGTTCATTTCCCTGAGATGGATACTTCCATGCCATCAGCATCCTCTGGTCCGAGATTTTACACTAACTTCGGTGTAACATCTATGAACAACCTTATCTCACAGATGCCAGACCATCCGGTCTTAAACATAGGTTGTCAAAGTAGAGAAGAAATTAAGGCCGCCCTTAATTTGCTTCAAAACTGGACCATAGCCCAACGTACGAGAGATGCCACTCTTACAGGTCTGTATTTGGCAAATCATATAGTTGCAGGACTTTCAGGCCTTGCAGCAGAATGGTGGAAACATTTGCCTCAGGAGGCAAAAGATAATATGTTAAGAGCCCGTGACGCAGACTAGCAAATTTTGAAGGCCCTCACTAAAGAATTCTATGGTGATGACCTTGACATTGAACCAGAACATTATGCTTCATTATTCATGACTGCTAGATTATGTAATCTATCGCAGGCTCAACAATATTTTTGTTATATGCAGAAATTGTTGATTTATGCAGGAAAAGATAATGATTCTGCTTATCTAAAACATTATTTGCGAAGTTTTCCTGGTCATGTACCAGACGCAGTGGAAAAATTTATGAAAGATCGACATATCAGTTATCAAGGTCTTTCCATTGCACAGCTTCATGCTTATATCATGGAAACCTGCCAAGAGCATTGCCTGGAGAAAAGAGTTGAAAAATATTTCAAACGGCACCAGGACATGTTCACACTGTCCTTTTGTAAAAATTTTGCTTAGATGCCGGATTGGGGTTGTGGTAGTCACAACCGTGGACATTTGCAGACTGGATGTAAATGCCACTCGAAGAAAAATAAGGGTTTTTACACAAGTGAACCAAGGTGTCATTATAAAGACAAACCTTTGCAGTTTTCCAGAAAGCAGAAAGCTTATCCCAGGAAGGCTAAGCGCTTCGCTAAGCCTAGAAAGTTTCTCAAGCGACGTTCTTCCCAGGCCACTGGTAAGAATTGTTTCTTTTGTGGTAAACCTGGCCATTGGGCAAAAAAATTCCCAAAGAAGAAAAGCAAGCCGAGACTTGCAGCTTTCTGTGACAATCTTGACTCACGATGGTGGGAACGACCAGCTCCAGATGAGCCACCTGCTGGAGAAGTTATCTATCTTCCTGATGATTCTAACTCGGAGTCAGACAGTGCATCTAATGTTTCAGATCATCCTGACCTTAATAAATTTGCTCCTTATTCTTCCTCTTCAGATTCAGACTCGGAAGCAAATTTAGGGGGATTCCAGGTACCAGATTTTGATTTCAGCATAAACATGTTTAACTTCGGTATGTTTTCCTCTGCCAGACAACAACAAGAATTGGAGAAGCAGATAGCTGCCTTAGATCTCAGACTCTCAGAGCTTGAGCCGTATCAGTTTCAAGAACGTAGTTATCTCCAAGAAAAGAAGAAGCAGCTGTTACAGCAGCTTGACAGTAGCAAAGGAAAGCAGAAGATCGAATATGAAGCCTCTGTTTCATATAGCCCAGCGGAGCTTTACATAAATTATCCAGAAGGGCATAATGAAAGGAAAAGCTTCAGAAAGAGCCGAGAAGCGAAGCTGAAATTAGAGATCAAAGAGATGCAAGCAGAGCTCAGAGAACTCTGCAAGAAGATAGAAGAAAAGAAAAGTGAAGTCAAGGTGATTCAGCTTGAACGAGATCAATCATCAGACGATGATCTCAGTCGGCACTATGAGAGTGCACTAAACACTGAAAGCATAGAAGAGAAGGAAGAAGAAACACCAGAACAGTCCCCTCCGCCTTCTCCTCCACCTCAACAGAGAACTATCAGCTTGTCTATGCTATCAGGTCCGAAATTGTATATTCCTGTTTCCTTTCATCCTTGTGAATATAATCCCTATACTCTTTCTTGTATGATAGATTTAGGGTGTCAGGTTAACTTAGCTAGAGGATCAGCTCTTCCTAGTTACTACTGGGAAAAGACTATTGATGGTGGAACTGCCATTAATGGTGCACCCATTCGTCTACACGCTAAAGCCGAAGTCATTGTTAAGTTCAATCAGGTCTGTAGAAAGTTAACCATATATAGAATGGATGATATGGGTGAAGATGTGGTCCTAGGTTCTAACTTTCTCCATCAAGTTAGCCCGTATTTCTTTAACCATCACAAGCAGTTGTTTATCTGTACATTCAATAATAAATATGTTAGGATGCCACTATCTTTAGAAGTTCCCCTGTTTGTCCATTACCTGAGTCGTCAGTTGTACAGTTACCTAACCCTGCACAGCTCATGAAAATGGAAAGAAGTAAAGTCTTCTCAGAATTGCACGGTGAAAAGGCATTATCAGAAATAACTGAGAAGCTGCGAAGAGATTGTTGCTCAGATAGTCCAAATGCATTTTGGACAAGGGAAAAATATTTCGTCTCTCTACCTTATGATCCAAACCAGAAGATCAGACCAATGAAAGCCTCAGCCGCTTTGATGTCACCTTCAGAGGTAAAGTTCTGTGATGCAGAAATACAAGAACTTTTACAGAAGGGTCTGATAGAACCAGCAAAGAGTCCATGGGCATGCAGAGCATTTGTTGTCAACAAACACTCTGAGCAGAAGAGAGGTAAGCCGCGGTTAGTAGTAAACTTCAAGCCGCTTAATGCTGTGTTGCAAAAGGTTCGCTACCCTCTTCCAAATAAATCCAGCCTCCTGCAAAGGATCAATGGCTGTGTGATCTTCAGTAAGTTTGCTTGAAGTCTGGTTTCTACCAGATTGGTATTAAAGCTGAAGATAGATTCAAGACAGCATTCCTGATACCATGGGGACAGTATCAGTGGAGAGTGCTGCCATTTGGCATCAACAACGCTCCCTCCGAGTTCCAGAAACGCATGAAGGACATTTTCAGAGAATATCATTGGGCATTGGTTTATATTGATGATATACTAATTTTCTCTCACAATCTGCAAGAACATTTGAAGCATCTGCAGAAATTCTACGAATTAGTATACAAGCACGGATTAGTCCTGTCAGAGCCAAAGATGGAAATCGGTAAGACCAAGATTGAGTTTCTGGGTTTTAAGATCCAGAAAGGACAGGTAATCCTTCAAAACGATGTCTTGTCATGCTTTAACAAGTTTCCTGACGAAATCTTGGACAAGACCCAGTTGCAGAGATTTCTGGGGTCTCTGAATTACATTCGGCCCTTCTACAAAGGACAGGCCGAAGATATTAAGATTCTTCAGCAGCGGTTAAGAAAGAACCCGCCTAGATGGTCTGCTGAAATGAGTAAAGCAGTTCGGCACATCAAGAAGAAAGTTATGGAACTGCCTTCCCTTTCCCTACCTACCGGTAATGGTCAGCTTATAATAGAAACAGACGCCTCTTCGTCAACATGGGGTGGTGTTTTGTTAGAAGCCGTTAACGGTAAGGAAAATGTTTGTGGCTACGGATCCGGTGCCTTCAAAGGAGCAGAATTAAACTATCCGTCAAGCCATAAAGAGATATTGGCTGTCAAGAAAAGTGTCAATCACTTCAAGCTGTTTCTCAAACCCGTCAAGTTTACCATCCGCACAGACTTGAAGATCATGCCAAGCATCTTCAAAAATGAAAGTTTAATGGCTGAAAATAGTAGCCGTATTTTAAAATGGTTTTCATGGTTAAGTTCAATTGATTATGAAATTGTTTATAAGCCAGGCTATTTAAATTGTTTGGTTGACATGTTAACCAGGGAATCGGCGCAGCAGCAGCCGAAAGAATTGAAGATGTTTTCTGCAGAAAGTTCAGGAGCAGATGATAAAGATTTGGATCCTCCCAGAGATCCTGCCAAAGGAAAAACTCCTATGACAGAAGCAGCCATGAGAAGAGAAGTCCGCACCAGACTGAACATTGAAGATCCAGAAGCAGATGAAGCCATAAAGACTACCTGGCAGATAGTCCAGGAAGAAAAGGAACAAGCTCGAAAACCGAAGACACCAGAAGAGCTCCTACAGAAAGAAGGATTGTTCATTCTGTCTTGGGACAATACCTTCCCCAAAGAAGTCCGGATTGATTCTTTGGATTTTGCTTCCACAGATGAAGCAAAAATATTTCTGCAGCTCACCTTAGTACAGAACATCCAGACATCACCATGTAAGTTGTAGATCCTAGAGCGATGGGAGAAAGATGCATTCTTAAGCTTTGCTGATGCATATCTGAAGATTTCAGAATGCAAGGAATTATGGATTGGTGAGGATAACAATGGAGAAAAATACGTTGATCTATGTGATGGCCATCTCACATGGACATCATACAATCTTATCCTCCAATACTGCAGAGAAAAAGGCAGTATCATCATTTGCGCAGATCCAGCTGATCTCGCATTTAACCAGACATGGTCTGGTTGGACGGATGTCTTCTTGGATACCTTCTGTCCAAGAATAGACTGGGAAAATCGGCGTGCGAATTTCATTCTGCATCTTAAATCCGATCTTGAAGTTGCTCACCAGAATTTTCAGTGGTTTAAATTCAAGCTCATTCATGAAGGAGGAACCTACGAATCACTTGGAAATCGGATCTACGTCCAGCAGAAATTCATCAGAAGATCCGCAGTTGGTGACCAGATAGAGTCCAGAGTTACAACCAGAGAAATCCCACTGGACTTTAAAGTTAAATCAATTTTCAGAGGAGAATTCCTGTGTGAGCCGAATCCATTATTCAAAGGCTCGGATATTGAAAGATGTTTCTCTTAGTTCCTGTATCCGCCTCCTCCACTTATGCTAGATGAAGGTTATGATGACAATATATTGTTTGGTCATGATGCATATGACTCAGACAATTTTGAAAAGAATGGCTACAAGGGCGTGATCCATATGACTGAACGGAAGCAGTCGTGGGCCCTCTGAAAGGCTGAGTTGGCCAGCATGGTTGCCAACACATCACCCGCCGTGGGTCGGAAATAACTCCACATTGTAATAGTTTAGGAATAAACTGACGTGGGCCAGTTAGTGCTCCACTTTGTATTTTGTCGAGAGTCTGTCGGCCATGACAGAAGATTCCGGGTCCCCGTAATGCCTCTGGCCAGTTAAGGGACGAGATAACGACAGTGGTTGTCCCCACTTGTCGCCCCGGATGATTCGGTTTTGACCTCTTAGTGTAGGTTATGGTAACCGGATCTACTTTATGACCGGTAAGTGCCAGTTCTTATTTACCGGGTGACTGGCTAAAATTGTATAAATAAGACTCCTCGGGCTCATTTGAGATCATCGAGTCTTTGGGAGATCGGGTCTTTGGGTGAGCGAGTCATTGAGTCTTTGCATCGAGCTAGTAGTGAGCTCTGCAAGTGTCTGGAGTCTTGAGCAAGTAGTCCGCTCAGATTCTTAAGTCTGAGTCTGTAAGTCTGAAAGGCTTAGTATGCTCTGCGTCATGGCTTCGTGCTAAATAAACGCATCAGAACTGCTTGATGACATGTTATATCATCGAGTCTGTAAATCTTTAGCTTGAGTCTGTAAATCAAGTGTGTATGCTCTGAGACTTTCCATTTTGGTATAAGATCTCATCAGAAGCTTGATCTAGGTGTGGTGTGTATGCAGTGCCGACCTTCGCCCTCCGAAGGCTATCTGCTATAAGCGTCTGTAATCTGATTGTGAAGTACTCTGTGATGTATATCTATCTTACAACAATAATAATCATTGTCATCTCTCTGTGTATCGTGTTTATTGCATGGATAAGTCGTGTGCTTCGTAAAGAATTGTTTGATGTTATAAGTGAGCAAACTGGTGTTGAAGGGCTGTAGATCTTGGCGCGGCAAGTCTCAGAGCATACACACTTGATTTACAGACTCAAGCTAAATATTTACAGACTCGATGATATAACATGTCATCAAGCAGTTCTGATGCGTTCATTTAGCACGAAGCCAGCAGAGCATACTAAGCCTTTCAGACTTACAGACTCAGACTTAAGAAGCCGAGCGGACTACTTGCTCAAGACTCCAGACACTTGCAGAGCTCACTACTAGCTCGATGCAAAGACTCAATGACTCGCTCACCCAAATACCCGATCTCCCAAAGACTCGATGATCTCAAATGAGCCCGAGGGGTCTTATTTATACAATTTTAGCCAGTCACCCGGTGACTAAGAACTGGCACTTACCGGTCATAAAGTAGATCCGGTTACCATAACCTACACTAAGAGGTCAAAACCGAATCATCCGGGGCGACAAGTGGGGACAACCACTGTCGTTATCTCGTCCCTTAACTGGCCAGAGGCATTACGGGGACCCAGAATCTTCTGTCATGGCCGACAGACTCTCGACAAAATACAAAGTGGAGCACTAACTGGCCCACGTCAGTTTATTCCTAAACTATTACAATGTGGAGTTATTTCCGACCCACGGCGGGTGATGTGTTGGAAACCATGCTGGCCAACTCAGCCTTTCAGAGGGCCCACGACTGCTTCCGTTCAGTCATATGATCACGCCCTTGTAGCCATTCTTCTTCAAAATCGTCTGAGTCATATGCATCATGACCAAACAATATATTGTCATCATAACCTTCATCTGGCACAAGTGGAGGAGGCGGATACAGGAACTGAGAGAAACATCTTTCAATATCCGAGCCTTTGAATAATGGATTCGGCTCACACAGGAATTCTCCTCTGAAAATTGATTTAACTTTAAAGTCCAGTGGGATTTCTCTGGTTGTAACTCTGGACTCTATCTGGTCACCAACTGCGGATCTTTTGATGAATTTCTGCTGGACGTAGATCTGATTTCCAAGTGGTTCGTAGGTTCCTCCTTCATGAATGAGCTTGAATTTAAACCACTGAAAATTCTGGTGAGCAACTTCAAGATCGGCTTTAAGATGCAGAATGAAATTCGCACGTCGATTTTCCCAGTCTGTTCTTGGACAGAAGGTATCCAAGAAGACATCCGTCCAACCAGATCATGTCTGGTTAAATGCGAGATCAACTGGATCTGTGCAAATGATGATACTGCCTTTTTCTCTGCAGTATTGGAGGATAAGATTGTATGACGTCCATGTGAGACGGCCATCACATAGATCAACGTATTTTTATCCATTGTTATCCTCACCAATCCATAATTCCTTGCATTTTGAAATCTTCGGATATGCATCAGCAAAGCTTAAGAATGCATCTTTCTCCCATCGCTCTAGGATCTGCAACTTACATGGCGATGTCTAGATGTTCTGTACTAAGGTGAGCTGCAAAAATCTTTTTGCTTCATCTGTGGAAGAAAACTCCAAAGAATCAATCCGGACTTCTTTGGGGAAGGTATTGTCCCAAGGCAGGATGAACAATCCTTCTTTCTGTAGGAGCTCTTTTGGTGTCTTCGGTTTTCGAGCTCGTTCCTTTTCTTCCTGGACTATCTGCCAGGTAGTCTTTATGGCTTCATCCGCTTCTGGATCTTCAATGTTCAGTCTGGTGCGGACTTCTCTTCTCATGGCTGCTTCTGTCATAGGAGCTTTGCCTTTGGCAGGATCTCTGGGAGGATCCAAATCTTTATCATCTGCTCCTGAACTTTCTGCAGAAAACATCTTCAATTTTTTCGGCTACTGCTGCGCCGATTCCCTGGTTAACATGTCAGCCAAACAATTTAAATAGCCTGGCTTATAAACAATTTCATAATCAAATGAACTTAACCATGAAAACCATTTTAAAATACGGCTACTATTTTCAGCCATTAAACTTTCAGTTTTGAAGATGCCTGGCATGATCTTCAAGTCTGTGCGGATGGTAAACTTGATGGGTTTGAGAAACAGCTTGAAGTGATTGAGACTTTTCTTGACAGCCAATATCTCTTTATGGCTTGACGGATAGTTTAATTCTGCTCCTTTGAAGGCACCGGATCCATAGCCACAAACATTTTCCTTACCGTTAACGGCTTCTAACAAAACACCACCCCATGTTGACGAAGAGGCGTCTGTTTCTATTATAAGCTGACCATTACCGGTAGGTAGGGAAAGGGAAGGCAGTTCCATAACTTTCTTCTTGATGTGCCGAACTGCTTTACTCATTTCAGCAGACCATCTAGGCGGGTTCTTTCTTAACCGCTGCTGAAGAATCTTAATATCTTCGGCCTGTCCTTTGTAGAAGGGCCGAATGTAATTCAGAGACCCCAGAAATCTCTGCAACTGGGTCTTGTCCAAGATTTCGTCAGGAAACTTGTTAAAGCATGACAAGACATCGTTTTGAAGGATTACCTGTCCTTTCTGGATCTTAAAACCCAGAAACTAAATCTTGGTCTTACCGATTTCCATCTTTGGCTCTGACAGGACTAATTCGTGCTTGTATACTAATTCGTAGAATTTTTGCAGATGCTTCAAATGTTCTTGCAGACTGTGAGAGCAAATTAGTATATCATCAATATAAACCAACGCCCAATGATATTCTCTGAAAATGTCCTCCATGCGTTTCTGGAACTCGGAGGGAGCGTTGTTGATGCCAAATGGCAGCACTCTCCACTGATACTGTCCCCTTGGTATCAGGAATGCTGTCTTGAATCTATCTTCAGCTTTAATACCAATCTGGTAGAAACCAGACTTCAAGTCAAACTTACTGAAGATCACACAGCCATTGATCCTTTGCAGGAGGATGGATTTATTTGGAAGAGGGTAACGAACCTTTTGCAACACAGCATTAAGCGGCTTGAAGTTTACTACTAACCGCGGCTTACCTCTCTTCTGCTCAGAGTGTTTGTTGACAACAAATGATCTGCATGCCCATGGACTCTTTGCTGGTTCTATCAGACCCTTCTGTAAAAGTTCTTGTATTTCTGCATCACAGAACTTTACCTCTGAAGGTGACATCAAAGCGGCTGAGGCTTTCATTGGTCTGATCTTCTGGTTTGGATCATAAGGCAGAGAGACGAAATATTTTTCCCTTGTCCAAAATGCATTTGGACTGTCTGAGCAACAATCTCTTCGTAGCTTCTCAGTTATTTCTGATAATGCCTTTTCACCGTGCAATTCTGAGAAGACTTTACTTCTTTCCATTTTCATGAGCTGTGCAGGGTTAGGTAACTGTACAACTGACGGCTCAGGTAATGGACAAACAGGGGAACTTCTAAAAGATAGTGGCATCCTAACATATTTATTATCGAATGTACAAATAAACAACTGCTTGTGATGGTTAAAGAAATACGGGCTAACTTGATGGAGAAAGTTAGAACCTAGGACCACATCTTCACCCATATCATCCATTTTGTATATGGTTAACTTTCTACAGACCTGATTGAACTTAACAATGACTTCGGCTTTAGCCTGTAGACGAATGGGTGCACCATTAATGGCAGTTCCACCATCAATAGTATTTTCCCAGTAGTAACTAGGAAGAGCTGATCCTCTAGCTAAGTTAACCTGACACCCTGAATCTATCATACAAGAAAGAGTATAGGGATTATATTCACAAGGATGAAAGGAAACAGGAATATACAATTTCGGACCTGATAGCATAGACAATCTGATAGTTCTCTGTTGAGGTGGAGGAGAAGGCGGAGGGGACTGTTCTGGTGTTTCTTCTTCCTTCTCTTCTATGCTTTCAGTGTTTAGTGCACTTTCATAGTGCCGACTGAGATCATCGTCCGATGATTGATCTCGTTCAAGATGAATCACCTTGAATTCACTTTTCTTTTCTTCTATCTTCTTGCAGAGTTCTCTGAGCTCTGCTTGCATCTCTTTGATCTCTAATTTCAGCTTCGCTTCTCGGCTCTTTCTGAAGCTTTGCCTTTCATTATTCCCTTCTGGATAATTTCTGTAAAGCTCCGCTGGGCTATATGAAATAGAGGCTTCATATTCGATCTTCTGCTTTCCTTTGCTGCTGTCAAGATGCTATAACAGCTGCTTCTTCTTTTCTTGGAGATAACTGCGTTCTTGAAACTGATACGGCTCAAGCTCTGAGAGTCTGAGATCTAAGGCAGCTATCTGCTTCTACAATTCATGTTGCTGTCTGGCAGAGGAAAACATACCGAAGTTAAACATGTTTATGCTGAAATCAAAATCTGGTAATTTAACTTATAATATAATAATAAAAAATTAATCAAATATTAACATGTTAAATGAATTACAAAAATGCATTATAAACATATATACATTATTCATAACAGCAGAAAATGACTTGTCATTGATGTAAATACAACAATCTGGTTCAAAAAGATTTTCAAAAATAAAAGAAAAGCTACTATCAATCTGCTCTAAACAATCCTATCCCGATCGGGAGCGTAGAAAAATAGTAAACTGAAATCGAATTACCAATAATCCTACTGTGTTAACAAATCCTACTAATATTCAGAAGGAATTCGAAAAATTAAACAAGATCGCACAGCAGATGAATATATCATATATATAATGATGACAACACCAAATTTATAACATGATATATATATAAGCAAATCGAAAACAACGTAAATCGACAGAATAGATGTGATGTGTTTGCAAAATTCATCAAAGGAATAATGACAAAACATTGATATTGCAGAAAAGGGGAACAAGATTGACTGATATCAAGAATACACTTGCATAGTATTAAAATACTGTAAATGTATATAGATATCACCAGTCTTGAAGATGCTGTAGCTACTGGCAAAAAATTGCCTCCAGTCATAGAGAATAATTACAGTGATCCTGCCATGTCTTTTCTCCCACTATCGACCCCTAGCTGAGAAAAAAGAATAGTTCCAACCTCTCAGCAATCATGCATTTTGATCTTCTTGAACAAATAATTCCTCAAACAGAGCAATCCTTCTCCCCCCCAGGCGATCAAATTCCAATTTGCTTAAAGCAACAAAATATCAGAAGAAATAAAATCCAAATTGAGCTTTGCTCTGGCGAATTTCTGGAAAGAACAGTTTCTTTGCAGGCCGCAACTGCAAAATCGTGTTCAGAGGATCCCAAAAATCTCTTAGAATTCATCACTTTCTGGGGAAATATACCTGGGTAAAGATAAATGGGCCCATTCTGAGAAAAACCCATGTGGCAGAGTTTTGATATTTGTCTCCATTTATGAGCAGTGAAGCCCGGAAAAATGCCTACCTGTTTAGCTACGCGTTTTTTGTAACTGGCTGAAATCTCCTTATTCCCAGCAATTTCTCTTCTGCATAGATCCCCAGATGCACGATTCCTATCAGCTGGAAGATCCAACTACACTCATCTTCCTCGTTTGGGTTGATGTTCTCCACTCAAGGTAAAATCAGCAAGAAGAAAACCGCCTGCAATAAACAAATAAAACCTCTTCTTACTTTCAATCAATGTAAATATTAGAGACATAAAGAAAGATATGCTTAAATTTACCCAGAAAGAATAAATTGAAAAGATAGACAATAAATATTCCCCTGTTCTGGTGAATTCATGGTAAATCTCTAGTCTGGTAACCTTCGATTGATTAACTCAATTTAGCTCTCCATGCTATGTGATGGGGTAAAATGCATCAATCCGGGGTATTTACATTTATTAAATGACAGACTTGTGGCAGTTCTTTTAAAATCTGATAATAACCCTTTAAAAGCTGTAATTAGAGAAGAGTATTATCCGGGTGTTAATCTTGCACAATCTCCTGCGTGGGTCAATCACTTGTTTCCATATCCTTCCAAGTTTAACCTGTACAAGACTACCTTTAACCAAGAAGTTTCATCTTCTGGCGAATGAACAACCTTTGGTGAAAAATCTCTTTTCAACAATCCACGGTAATATCACGCCCTTAGTAAAACCTGCAAATTAATGGAACGTTTCGAAACAACTCGGTATCATGGCAATTTGGTGGGATCTTTTTTTTAGATTGTGATTGCGATATCTTTTGAATATCAGATTTTCGGCTCTTAACCCTTTTAACGTTGCAATGTAAAATAAGGTTTATGCTGAAAAACCTAAATACATCACCTGCAATATTTGCGTGCTATCTTCCAAAACAACACATTCAAAGTGGGATGAAATATATGTTATCAAAATTTATTTGGATATAACATTTTAACTTGTATTTTATCTCCCTTTGAAGACACATTAACCAATGATTAAATAAAACCGTTTAATGAATATTTTTATGTGTCAAGGTGACTAAAGAGTCATTAAAATATTTAACATCTCTAAAGTCCTTTATAAAGTTCACGTTGATTCCTGGTTTGAGATAATTGTATTTTTGCAAATATGATAGAATTAGAATAAAGTGTCAATCATACCTAATATTCTAGGTAAATATTAAAAAGATCAAAGAACTTTATTTATACATTATATTTATACAAAATAATTAAAAGGTTTATTTATTTTGTATAAATAATAAAAATAAAGTCTATTAATTGAAAATATATTTATTTGATCTTTATTTATTCAACACTTTTAATAATGTAGCAAAAATAATAGGATAGGCTTAGTAATATATCTTTCAAACTCTTAACTTGAATGCATGGTTTTATCCTCCAATATCCATTGTTTCATGAATCAAAATTACCAAGTTGAATAATTGAATCAAAATTATCCATTTATAAGGTGCCAAAAATACAATAATCAGCCTTCAAAACCTTATCAATATTTACGATAACAAAATCACATAATAAAATCAAACGATAAGTATTTGGATAAGATTTCAAGATTAGGTTATGACAAATTATTAACACTTATCCCTTGATTTTCAATGCAAATCCACTCAAAATAATAATTTCAAAGTAGTGATTTTGTCAACTAATCCATAATTCGCAAAGTTTTTCTTTAAAAAACATTGAATTTCATTGTTTCAGTAGTTTTCAATTCTTTAGGTTTGCTATATGAAATTCAACCATTTCATCAAAACAAAATACAATTTTGTTTGATGAAATAATGTTTTTTAAAGGCCGTTGAGGAGGGGCACAAAAGGTCCCCCCTTTTTATTTTTTAGCTTCTAGACGACCTATGAATGTTTTGTTTTAACCCAAGTTTGCCCAGGGCTCAGTTTTTTTTCTTTCGAAAAAACTTAGTTTTTTTGCATGTATGTATTGGATGCTGAGTTGATCTGAAAACAAGATCTTTGCTACTCTATGACGTTAACATGAATTGCATAAAGAGCATGAATGAAGCTCACAAATCCATAAGAAGAGAACCAAACAACATAGACAATACGCACATAACGACAACAAGTTGATAACGGAGTTCGTCCAGGATGGACTACGTCTCTGGGCCTGCTTCTCAATAGGAGGGCCGATCTATAATCTTAGCATAAGGAAAAATACATGGAAATGATACAATGATACCTTGGAGACAATGGTCAGGAAGAGAACCATTGCCCAAAACACAACCAGACTACTTCCAGCAACTCCGAAGCCCGAAGACGGTGTAAAATGAGTATAAACACTCGTACCTTCCTCCTGCAGAGCTACACAATCTCCCTTCTCTCCTTTAGCTACAAAGTCTCCACTCCAAAGCATGAGTGGGAAATGGAAAATGAATGGGTTTATATAGGTTGGCTTGCCCTCTTCACATGACTCTCATGGATTCCTTTGGTTGCAACTAAATTTGCCTATCTTGGCCTTGGTTACAACTTCCCCAAGTTGGTTTTCATGTGGTTGGGATTTTTATTAAATAATAAACCAACATATTTAAAAATACCCTTTTAAAATGGAATACCCTTTGGCTTTTAATATGGTTAAAACCATATTATAATAATAACGACTTTTAAGACTTTAACACAAAGTCTGTTATGCAATATGGTGGCGCTCCAACCCATATATTAGGTGGCATGTAACTTTTGAAAGTTTTTTATAACACATGTGACCATGTGTTAAAGAGTGGCATGTCCCACATGATGGCTCCTCCATTCAATACATGTGAATAATATTTTATGTGCTGGCGCGGGCTCCACATGCTACAACGCCCACAGTGCGGCCCCCAGGTGGTATGGTGTGTGAGCAGGTCGGTCGGAGCTCCCAGTTCTGTGCATTGGTGACATAAATCCATGGGTCGAGGCTTAGCTCCAGCCCTTTTTTTTCCCGTTCAAAGGTAGGTTCCAACTTAAAACGATTGTTTCCCATTCCGTGACTAAACAACACGCGGTGGCCTATTGGCTAAAACGTTGTGCAACCAAACCGGAGGTCATGGGGTTGAACCCCACGGAGGCACATTATTTTGCATCTGACCATCTTGGCCAATTCGGGCCTGCCACATGGCAGGCACCGATTGGTCCAACTCATCGGCCAGTTGTCGACCAGCTCAGCCGAGTCATTTGCCACGTCGTCGAGCCGTACTGCCACGTCACCATCTATACGCCTAGTCAGTCGTATGCTAGCTCGGATCCGTACTTCCATGTGTCACCTTATGATTGGTCTGTAATGTATAGATTCCATGTGTCACCCTGTCAGCGGTGCCACATGGCACCCCCATTTTGCCAAATTTGCATGTTTCATCAATACAACAGAACGCGATAACTTTCCCATACGGAGTCCGTTTGAGGTGAAACGAACGTCGTTGGAATCATCTCGAAGAGCTATTTGATCTGATGCTGGTATTTATAAGATTGGAGGACTTTGAATTTTTGACCTTCTTGGATCCTCCTGGATCATTCCTCCCCACTGAGAAGCTTTTGGCCTCCAAAAGCCTTTACTAATCAACAGATAGGTGAGGGAATTGCTCCCTCACTTTCTACTTCTCAATCCACTTGGATTTGCTTGGATGAGTACCTTTGATGCCCACTCGAAGATACTCAACATCACCTCTATGAGAAGTCCTTGTCCTTCTGTCCAAGATGACATCTTCCTTTAGCTCATCCATGTACTCAGGAGAAAATTCATCAACTGATGGCAATGAGACATTCTCCCTTTCATCCATGATCATGGGAGGCTCATAGAGTTTCAAGTTCTCCACATTCACCACCGAGTAGATCTGCATGTATGGTGGTAGCTCTAAGTGAAAAGCATTCATCCCATTCTTCTCCAAGATGGTGAAGGGACCATATCTAATAGGCTTGAGCTTCTTGCCTTCTCCTTTCATCCTCTCCTTGCTGATGTGAAGCCACAATTGATCTCCCACCTAAAACTACTGATCAACTCTATGCTTGTCATGGCGAGCCTTGTACTGGGCTTGACTCTTCTCCAACTGCTCTTGCACTGCTTTATGTACCTGTTGAACTCTCTGAATGAACCTACGGGCTTTGTCTTCATCCTTGGAAGTGCTTGAACCAACCTCTATCCCATAATTCAAGTCCAATGGAGTCTTTGGCAAGTACCCAAAGCATGTCTCAAATGGCGATCTCTGAGTGGAAGAATGCATAGCCCTGTTGTAGGCATGCTACACATACTGGATCTATTCATCCCATAACTTAGGATGCTTGTTGCAATAGCCTCGAAGAAAATGGACAACTATCCTATTGACTACCTTTGTCTATCCATCGGTCTGTGTATGGAAAGCGGTGCTCCTCTTCAGCTTGGTGTCCATCATACACCATAATTTTGTCCAAAACTCGCCAAGGAATCAAGAGTCCCGATTCGAGATAATGGACGTAGGGAGTCCAAAGTGAACCCATACATGCTAAAAGAAAAGAGAAGCAGGATGCTCTATAGTGACCTACTTTTTACATGGCATAAGAGTACACATCTTACTAAACCTATCCACGACCACATACAAGCAGTCATGACCCCTCCTAGACATAGGAAAACCCCCCACAAAATCCATGGAAATGCTTTCCCAAGGATGGGAAGGAACAGGAAGTGGTGAGTACAGCCCCAATTTTCTATTAGTGGGATTACAAGTAGAGCACATCACACACCCCTTTACATATTTTTTTACAATGTATTTCATGTGAGGCCAATACACAAGTCTTTGCAAATGAGCCAAAGTCTTACCTACCCCAAAATGCCCTGATACAAGAGAAGCATGAGCTTCTCATATTACATGGACTCTTTCACTGATAGGAACACATAACTTGCCCAAATGATAGAGCAACTTTCCCTGCAAATAGTAGTCTTCCACCTGTGTGCCATTGGTTAGCTTCTCATAAATCTCCTTGAAATCATCATTAGTAGCATACTGCTCAATATAACTTTCATGGGACAAAGAAGCATTTTTCAAAACAATAGATGCAACAATAGGAGGTTTAGAAAGCATATCTGCCACTTTGTTACTAGTACCCTTCTTGTACTTGATTACTAGATGGAATTGTTGAAGGAATCCCATCCACCTGAAATGACGAGCTTGCTGGAGCTTAGTCTGGGACTGGAGATACTACAAGGGCTGATGATCGGTATGGATGATCATCTCCTTACCCATCAAGTAGTTTTTCCACTTCTTGACACTCTGAACCAAAGCATACAACTCTTTGTCATAGGTGGGGTAGTTGATCACTGCTTGAGTAAAAGTCTCTGAATGGTATAAAATAGGCTTGCGGTGCTACATCAATACTTCCCCCATGGCATATCCACTGGCATCTATCTCTATCTCAAATGGTTGATGCAAATCAGGCAAGGATAGGATTGGGGCGGTGCTGATCTTTCCATTCAATGTGTCAAAGGCTTTCTGCTGCTTACCTCCCCACTGGAAGGCTTTCTTCACACTTGTTAAGGCATGGAAAGGAGATGCTATGTATGAGAAGTTCTGAATGAACCTCCTCCAATATTGAACAACTCCTAAAAAGCTTCTCACTTTAGTAGTGTTAGTAGGCTTAGGACAATTGACAATTACATCAACTTTTGAGGGATCAATTTTTAAATTTCCACCTCCTACAATATGACCCAAGTAAACTAATGAAGTTTTGCCAAATTCACTCTTTGACAATTTTACATACAATTTCTCCTTTTTCAAAGTATCTAATACTTGCTTTACATGCCCCACATGTGCTTCCCAAGTTTTGCTAAAGACTAAGATATCATCTAAGTATACAATGACAAAATCATCTAAGAATGGCCGAAAAACATCATTCATTACCCGCATGAAGGTTGCAGGTGCATTGCAAATCCCAAAGGGCATCACCAACCACTCAAATAGACCTTGCTTGGTCTTGAAGGCCATCTTCCACACATCACTTTCTGCAATTCTGATATGGTGGTAGCCATTGCGCGAATCCAACTTGGTAAAGAACACAACATCTTTCAATTGGTCGAGCAAGTCATCTATGTGAGGAAGCGGGTATCGATTCTTGATCATGATCTTGTTGATAGCCTGATAGTCAACGCAAATCCTCCATGTGCCATCTTTCTTCATCACCAACACAATCGGCGAACCACATGGAGAGGAGCTGGGTCTGATCACTCCTTGGTCCAACAAGTCTTGAACCTGCTTCTTAATCTCTGCCATTTCAACTGCAGACAACCTGTACATGCCCACATTAGGAAGAGGGGCATCCTGCTGGAGATGGATCTCATGTTGAATCTCCCTTTCGGGAGGCAAACCTGTAGGTTCCTGAAATATTTCATCATAGTTAGCCACAACATCAATCATAGCCTTTTTATGAGAAGGATCACAACCTTTGAAAGCATCGAATGCCTCAGCATATTTTTCTCTCACAACCATGAGCATGTATCTCTTATTAGTGTTGATGAGCCGCTTCATTTGTCCTGCACTAACAAGAGTGGTGTTAGCCTTCATACTGTGAGCTCTCATAATGTACTCCACCCCATTTTTGGTGAGATGGTACTTGTTCTCATGACAGAAGAATATTGCTTTTCGATCATACAAGTATGGGCTTCCCAATACGATACCGCAGATGTCAAAAGGAACAACATCTAAGTCCACCTCATCGATCAACTTTAAAGCAATAGCAAACCTTAACCTACATTGCTTAGTCACCTGTAGCTTAGCATTATCACATACCCATCCAAGAGGATAAGGCTTGGGGTGAGGTTTAGTCTGTATTCCCAACTTCTTAACAACTGATTCTGAGATCAAATTTACTTGAGAACCCGGATCAAATAATGTTTCAATCTTTGTATGCTTAGAAACAACTCTGATGTGAAACAAATCACTTCTTCTTTTATCATTTTCTTTAGAAACATGAGTAGAACTTGAACTGGTCTGAGGAGTTTTGTTACCTTGCATTCCCACGGCTGTAATCCTGGTTTCGTCACCTGAGTCGGAACCCAAATCTCATTGCACTGTTGCAATGGTCTTTTTCTTCTTTTTGCCTCCATAATGCTTTGGCCTCTATTCAGGATGCAATTTCCAACAACTTTCTTCATCATGCCCATCAATATCGCAATGTTTGCAATGGAGCTTTCCTTCTTCCTTCTTGGCAGTAGTCATTAGAGAGAATTTGAGGTCAAAAATGGGCCTCTTAAGAGATGTACTACAAAAATATAAGATATATTAAAATATTATGAGTTAGGGGTTTTATGGGGT
>LPNX010977590.1:171162-217763 GCA_001517045.1 Pseudotsuga menziesii
TTATCCACCATAGAAAATGTGGCAAATAAGCATTCTTAACTCATGCAATGCCACCTCAACCATGGGGGATGATGTCATCTACTAGAATGTAATTGGTTGATTTTTATAGTACATTTTGGTCCTTTTGAGGCCCATTTTTGACCTCAAATTCTCTCTAATGTGTCTTCTTGCTCTTGTCTTTTTTCTTTTTGGACTTGTGGTTGCTGTTGGGCTTGAAAGGCTTCTTCGGATGGTATTCTTGCAAATGCTTCCCCCTGCTCTCAAGATGAGTAGCCTGAACACTTGCTTCATCCACACTAGTAGGATTCAACAACAGCAAAGTGTGGCGTAGATAATGATGAAGAGCACCAATGTACTTCAAGAGAGTGTCAGGAGAATCTAAAGAAATGTTCAACTCTAAAGCTTTCTTTCTAAATTCTTCAGTAAAATTCTGAACACTCTGACCCTTTCCTTGTCTAAAGCTTTTCCAATCCATCATAGCCTTTTGAACATAACCCAACGGATAAAATTGCTTATGTAAAGCAGAAATGAAAGCAGACCATGATGAGAGAAGATTACCCATTTTTTTGCTACCTTGCTGAAGCTTGCTTTCCCACCATACAAGTGCAGTGCCTGTCAGCCGAAGTGAAGCCAACTGAATCTTCACATCTTCTTCTTTGATCTGCTGGACTCGGCAATAGACCTCAATTTTCCTTATCCAATTGTTCAACTTCTCTGCATTCGCTTCCCCATTGAACATGGGAAAATCAAACTTCACATCGAGCTTCAATAAGGGCTTCTTTTGAGGCTCTTTGTGAGGAACCTTGGAATGCTGAGAATGAGATGAGGAAGAAGCACTTGAACTTGTGCTTGAAGCTGAAGGTGAAGAGGGAGGCTCAGGAAGCTCTTCGCCACCTCCTCCTTGGTTAACTGAAGCATTGCCCTTGTCCTTCACTTCTTTGTCTTCCTTCTTTACTTCACTGCCTTTTCTTTCTTTTGCCATGCGTTTTTCATAGTCTGCAAACAACATATCTACCTTGTCAGCCATCATGTAGAAGACCTTGTGAACGTTTTCCTCCATCTCGAGGCAGACATCATTAGCATCCATCTTCCTCCTTCGGTGTGCACGTTCGATCTCGGAATTGTAAGGCTCTAATGTACCCTCACCAGCTTGCAGTTTAGCCCTTGTGAGAATCCACACTCACAATCCAACATCAAATAGTCCTGCTCTGATACCACATGATCTGAAAACAAGATCTTTTCTACTCTATGACGTTAACATGAATTGAATAAAGAGCATGAATGAAGCTCACAAATCCATAAGAAGAGAACCAAACAGCATAGAAAATGCGCACATAACGACAACAAGTTGATAACGGAGTTTGTCCAGGATGGACTACGTCTCCGGGCCTGCTTCTCAATAGGAGGGCCGATATATAATCTCAGCATAAGGCAAAATACATTGCAATGATACAATGATACCTTAGCGACAATGGTCAGGAAGAGAACTGTTTCCCAAAATGCAACCAGACTGCTTCCAGCAACTCCAAAGCCTGAAGACGGTGTAAAATGAGTATAAACACACGTACCTTCCTCCTGCAGAGCTATGCAATCTCCCTTCTCTCCTTTAGCTACAAAGTCTCCACTCCAAAGCATGAGTGGGAAATGGAAAATGAATGGGTTTATATAGGTTGGCTTGCCCTCTTCACATGACTCTCATGGATTCCTTTGGTTGCAACTAATTTGCCTATCTTGGCCTTGGTTACAACTTCCTCAAGTTGGTTTTCATGTGGTTGGGATTTTTATTAAATAATAAACCAACATATTTAAAAATACCCTTTTAAAATGGCATACCCTTTGGCTTTTAATATGGTTAAAACCATATTATAATAATAACCACTTTTAAGACTTTAACACAAAGTCTGTTATGCAATATGGTGGTGCTCCAACCCATATATTAGGTGGCATGTAACATTTATGTGGTGGCGCTCCAACCCATATATTAGGTGGCATGTAACATTTGAAAGTTTTTTATAACACATGTGACCATGTGTTAAAGAATGGCGTGTCCCACGTGATGGCTCCTCCATTCAATACATGTGAATAATGTTTTATGTGCTGGCGCGGGCTCCACATGCTACAACGCCCACGGAGCGGCCCCCAAGTGGTATGGTGTGTGAGCAGGCTGGTTGGAGCTCCTAGTTCTGCACATTGGTGATAGAAATCCATGGGTCGGGGCTTATCCCTGGCCCTTTCTTTGCCCGTTCAAACATAGGTTCCAACTTAAAACAATTGTTTCCCATTCCGTGACTAAACAACACACGGTGGCCTGTTGGCTAAAAATTTGTGCAACCAAACCGGAGGTCACGAGGTCAAACCCTGTGGAGGAAAATTATTTTGCATATGAATATCTTGGCCAATTCGGGCCTACCATGTGGTAGGCCCCGATTGGTCCAACTCATCGTCCAGTTGTCGGCCAGCTCAGCTGAGTCATCTGCCACGTCGTCGAGCCGTACTGCCACGTCACCATCCGTACGCCCAGTCAGCTGTATGCTAGCTCGGATCTGTACTACCATGTGTGACCTTGTGATTGGTCTATATTTTACGGATGCCACATGTCACCTTGTCAGTGGTGCCACGTGGCACCCCCATTTTTCCAAATTTGCATGTTTCATCAATACAACAGAACGCGATAACTTTCCCATACGGAGTCCGTTTGAGGTGAAACGAACGCCGTTGGAATCGTCTCGATGAGCTCTTTGATCTGACACTGGTCTTGCTAAGATGGGAGGAATTTGAATTTTTGACCTTATTCGATCCTCCTAGATCATCAGTCAACTAGCTTTCCGATATAGGATACTTAGTTGACTAGTCTTTCGACATTGCGGAGGAACAATCCACTAGCTCTCTGATGGGTTTTTTCGGGAGCCTTTCGAGATCGAAGTTGAAGTGTCGGGAGTGAGTTTGTCTATCCTTCAGATCTTGTCTGTCAAGGTTTCGACGCCTTAGTACAAAGTGGATCCAATGAATATGATATCTTATCATCTATCCTCTTCCGATAACCATTTAAGTGGGAAAAAATCACCGTCAGGTTGGTTTTTTGAATCAAACCGGAGTCTTAGTCTGTCTCTCATCCGATGTTGCAGAAGGTTAATTATGAGTTGATCCAGAGCTTAATATTCTTCCTACTGATACCGATGACATTAGTGCCTTTGTTTTTCGATGTCTTTCCCAAGTTTTCACCAGGTGAATAGAGTGATAAGCAGTCGACACTGTGGTTTTTCGTCGAAGTTGGTATCTCGACAGTGGTTAGAGGGTTTTCCCACTGCTAGTGTTCTCCGCTCCCGATCGAGGTCTATATAATGCCGTATGGGTTATTAATTGTCATTTTCATCATAGAAGCCATTTGACCTATTGATTATGCAGCTGTTAAGCTCCCATTCGTCCTCCTCTGCGCCCGCAGAAGGTGCTCTCATCCAGGTTTCTTGTATCGTCATTTCTAGGTAGGATTTATTCATGGTTTTGGTTTCTTGTTTTTTTAATGTTTAACCACTAAGTGGATAAGCTTAGGTTTCCACAGTGGGGTTAGGTTTCTTTGTATTTTGTGGCTTTCTTATGGTGATTTTTTGTCCTTTTATTGAGGGCTTAGCCCATTGTCTGTGAGTGTTTAATTTTGGTTGGGAAGTTTTAGTATGTTCGCCATGAGTGCACCTATGATAGTTTTGTGAGGGTTTAGGGCATGGTGCAGATATGCGTTTCATTGTCTGCACCACCCTATTCTTGTTTGCTCCGTCTTTAGCCTGGGGTTAGGTAGTCACGTCCTCGTTAGCAGTAGATGGCCATGGGACGTGGGAGGATCGTGAACTAATAGTGGTTTGGGGGATTTTGTTGAAGAAAATGGCGAGGTGAGTTTTTCCTCAAGGTCGAGGTGCCCATATAGGTTTTAGGAGGTTAGAGGAGACTAGGGTTTTAGGATAACATAGTTTTGTGCAGGTTTTTTTTGGTTAAAATCTCTCATTCAGAAGGACTGTGGTATTGACATAAATTTCCAACATGCATATCGAAGAGATGGTAATATTTGTATGTTTTCTTGTTTATCACTATACCGGTTGCTAGAAATAGTTAGACTGAAACCATGTTGCATGAATATTACAGGTTGATTTCCAACACTACAATATGCCAAGGAAACAGAAGAAGAAAGCCCAAGTGGCTGAAGAAAAAGATGAAGTAGAAGTGATAACAAAGGTAGAATTCATTTATGAAGACACTAAAGCTACTACTGGGGTTGAACCAGAATACAAGTGGGGAGAAGTGTATATAATTATTTCAAACCAAAGTGTCCCTAGTGCTGGTTTTGAAGACATGCACATATATACGAATATTGAGAGATCAGCCCTGATGAAGGTGGTTACCAGGCCTGAGCTGTTTCCATGTTCAGAAGTGATAGGTTGGATTTTTCCCATGGCATATGTAACAAGAATGATCCTAGCAAATACCGAGAAGCAAGGTTATGCCGCATATAGCCCTGCTTATGTGTCCATGTCATATCATCTACCAAAACCACAGACTTATATAACTGAAGGTTGGTTAAAGGAGTTAGGTATCGATTTGGTAGAGACAATGAAGAAAATGATGATGTGTAATGTCCCCGACCCTCAAACTGGAAAAGAGGATGCTACTATCACCAAATGTACGGGAAAAATAGCCCCATGAACATGAATAGGCATATAATGCTGAAATAAAAAGCTTAAAGCATAAAACATACTAAGATGCGTAATCCTTCATATACATAGCGGAAGCAAACATACATTTCAAGCATACCACATGTTCATTATATTCATTATTTAGTAAATATAAATGCAGAGATGGAATAGTCAAGAATACTCATTTGATAAGAACTCGTCCTGCAACCAGCTACGTCGCTGTAACGTTCCACCCAAACATAGGCCAGCGTGCTCATCAATCTCTTAGCAACATTGCCACCCTCGAGCTGGGCATGATTCCTCAAGGAATAAGGGTCAAAGCAGGCTTACACATAGCCAAGGCACACAAATCAGCCAATCCCACACAATAGGGTTTATCAGGCCGTCAAGGAGCTAGGAAAGGCTAAATGCTGAGCTGGTGGCCTCAATGGGGAGCTAAGGATGCCGAAACCAGAGTTAACCTGACTTTTAAGACATCCACACACCTGACACCAGGAATCAGTCCTTTCTCTGCTTCACAGTCCCTCAGGCCCTGACTTCCCTTTCCAATACTCTTCAAGGGTGGTGGAGAAGAAAGTCAGCAGTCTGACATTATCTCAGTGGCTCCAAACAATAGTTTTATCAAGCATACCCAGCCTCTAATCCTATTCTCAATAGTACAAATACCAACCACTGTGTGCCGTAGTAAAAAAAACAATTCACAGCTCTGTGAAGAAGGTAAAGATAACAGGGTGACAACCTCAAACAAAAAAGGTGAAACACAGTTCAGTTCAAACCACGCTTTAGAGTTGTTCTTGGCCCTAACATGGACAAAAAAACTCAGCAACAATTCCAAAAGACGCTGCAACCCCAACAACCAAGAAGCAACCCAAAACTAGGGAAAGACAACAACCCCAAACTCACAATGAAAACGATGGCAACATTACACAGTCCCAAAATAGGAGAGAAATACAATTCTCCATCTTGGACAAAGAAGAACATAAACGTAGACCACAATCGATAAGGAGAACAACCTGAACTTACACACCGCAGATGGGAGAAGACGGATTCCTAGCATTGATAGGGAAAGCATACACACAGCAGAATCGTGCCTCTTAGGCCACCTTCCATCTCGCCCCATGAGGTCACAGTCCCCAACTCCTGCGTGAGGAAAACCATCCCATTTATAGCCTATGCATGAGTATTCAACAAAATGATGGGGTAAACGTGAGGAGAGTGAATGGGATGACTCACTGTGGGAGGAAGAACAAAGTGATCAGGAGAAACCTAAATAGACCATAGTCACAAAAAAAAGGGGAAATGACTTACTACCTGCATGAGGGTAACCATGAAGATATCCTGCTTATGCGTGAAGAGACCCCCCCGGTGTGAGGATGGACCAGACCAAAACAATCCGAGAACCCCCATCGTGGGAGAGTGGAGAGAAAGGAATTGAGTCTATTCCCCTGCCCCAACGTGAGTGAGTGAGCCAGCCGGTGGAGTGTGTGTGGGGCAAGGATTGGTAGTCTTGTCACCCACCACTCCTCAAGCATAATTGCTCCCAACTAATCAAACATTAGAGGTTTAGTGGGTGGTCGACACATGGAAACTCCCAATGGTCCCCACGGGTTAGACAATCCCCCCTCTTAACCTTAGGAATCATGCCCTTTTCATTCAATGTTGGACCGTCATAGATGGCTGTAGGTTTATTTTAATTGATGTGTGTATTTACATGATTCCAAAGCTATAATGTGCCGGATAGCATGATATACTATCGGCAACGATCCCTATTGCAAAAACATACACAACCAAATTGATGGTGGGGCTTTTGCCTTTAGCTCCTCACCACGATTAATTACAATATATACATCATGTACCTTTTAACGTAACCAAATCTGTCCCATGTTCAATTATTTACTTGAACTTTCAGGACCAAGCCCCTCGGCTTCCATGAGCTTCTACTACTGGTTCTCAGCTTTTGGCTCATCCCCAAGTCGAGGAACATTGTGGCTGCTGCCCTCTTTGTGTTCCCTCATTGGGAAGTCCTGATGTAAATGATGTCCTCCGTATTTCCAACATTTCAATGGCTGCTTCATCTGTACCTATTCAATTTCCCTTGAGTCTTCATGCCTGGACCTTTTCTTAATAGATATCTTGGATGAATGTCTCATCATTGATCCACTTCCTTTGCCTTTACGGTTGCCCCCAGAAGGATGTTTACCTCATTTTTCAAACCAATAGAGTCTTGCAAAATCTGGTGGTTCATCTCATTCTGCCTTTTCTGTATCTTGAGCATCTCTCCAAGATTCTCTTGGGTCCTGGCAATCGTTTGAAGGAGAATTCCATGATTAATGTGCACCAATGAATTTCACCTTTCTCACCTGTGAAATTCATCATTGAAATTCTGTTAGACCAAGCATAATATACGCATTAATATCAGTCAATTAATTTCCCAATTGGCATGACAGTCCAAGTCTCATCAAGGAGACTTTCATATTTTTTATTCCTTCCCAATAGGAACATGAGCTCATTCATGTCCATTATTGGGCAGGGAATTAACCAATCCAGCATTCACAATTTACTTTAAGCAAATAAACACATTCTATTTTCAGTCAGACATGCATTCAACAATCCTTTGTTTTCACAATGCATAATATACATACATACATACATACATACATACACACACACACACACACACACACACACACACACACACACATATATAATCAGAAGGAAGAGAGAGAGAAGCACGAGTTTTTCTTTTCCCCTCTTTTTTTTGTTCCATCCTGGAACCCACATCACCACTGTGGCCTTTCAAGCTCTCAGCCTCTTTCACTTCACCGTGAATGCTGGACCAATCCATCTTGGTCATAACACTTAGTGTCTCTGGTCTATTTAAGACCTCTCAACCATGGGGCCTTCCCACATGGTTTGTCTCAGCTGCTAGGAACTTCACAGTCTCATTAGCACCTTTTTCATTACTGCTCATTCTAAGCTCTTTAGGACAGTCACACATCCACATGCACCCCTAGGATGATCTCATAGTCCTTGCTTCTAGCGATACCTATATACCTATATTCAAAAATTGAATAAATTCACATGTTTAGTTTATTCTCATTAGTTTTTATCTCTTAAACAAGAGCTTAAAACATCATAACCAAATCATATACACATGCATATTCATAAGCAAGAATTGCAAAATAATCCAATACTTATCTGCATTGTGTGTTTCCTCGTTGGTCCAAAGGATCCTGCTTTGCTTTGCAAGCCTTGGGATCGCCTATGGACTTGGATGTTAGGCCAGCATGTAGGCTGCTTCACAACATCCTTATATATATATATCAGGCACAGTCAAGCCAACCTTCAGTTGGGTTTATCAGACCGTCAACAAATCTCCTGCACTTATATCAACAATACACTTATATCAACAATAAACGACCATTTCCAAGTCTCATTTCTGGTAGTGAGGTCTAATTCCACTACCCCATATCACACAAGAGACCACTCCCTTCTCTAAGTTGACAGTCCCTCAGGAATGTCTCCTTCCCTGTGTTCTTTAGAGAGACCACTCCCTTCTCTAAGTTGACAGTCCCTCAAGAATGTCTCCTTCTCTGTGCTCTTTAGTAGAAGGTAGGATGAGCCCAAGCCATTGTCCATTTAGTGTGCAATACTAGGATACATCTGTTCATCCTGACAACACAAGCAATATAAGCATATTCGTTAGCGTTATTGCTCTAAAATTGTAACCACATTTCACACCATTCACTATCAAGTATTGAGACACCGGGAGTGCGTCCACTCCCTAGGGTGTAATCAATATTGAAAAACCCTTCCATGATCCGACATCGGAAAAGTGTGCACCCTTTTCCGGTGTGTGCCATGTAGGCCCTATGCATACTCAAGCAATTTTCCATAACGAAAACAAAATCAAAACATGCTCTTCATGCATATTCTTAGCTAGGGTTACATAACACTTATCCATTTGCCGAGGCAGTATTCCTTTGTTGAGGAAGAATCAAGGCTCCCTTCTCTGAGTTGACAGTCCCTCGGCTTTCCATCCCAACTCCTCTTTTCATTCCGTATCCACACATGTCTTACCAACATAATCTATACCATCTCACTCATGTTGCTTACTAGACATGTAGTGCAAATGAGACATTTCCCAAATTTCCAATGGAGTTTCACCCGAAACCCATTTCAAAGATAAGGGAAAACCTCCCCATGAAGTTTGGCTCCTGCAAGCCATCACACATGATCTTCTTGCAGTGTGTACCCTTGGCACATTCATCAAATATCCAAACAGTACATTATTATCTGATAATACAATCCAAATTTGATCGTTCCATAACCAAGCAATAACATTAGTAATTAAATTCAATGAGAATTTGCAACTCTGTTTACTACAGAAATTGATTTGCTTGGCAATGAGGTGATCCTTAATTGTGTGTCTCTTGTAAGCAGCACCACTATGCCCATTATAATTTTATGTGTACTATCATAACATGAATACCCACTTACAATGTGTCCTCTTGACACAATCTTATGCAATCCAATAGTGATTAGTAGTTGTCAGCAATTTCTCAAATCCGAAATTCACAAATTCAAATTTAACAACCCATTATGCATACAGACTATTTTCACAGCCATGAGACTTCTTCTCATAAGGTTTGTCTCTTTCAGATGGTAGATTCCGGCATTTGCCATGGTCTTACTCTCATTGCCATGCTTCAAACAATCTACCTGAGACCTGAACTCCAATTAGCCAAACACTTGGTAAGTCTAGATGCATATAATTTTTTCATTGCTACAACAATCACTGAAGCATTTTTAGAATTTACCAAATTTGAATACTTCTAGTTCACAAGCGTATCATTGTATCACCTTGCCCTTCCATAGAGCATTTCTGACAGTCAATCGGTCATGACTACCCTCTTCATGCACTTACTATCCTGCATTCATAACAACTCTTGAAATGGTTCCAGAATTGTCAGCAATTCATCATTTAAGCCATTAGTTATTCATAATAACACATACTCTATCTCTATGCATTCATGCAATGCATCACAACATTTGCACCCATACTTATGTAATCAGTTACTCACACCCTTCATATGCATCCATTCAACGCATAACTACAAGATTTATAAAATCTTTTAATGCATACCCACTCAATGCTACCGTGCATTGATTCAGGAATATTATGCATTCAAACATACCATGCATGGCCTAACCATGACTACTTCATATAGGATGAATGACTACAATCAAGATCATTAGTGCTTACCTTCCTTGGGCTACTAATCTCATAACAACATAATACATGCATGACACATTTCTATATGAATGCAGTATAAAATTCAAATACCCACATGGTATGAGACATCTTGCTTTGATCACTCCATGCAATTGTCATAATTAAACTCTTACCTTCATGGGTCCTACTTACACCCTTGACATTACCAGTTTGGTTGGTCCTTCGCAGGAGTTGCAGAATTTTCTCACCAACTTTTGATTATGGACTTGTTGCCTTACCCCTTTCTCTAGAGGGTTGCTAGTCACATTTGTTAGCATCAGCAACACATTCAACCATGTCCATGTTGTCATTGGTTTTTCCACTAATTCCAACACCAATGCAATAATTATCATTAGTGATTCATTATAACGTATATTTTACCAACATGTAACATCCTATGCATGAAAGGCATATCCTCATACATTTTATGTACAAGAATTATAAAATATAATACAATTAGCAATATAGGGTTTAAGGAAACTTCCCTTTTCAAGTCCCTCATATTTGCATGGAACTCCTCTTCCACACAACAGCTAGTTTGACTATATGGTCTTGCTACTTATGAGCATGCAATTTCCTAGATTTGTCCATATTGACAGCATCACATTTCTCTTTCAGGCAATCACTAGCACTTTGCTGCTCCACACTCAGGTTCTGGTGACTCTTCCTTGTTCCTTGTTGGATAAGCTAGCTCTCCAACTCCTATCCACATGCTTCATTCTGACCTCGGGTGTGAAACCCACACCACTTATAGAATGATGGAAAAACATACAACTGTATTTTGGCCGGGAATGTTAACTCTAGTCACCTAGGGTTTTCTTTCTTTTCAGTCCTGAAACTGCCGAAAAAACCCAATGAGAAAAATCCACTACAAGCCCACTGGGACACTAGCTAGAATTTACTGAAATTCTACTTGAAAACCCCATTTTATTTTCCCCTATCGGGTCCCTTCCCAACTAAGTTTCCAACATTTCGGATTCTTAGTGAACTAGCCTTTCGACCCTTCGGCGGCCCAGATGACTACATTCTCTGGCACTCATTGGTGGTGTTTTCAGCTATAAGTTTCCACTCTATCAATGGTTTCCTCGACTGTATTTCTCCGATGTAAGATTTCCAGATGGCATCGACGATGCCAAGGATCGTTCATCAGATCTCTTTTCCATTATCTTACCGGTGTTTCGGTGACCAGATCTACTAACTTTCTCCACGGCTCATCGATGGCCTATTGTCTAATTTCCTCCACTGTAGGGGTCTGACACTCCGAACTTTATCGGTGGGGAACCAACTTAAATCACTGCATCGGTGGCAGGGTACACTGTGCCTCAGGTGGCTAACTCTATACTTCCACAACAATGGCCAATCGATCCTTTTAATATTTTCGTGGATCACAGTTTTGTCGGCGATCAGAGCGACATCTCGCTGTGGCATCAAACACTTATTCCCTTAAACGTCTGCAATGGTGGTTCATCAATGCTGAAACCTTTTCTAATAGGCGGTCAAAACAACTGTCAGTCAGAGGGATATTCTACTAAATTGCAACGACAGACACTCGATCAACTATCTTTCGCCAATCGACCCTCTAATCCTCTATCATTTGCCGATTGCCGAAGAGTCTGACACTTAGATAAAATTTTGAAATTCCTTTCGCTGCATTGGTTTTCGGAATGACTATCTTCTGCCGCATTAGCGTTTGGGGCTCTATCCATCGGAAGGATAGTCATCTAGCCATCTGCAACGGTGGCACACCATCAGCTAACCTCTTTTGATGTTCATCGGCGATTCTGTTGTCTAACTTCCGCCGATGGATTCGACACTTAGACGATTTTTTCACAAATTTTTCTTTCCTTCGTCTTTTCTCCGTCGACGGCATCAGTGATCCGAACAACTACTCATCATTTCCATTTCAGTGATTCTTAACCGTACAGAGCCATCATTTCGACAATCCTTACAACTCAGTGTCGTCGATCGCCGATGACCGACACCTTAGAAAAACTTCAAAAAAGTCTTTCTTTCTCTTAGTCATTTTTTTCCGTGAAGCTCCGTTGGATGTTCCATCGACTATTTTTTGCCGATACTACGAAGACTCCATCAACTACCTAGTGCCACCGTTTTGGCAATATTCTGTTGATGACTTCTAATGGAAGTTTCCTCTCCTTTCGCCGTCCGCTGGTGGCCCGTATCGGAGGGCCTTCCGACTAAAAATTCTGTTGCATCGGAGGAGCAATCCTCTAAAATTTTTCGACGACCGACACTCTGGATACTTAGAAAAATTTATGAGATTTTTATTCTAACGTCCCTGTCGAATGGCCTTCTGCTTAGGTGATCCGATGCATCGGCGAGACTTTGAACTAAGTCTTCTGATGCTCCGATGATCCCAATACTTAGAGGAATTTTCCAAAATTCTCTTGTCATGCACATATTTCCGTCTATTTTCTGCTAGGAAGAGGGAAACCTACCTCTGTTAGCTGGATTTATCATGGCCCTCTAAGGTCCAATGCTACAACTTTAGCTCTGTCACTGCATATTCACGGCCCATTCAGGCCCATGCTACAACCTGGATTTGATACCATTATGTATCATCCCCAACCCTCAAACCTGCGAAGAGGACGCTACTATCACCAAACGTATGGGAAAGATAGCCCCATGAACATGAACAAGCATATAATGCTGAAATAAAAAGCTTAAAGCATAAAACATACTAAGATGCATAATCCTTCATATACATAGCGGAAGCAAACATACATTTCAAGCATACTACATGTTCATTATATTCATTATTCAGTAAATATAAATACAGAGACATAATAGTCAAGAATAATCATCTGATAAGAACTCATCCCGCAACCAGCTACATCACTGCAACGTTCCACCCAACCATAGGCCAACGTGCTCATCAATCTCTCATCAACACTGCCACCCTCAAGCTGGGCATGATTCCTCAAGGAATAAGGGTCAAATCAGGCTTACACATAGCCAAGGTACACAAATCAACCAATCCCACACAATAGGGTTTATCAGGCCATCAAGGAACTAGCAAAGGATAAATGCTGAGCTGGTGGCCTCAATGGGGAGCTAAGGACACCTACACCAGAGTTAACCCGACTTTTAAGACATCTAGACACACGACACCAGGAATCAATCCTTTCTTTGCTTCACAGTCCCTCAGGCCCTAACTTCCCTTTCCAATACTCTTCAAGGGTGGTGGAGAAGAAAGATAGCAGTCTAACATTGTCTGAGTGGCTCCAAACACCAGTTTTCTCAAGCATACCCAGCCTCTAATCCTACTCTCAACAGTCTAAAGACCAACCACTGTGTGCCGCAGTAAAACAAACAGTTCACAACTCTGTGAAGAAGGTAAAGATAATAGGGTGACAACCCCAAACAAAAAAGGTGAAACATAGTTCAGGTCAAACCACGCTTCAGAGTTGTTCTTGGCCCTAGCGTGGCAAAAAAAACTCAGCAACAATTCCAAAAGACGTTGCAACCCCAGCAACCAAGAAGCAACCAAAAACTAAGGAAAGACAACAACCCCAAACTCACAATGAAAATGATGGCAACATTACATAGTCCCAAAATAGGAGAGAATTTTGATTCTCAATCTTGGACAAACAAGAACATAAATGCAGACCACAATCAATAAGGAGAACAACTTGAATTTACACACTGTAGATGGGGAGAAGAAAGATTCCTAGCATTTACAGGGAAAGTATACACACAGCAGAATCATGCCTCTTAGGCCACCTTCCAACTCGCCGCGTGAGGTCACAGTCCCCAACTCCTGCATGAGGATTCAAGAAAACGATGGGGTAAACGTGAGGAGAGTGAACAAGATGACTCACTGTGGGAGGAAGAAAAAAGCAATGAGGAGAAACCTAAACAGACCACAGTCACCAAAAAAAAGAAATGGGGAAACGACCAACTACCTGCGTGAGGGTAACCACAAAGATCTCTTTCCTACGCGTGAAGAGACACCCCCCCCCACGGATGAGGATGGACCAGAACAAAAAAATTTGAGAACCCCCATCATGGGAGAGAGGATAGAAAAGGAATCGAGTCTGTTCCCCTGCCCCAACGTGAGTGAGTGAGCCAGTCGGTGGAGTGTGCATGGGGCAAGGACTGGCAGTCCTGTCACCCACCACTCCTCAACCATAAATGCTCCCAACTAATCAAACAGTAGAGGTTTAGTGGGTGGTCTACACATGGAAACTCCCAACGCCCCCCACGGGTTAGACAATCCCCCCGCCCCCCCAACCGCTTAACCATAGGAATCATGCCATTTTCATTCAACGTTGCACTGTCATAGCTGGATGTAGGTTCATTTTAATTGATGTGTGTATTTACATGATGCCAAAGCTATAATGTGCTGGATAGCATGATATACTATCTGCAATGATCCCTATTTCCGAAACATACACAACCAAATTGATGGTGGGGATTTTGCCTTTAGCTCCTCACCACGATTAATTACAATATATACATCATGTACCTTTTAATGTAACCAAGGTCAAAACCAGGGACATCTGATGATGCCAGGTAGGAATTTTAGGACAAGGCCTTCTGGAGAGTATGAGAAATCAACTATTCGTACTCCATATAGGTTCATCACTTTAATATTGAACATAATCTTTGGAAGAGCCAATGGGAAAAGTTTTAATCTGGGTTGGATACCTGTTATTTATTATGTTGCTACACAAGGGACTATTTTCAACTGGGCAAGCATAGTGTCAAATAGCCTATCAGCCTGCATCAGTACAACATTGGGAGGAGTATCCCAGAAGAAGTCTGAATTCTACATGAGCTCTATTTTGATCGATTGCATTTTATGCACTCAGTATTTCCCTACACTAAAGTGCCATTGGGATAAGGATTGAGCTCCAGTATATGCTACTTACAAGTTATTTTGGGCTCACAAGTAATACACCTATTACAAGGAGATCTGTGAACATTTCATCATGCCTTTATACACTTTGATTTTCTTGGAAGAATGCAATTGCATGTCAGAAGAAGCTTTCAAGGTTATGCAAGAATTTGGATGTTATTACCTAATAGAGGATGGTTTATATTTAAGGATGTATGGTGGTTCGAGAGCCCCTTCTTTGCTCTTGAGATATGAGACTGATTATGTACTCCATAAATAAGCTGTTAGATAGTTATATATTGATGGAATAAGGAATTTCCTTTTTGAATAGAAAAAGGCAATATACCCTGCAGTGCCATTTTTTGTTGGAATTTATAAATTTTCAAGGGTGAAGAATGCAAAAGAATTGATCAAAGAATTGGAATACTTTCACTTCGGTGAAATGAACTTCCACATAAATGATTCCAAGGACAAAGAATCTAATTACTGCAAAGAAGCTGGAGTTCATTTTGAGTACACCGATTTTTGGGACAAATATGAGGAGACTTTCTGCAATGCTAAGAACATGACGCCCCTAATGAAAAGGTTCAAGCAAAAGATAACAACTGTGGGTGGTAAAGGAAAAGCTGCAGAGAAATTGAAAAGGAAAGAAGAAGAAGAAACCAAGAGGAGAGAGGAGGAGGCTAACAAACTTGTACAAAAAGCAGAGAATTTGCTGAGAATAGAAGAGGAAGAAAAGAAGCGAGCAGTTGAGGAAGCAACCAAGAAGGTTGAAGAAGAAAAGAAAAAACAAGAAGAAGATGAAATTCGGAAAAAGCAGGCAGAAAGTGAAGTTTTCTGATTAGAAGGTGTCCAAAAAGAAAAACAACAAATAGAGATGACAACTAAAGGATCGAGAACCGAGACACTAGAAGGACAAGACCCTACAGACCAAGAATAATCTCAGTTTGATAGTAACGCATTAGAGCCTATTGTTCCTTCTAGCAGTACAGTGGGAGAAGGTTCATTGTCAACTTCTGGAATTGATTTGATCCCTTTCATGCCTATGGAAGGAGAAGAAGTACCAAATTTTAACACTATATTTTATGACAAAGAGAAAAAGAGAATTGTCGAAAGAACTGAAAAGAAGGTGGACACCGAGGGGTAAACCAGGAAAGATGGTAACCAATGAAACAATAGTGCACGGTACACATAAGGATCCATGATTACTAGCGAGGGATGGGGTAGCTCTTACCCTAGCCACTAAAGACAATGTGGATAGGATCATGAACGACCTTGAGAAGTCTCAGAAAAGGGTGGCCCAGCTGAAAGAAACTTTGAAGAAGGAAAGGGGTGACAACCAGAATATGAAGAGAAAGTATGAGGACACGTTCAATGAGGTCAAAGTTTCAAAGGCATAATGTCAAATCTTGCAGGTAGATAAAGATTCTCTGGTTGTATCTGTAGAAAATATAGAGAGGAATTCTCAGGCTACCTCAGCAAAGTTGGGAAAACTACAGTTGAAATATCAGAGTTTGGAGGCTGAGAAAAATCATCTTTAGTTATCGGTTGAAGAACTAAATAAAGAAAAGAGCATATTAGAAGGTAAAGTGACAGAGATAGAAGAGAAGAAGACCACCGCATAAGGGAAGGCTAAGCTATATGAGACTCAAATAGAAGCCTTGGAGGAACACAAGAGTTCACTTGCAACTTCACTAAAGTCAGCTATGGAGCATAGGAGTGATATTGAACCTTTAAAGAAGCATGCTCTTATGCTTAGAAAGAAGATTCATCAAATACAATTGCAGATAGTGGAAGAAATATTTAAACTCCAACAAATAGACATCAGATTAGAAGAAATTGTAAGTACAACCTCCTATTTTTTGGATAGAACCCAGGATATTTTGGAGACTCTGTGGGGAAGGATGGCTTGGGTAGAAGCAAATACAGAATTTGCCGTAGATACATTTGTCAAAGATCAGGAGACAATAAAGAAAGAATACAAGCTGATTGAGTTTTCCAGCAACGCAGCAGAAGAATTAAAGAAGGCAGTGAAGAGAACATAGGGTGATTGTGCTAAATTTTGTAGGAGAGTGCTCTTGACCTATAATCGATTTCAGACCTCCACTGCGAAGATATTGGGAGCACTAGCAGAACATGAATTTTTTTTGAAACATTTACAGGATAGATACAACGAAGATGAACGAGCCATCCAGCAGGTCAAGGAGTTGAATGAAAAGATACTAAAGACTGAAGTTGCACATGCAGCTGTGAGTATTCACTTGCTAGAAGACCAGCTGCACCTGATTCTTTCCAGGATAGTGGGTATAAAGACCTAGGCTGCTTAACATGAAACTACTATCATATTTCTCGAACCTTCTAGTTTTGAGAATATAGCAGCCGAGGCAAATGCATGGAGAAAGTTCATGAACGAACAAGCTAGGCCCTCCTAGTTGAATGTTTTGGAATATTGATGAATAATGTAATATATTATATTTATCTTTTTGTTCACAAGCTAAAGGACAAATTTTTGTAAAGGAAAGGTTGGAGAATCCCAAAAGGCAATGAAGGGAAGCCCAAAAGTTTTTTTTTTTTGTATAAATATAGGCAAGTTTTAGGTAGAAGAGACCTTTTTTCAGACCACCTTTGTGGAAGATTATTGTAAGGAGAAGTAATTCATCTTATAAATAAGAGTTATATTTTTTGACTAGAGAAAGCACTGTGGAGTTTCAGATGTTTGACATGGGCTGGTTGGATGTGAATTGTTTCTATTTCAGCTTGTTTCCATGAACTACGAGATCATTCTAACTTATGAATTCTTTCATGTTGTGAATGTGCTCCTGTTTATTTCTGTGAAATTTCCACCATCGTATTTGAGTAATGAATGTTTTAATTAACAATGAGCTATCTCTTTATTAATATGTCTATTGATATTCATGTATTTAGAAATGTTAACAGCTATCTGTAGTTTTTCTTTATGCATGTTATACAATACATTGCTCACCATTAATTATAGTATTGCTCCCTAGGGATAGGTTAGTTAGTCTTAGTTAGTTTTTCTTGATTTGTGATTTAGAAGCGAGAGAGGTAAGACGAGAGGTAAGAACCTGAGCATCACATTGTGACACTCCTCGTTATCTCTATCACCTGCATTTAGTTAGGCATTTGTACATCATACATAAAGATAAAAAACTAAAAAATACATCTAAACGATGGACCAGGATGTAACCGGTAAAAAATTTTAACCGTTACTTGACCTATGGTAGTTCGACCATAAACCGAACGGATTCCCCATACCAAAAAATAATGAGCTAGTTGGAAACGTTTATTGGGGAGAATCCCTAATGTTGTTACCTCTGATTTTCCAGGCCTCAACAGTTTTGGTGCTAGAAGGAGGGCTACCAGTGCATGGATGGCCGAGGAAGCATGCTTTCTTGAAATAACTCCACCGGTGAGAGTTCTAACATCATCTTTCCTCACAAACCCACTCCTGAAGAAAAGGGAAAGGGGTATCTTTACCCCTTGGATAACGAAGTGGTTGATGATTTAAGAAGAATTAACAGGGCATATGTGAAAAATATTGGAGGATTACCTATTGTCTCTGTCCTACCTAGAAGAGAGTATCAAAAGAAGGACCGTCCTCAATTGGAAGACTCAGTGTTGGTAGAAGATCTTGAAGAATTGGTAGAAATAGCCTTACAAGAAGTTGACCAACCTTTGGATCAATTGGGACTAGATTCCCTTCACTGTTCACCTTTTCAGACCCCTGATCAATCCCCACCTCATACTCCACTCAGAATCATGGCTAATGTAAATGCAAATAAGCCACCTCCACAACCTGCTTGGAGAGATAGATATCCTTTAAATATGACACCTCCATTACATGATTTGCCTTAGAGTTTTGACAAAATGTTACCCAAGTTTGAACCAAGTGAAGGAATTCTTGTAGATGATAATTTGCAGAGTTTTTATCTGCCTTTAGAGGGGCTACGAGCAGCAGAACATGAAGATGTAGTATGTATATTGTTTCCTCATACCCTGAAAGGAAAAGCAACTTCATGGTACTTTTCCTTACCCACAAATTCGATAAAAAATTGGAATATCTTTGAGAGACTGTTCAGAAGCAAATATGGGATCCAGAAAACTCATGCAACTTTAATGAAAGGGTTAATTGCTCTAAAGAAGGAGAAGAAAGAAAAAGTACATAATTTCACTCAAAGATTTGCTGCTTACTTAAACAACTTCAGTGCAGCTGACAAACCATCTGAGCATGCCTTGATTGAGTACTATACCTCAGCCCTCGATAAAAATCTAGCCATGTTTTCCAAGAGAACGGTTAGACCCACATTGGTAGAAACCTATGAAGAAGTTGAGAAGGTAGAGGTAGAATTGGAGAGTATAGAGCACTATCCTACACAGTTAGATGAAAGAACTTATGGAAACAAAAAGCTATTATTATTAACTAAACCTAAGGATGAACGATCACAGGAGTTAGATGGGATGGTAAAGATGATGCAGAAGCTATCAAACTGGGTGATTATTTAGAAAAATAAAAGGAGGCTCACAAACAATATAATCCTTATTACAAAAAAAAAGAAGACAACAGTCAACCTAAACCTCCTCCACACAGCCCTTCAACAATGAATTTGACTGATGTAGGAATGGATAATTTTTGCACTTTCCATCAACAACCTCATTCTGAGAAGAATTTCCCATAGTGGATTAATTCTATGACATTAGTAATGAACCAATTATTGGATTCCAAGCTGACAAAAACTGAGGAGGAGAAAGGGAAAGATCATGAACCTATAGAAACCAAGAGAAAGATACCTTGGTTTTATGGGACTGTGTTTCTATGTTTGACATGGAAGATGAAGACCTCCCCGACAAAGAAGAAACACTAGAGACTAATGCAACAACAAGAAGTCAGAATCCATTAAAAGAAGATAAATTAATGCTTCCAAAGATTAAGAAACTTCAAGAAAACATGAAGAAGATAAAGAACAACACTTCAACTGTTAAAATACCTGAATTTGTCATTTCAAGTCAATATTTTAAGAAAGTTGATACACCTGTAAGGCCTACTAAAGATAAAACTGAAAATGTCAAGAAGAATCTCAAGGAACATGAGATGAGATATGATGTTGTGGAAGACATTAAAAAGCCTAAAGTAAATATATCATTGTTTGAAATGTGCAATTTACCTCAGCAAAAGGAGAAGATTTTAAAATAACTTGAGACACCCGAGGAGGAGCCTCCCATTGACAACCAACCTGAGGAAGAGATTGGTGAGGCAAGTTTAGGAGGAAAATCTAAGTATAAAACTCGAGCATTTCTTCTAACCTTCGAAATTTTCAACTATAATTTGCATAACTGTTTAGTGGAATCAGGAGAATCAATCAATGTAATGCCACTTTCAGTCTGCAAGAAAATAAATGGTCAACCTAAACCTACTACAGGCCAAGTTCTTCAATTAGATAGAACAACAATAAAAGTAATAGGAGAAATGGAGGATGTTCTGATTCATTTATCCGCAGATGAGAGGGTATGTTAGTACATAGACATTGTCGTAGCAGGAATCCCAGATGATTATGGTTTAGTTTTGAGTCGGGATTGGTCAGCAAGGTTAGAAGGATATTTTGCATCAGATTGGTCACATTTGTGGTTTCCTTTTAAAGGATGTCAAAATCAGATAAAAGTGTTAAGAGAGCCTCAAATGAAATATAATGTGACTCACTGTAGAAGGAAAAAATGAACCAATAAACTCTGTGTTGGGAAACTATTTCATTGAATTGGAACCAAGAAATTACCAAGCTTCGAAGCTAGTAGTATACTTGATATCCAGCCTGATATCCTTCAATTTTCACAGGCTGATGAGTTTGATTGTAACATAGTAGATTTAGTTTCAGATGTAGCAATTCAAATACAGTAGGAGTAAAAGGTTTTTGGATTTTGTATTTTGATGGTTCTAAAACATTATAAGGATCAGGAGCTAGCTGTGTCCTGATTGATCTAGAAAAAAATAACATTTTCTTTCATGTAGGTTAGAATTTGAATGCACAAATAACACAGCCGAATACAAAGCACTAGTTCAGGGACTTAAAAAAGCAATAGAATTGAAAGTAAAAAATCTGAAAGTATATGGAGATTTTGAAATCATTGTTAAGCAAATTCGAAACAAAATACACTGTATTTCACCACATTTTAAAGTTTACCAAAATAAAGTTTGGGATTTATTGATAAATTTTCATGCATTCAATATTGTGTCAATTCCTAGATTAAAGAATGCAGCAGCTGATTTATTAGCTACCTCAACTGTAAGATTAGTACCTGTTATTGCCTTTCACACACCTGGGTTACGTGGTAGAAATATTTAAGCCACTCGGTGTGTCCTTGAGGGAAAGTCTTGAGTCAAGGATGTCACCTTGTTCTTGAATCCTCCGTTCAGTCTAACTCCTAATGAAGCCAAGGGGGGTAGACCCTATTAAATTACTAAGGCTAATTACTTAGTGTGATGGTGTTATATTAATTATGAGTTTTGAAATTAACCAGTGGAAACAAAATATAACAAGATGCAAGATTTAAAGCATATAAGCATAGTAATGACACTCAATGTATATATAATCGAAAGAATTGATCAAAGTAAATCACCAGTGCCTTAAATGGAGTTAATAGAGAAAATAATGTGCTTGCATGCACTTGAAAGAATGTTTTGCAAATGTCTCTTGGTATATTTTAAATTAATGTGGAATGTGAATGAATTAATTTAGGTGAAAAGGGGACTCCAGATATACCCGAGGGGTACTTGGAGTATGTCCAAAAGTGAACTTTCACGGCTACCCGCAAGGTGTTTGTGGGATGGAACGGAGTCTCGAAGACTATTGTTCATAACACACCCATCAGGGTGTGACAGAGATCAGCACCTCGAGATCACTTTCTAGTTGTTCCCACTCCTTTGGGTATTTTTCCACCGTTTACAGTTCGTTCGAGGCGTTGGATTTTTGCCTGATGGTTTGTCAATTTGGGAGGTGAAGACTAATTAATCTAGTCACTCAAGTGATTTTGATGCAACTTGACTGATCGGACGAACCGCAACCAAGTACAAAGCATACACACTAGAGTCTTTGTTATTTTTATTAAATTTTAAAAGAGGTGTTCTTATTAAAAAGAAAACCCTCCAGGAACCTCTTTCAGTCCAAGTGGACCTCAATCGGGGAATCAAGGAGGGGTTGATTTTATTATGATTATTAAAACAATTAATGAAAATGGAATCAGAGATACACAACACCAGTTTTCTAATTAGTCCTACCATGCATCTCTTTCCCCTTGCGGGTCAATCAGGAAGTCATGGGGTAAGTAGTATGATTAATTTTGAATTGAAAATATGGAATAATGAAAAATATTATCAAAGTATACAATCCTGCATGTCAATACTAAACTAGAACAGAAAAAGGGAAAAATGCAAAAAAGTGAAACGGACGCGGATTCCCCCAGGGGGGATGGTGAATAGGCTCGAAAAAGCCTATTTGAAAAGATTTTTCTTTTTATTAGAAGCAATTACAATATAATAAAATTGAAATTAATCCACCTGTTCCTTATATGGAATGAGACCAAAGGTTTATAAATTGAAAAAAATTGAAATTTTGGAAGACGGAGACCCCCTGGGGGGTTCGAATGGTCCAAAAATGATTTCTGGACAGCGCCTCCTCCTATTTTCTGAAAGTAATTTTGGATGAACAAACATTTTACCCAAAATTTTTAAGTTAAAACTAGTTTTTAAAGAAGCAAAAAAGTAATCAAGGAAAGAAAGCTTTCCTTGGGATCTTGGCCTGATTTGGGGGAATCCAATATGAAGCACTTAAATTGCTGAATATAAATTTTTATACTCTAAGGAAACAACCATGCATTCAACAATATTTAGATCTACTTTCACAGCCTAGAAAAATGACAATTTTCCCTAAAACTAGATCTAGAATGCTTGTAAATTTTCTTTTAGGAATGAGATATAGTTTATGAGATTTAAGGCGGAAATATATATGTAAAATAAACTATGAAATTGATAGATCTAAACAGTTTTAAAGCTGCAAACAAGTAACCTGACTGATTTTAGAAAAAATTGAAGGAGGAAGAGGAAAATAAGAGCATCTTTGCTGGAAGCCTTGAAGATCAACCGTGGAGATTTTCGGTGGAATGTCGAGGGACTATGAATTTGAATGGTTTTGGAGAGAGTGAAGAAGCAAGCTAGATTAGCATCCTCTCCAATCTAGGAACCTGCAACTAAATCCAAAGACTTGCCAAAATACTTGTGAGATCCGGTTAATACATACATAGAGATTTCAGAATAACATGCATATAAACTTATAAAACATGCCGAATCTAGATCTCTAAACATGCATCAAAAAGGAAAGAGATGGCCAGTAAAATTATTAACTAACTACTTTCCTATCAATATTATAATAAAATTATTATCAATATTAGCAATGAATCCACAAACAATCAGCAAATTATGAACATAGATACAGGTTACCTCAGTGAAACATGGCAATTCTCATCCACACATACAATGACATGACAACATATTTCCTCCAAAGATTCACTTTATTCCAATAACAAAAGATATTACATAGTATTACAACAACAATGGCTCCTCAATCCAACTCTAACTAACTCAGAGAGGAGGAAACCATGCTTTATTTATACACAAAACTGAAACCCCAGCCTAGAGGGGGCGCAAATCCCAAGGAGATAGACCACTTTAGCTGAAGGAGAGTCCATCAATGCCTGATCTGAAGCTGAATTGAGCTTCTATTGAGTCTGAATGTCAATAGGGGGGTTGATTGAGTTGAAACATCAACCTGCTGAGTGAATCATCAACCATAGAGATCCTAGAAGAGCCCACAGGTGTGGAGGAGAGAGAGAGGGCACAATTCCCCATAAAGGAGGCTAAAATTCAACTCTGGATCCACCCAGATCACCTCCTTCAGTCAAGGATTTGTTAGATCTAGTCAATCTAGTGCCGATGAGACTGATTTCAATCAAATCGGTTGAGAATCCATTGATCTGGGATTTTGGATTTGCTCCATTATTCATCAATTTATTAATTAAAATAATCAATAATTGATTTTTTGGGGCTTTCTGACCTGAGTGGTGGAAAATCACTCAAAATTGGGAAATAGTGGGTCTATAGGTTTACTGGGTTCTCTTAGCTTCAAAAATGAGCACCTACATGACTGAATATGACTTCTGAGCCCACTTTTATTACAAAACCAATTTTTCCAATTAAACTATTAAAAAATAGCCTAAGTTTTGGAAAAATTAAATTTTAATAAAAAACACAGAAAAAATTAAAAAAATTAAAAAAAAAAAAACCTAGGGGGACTTAGACATGTTCATATGACTCAACCATAATGCCTAGCATGTTTATACATTGACACATAAACTCTAATAACCTCAATAGGCCTAAATTCTAATCCGACCACCCCAACTTTGAAGGTATTGAGTGAAAAACTCAGAAATTATGAGTCGTTTATTCAACAACCAATAATAACCAAGGGAAAAAACACCCTGGTCTGATCGGATTGACAAGTAAAGTCTTTGAGACCGAGTCTTTTACAGACACTATCATGCTATAACGTTTATTACAACTCCCCCAAGGGGGTATGAACATGTGATATAGTATAACAAGCACTTCTAAGAAGCACCTCCGAAGGTCTTCTGAAGTCTAAACAAATCATCTTTGTTCGCTTCACTAGGATCACTTGATAAAAAACCACTAAGTACAACTTAGGTGGTAACAGTACCTTCAAATAATAGATGCTCTATTGAATTACTTTTCAGGCCTTATATTCCAGATAACATCACAAATCTAAGGGTTTTCAACAATGATCAACAAATATTGGAGTGTTTAATGAATGATTATACTTTCAAAGGAGAAATAATAGATGACGAAGAACATCAAGTAGAATTAAAGTTCGGGAATTTCATTCCAAAAAGAGTTAGAACCTTGGAACAGATGTTTGATTTAGACAACAAGTTCAGAAAGCCAACGAATGCCAAGACTCGTAGCTCATCTTTATAGTTTGAGTTGATAAATTTAGGGATTGAAGCTGAACCCAAATATGTAAATTTGGGGAACTGTTGTTCACCTGGCGAAAGGAGTAAATTCATCAGCTTATTCAGACAATATAAGGATGTATTTGCTTGGACTTACGAACACCTAAATACATATGACACTAAAATTATACAACATGTGATTCCGATCAAGGTTGGGTCAAACCTTATCAGCAGCCTCTGAGAAAAATGCATCCAAAGATTGAACCACTAAGTCAAAGCGAAGTGAAAAAGATGCTAGATGCTAAAATTATATTTAAAGTCAGACATTCAGAATGGGTCTCTAATTTGGTACCAGTGCGGAAAAAGTCAGGAGAAATCAGACTTTGCGTAGATTTCAGAAATCTTAATCATGCCTCAGATAAAGATAATTATCCTATCCCACCCATGGAAGAGATAATACAGATGGTCTCAGGTTCCGAACTGTTCTCTCTGTTGGATGGATTTTCTGGTTACAATCAAGTATTAGTAGCAGAAGAGGACAGGCTCAAGACCACTTTCAGAACCAAGTGGGGAACTTTTGCGTATAGGAGGATGCCCTTTGGACTTATCAATGTTGGAGCTACATTCCAAAGGGCTATGGATATAGCTTTCCATGGTTTGATTGGCCGTAGTGTTGTGGTTTATCTAGATGATGTTACAATATTTTCAAAGAAGAGAGAAGAGCATGCATTTCATTTGAAATAGATTTTTGAGCGTTGCCGAAAATATGGTATTTCATTAGATCCTAAGAAATATGTGTTTGCAGTCATAGAAGGAAAGATACTAGGTCATGTCATTTCTAAAAAAGGGATCGCCATAGACCCGAAGAGGATTAGAGCCATAGAACAGATCCCTTTACCCCATAATAAAAAGGGTATGCAATATTTTATGGGGACGATCAACTTTGTGTGAAGGTTTGTACCATACTTTTCTCAAATCGTCAAACCTTTGCAACAAATGGTTAAGTAGAGTGTGCAGTTCAAATGGAATGATGTGGAGAAGAATGCATTTAGTAAGATAAAAACATCTATTGCTCACGCGCCATCACTCAAAAGTCCAAATTTTGAAAAGGATTTTATTTTGTACACTTTTGCTTCCGATGATTGATTAGTAGCTGTTCTTACACAGAAAGAAGATAGGGGAGATGAGTACCGCATATCATTTATGAGCACTGGTTTTCAAGGGGCTGAATTGAATTACCCCGCAGTTGATAAACAAGCTTATGCAATTTTTAAGGTAGTAAAGCAATTTAGGCCATACATACTTAAGAATCACACCAAAGTAATAGTCCCACACCTAGCAGTATGATCCCTTTTTGTGCAGAAAGAATTGGGAGAGAGAAGAGGTAACTGGGTGACTGCTTTGCAAGAATATGATCTAGAATTCAAACCAGCAACCATAGTTAAGGGACAAGGGCTTTGTAAACTAATGACTGAGGGTCAAAATAATGAAAATAGAAGCTGGGATAATGAAGGTGAACTACACATGGTGGATGTATGTCCTCTTCTTATAGCTCCAGACTCCTGGTATCGTGATCTAGTCCATTATCTCCAAGAAGGGTATTTGCCGGAGCATTGGAGTCCCAAGCAAAGAAGAGAATTACGTCTGAAATCAGCTTTGTATCAGATCGTTGATGGAGTAATTTTCAGAAAGAATTATGATGGATTCTTTCTCAGATGCTTGGAGCAAGAAGATGCAAAGAAGGTCGTAGCATAATTACTTGATGGGCCTGCTAGAGGTCACTTTTCTGGAGACACAACAACACATAAGATTCTCCGGGCTGGATATTATTGGCCAACGTTGTTTAGATATTCTCATGCTCATGTTAGGAAGTGTGATACATGCGAAAGAAGTGGTGGAAGACAAGCTAAAGCAGCAGGACCATTGAAACCAGTTATTATCTCAGAACCATTTGAACAATGGGGTATTGAAATTATCGTAGAAATAAACCATAACTCCTCATTATAGCACAAGTATACTCTGACAGCAACTGATTATTTCACCAGATGGGTAGAGGCCATACCACTACAGAAAGTAAATGAAGATGTCGTTATGGATTTCTTGCACAGCCATATTATGAGCAGGTTTGGGGTTCCAATTTCCATGGTTTTTGACAATGCTTCTTATTTTTCTTCTATTATATTAACTGCATTTTCTAATGAAAGAGGAATTAAGCTACACTATTCTGCAAATTATTACCCACAAGGAAATGGTTTGGCAGAATCTACAAACAAAAATCTGATTAGAATTTTAAAGAAGGCAGTAATAGAAAATCAAAGGAGCTGGCATTTAGCTTTACCTAATGCACTCTGGGATGATAGAGTCACACCCAAGAATTCCTTAGGTGTGTCACCATACACTCTCGTTTATGGAAAAGAAGCTATCCTCCCTCCTAATATTCTATTTCCATCTTCCATAATAGCCCAAGAGTCTAGGGGTACTGATAATGATTCTGCAAATCTGAATATATAATTTGTTGAAGTTAGAAGAGTCTAGGTCCAAAGCCCAAGAAAGGTTTAAGCATCAACAAGAGATGGTGAAGCGTTGGTTTGACAAGCACAAAGCTGGGAACAAAGAGTTCGAAGTAGGAGATTTGGTTCTTAAGTGGGATCACCCACATGATGAGAAGGGAAAGCACACTAAGTTTTAGTAGTTATGGGCAGGCCCTTTTCAGATTGTAGCAAAGCTAGGCCACTCGAATTACAAGTGGCAAGAATTATAGGGGTGGGAGGAGAACTTACCAGTAATGGGTTTAGTTCTCAAGCCTTATTTTTCTTGATCATTTTGATTTTGTTTTCTTGTACATAAATAAAAAATTTTGTTTGTTGCTTACTTTAGATTAGTTTTAGTTGCTTGATTTTACTTGCTTAGAGTTTGATTGATTGTAAAGTTTTGTTTGCTTATGTTTCAATAAACCAACACGATTTTTGGTTGTATGGAGTTTGTCAGAGTTCTGGATTAACTAAAATATTTGATCACGAGACTTCCTACTATTGACTCGTACAAGGTTTAATTTTTTTTCAAGATTAGTATATTTTCTAAATGGTTATGAACATATTGAAGTCCTGCTTAATCCTTGTGAAATAACTAAGGATAGAAAAGTCCAGAGTACTATTTTGAGGATCCATTCATCTCACATTAAAAATGCCCTATGGGGTAACAACAAAAGACCCACGGAAAGGAAGCAAGGTAAAAAGTGTATTATATTTAAATGATCCCATGCCATAAATTGAAAGCCAAAAGGATAAATGAGAGTCAAAATCTCCTAAAAAGAAATATGTATCAAAAACACATATTGAACCACATTAGTATGAATGAGATTTACAAAGTTCTTCTCCGTCCGTGAGTTAAAACTAAAATATCTCTCACATAAAAGGAAATATGGATAGAGGATCCTGCATTAAAATTCAGAAAGAAAGCAATCAGGAGGACTCAAAAGAACTAAAGTCCAGAAGCATAAAAAGTGCAAGGGGAATGAGGAACAAATGGATATATCTGTTTACCATATGTTACGATCCTATGGTGTCTAAGTTGGAAGCAACCCAAAGGCAGAGGTAAAATAAAAATCATATTCTCGGCCTCAGAAGAGTTATCCATACCTTGAAATCTTGGTTCCCCTTCTTAAACTTGGACTATCATCAATGGTTAAAGCGCATAAATCTTGCATTTAGGAATCTAGATATCTTGAAGAAATCTAGTAAAATGGTACCATCAAAACAGTCTATTTTATCAAAGAATAAGTTGTTCATAGATCTGTGTGCACTAGGTAGTTGCCAATTGTTGTAGCCGCAACTATTTCCCCCCTTTTTATTTTTTAGCATCTAAACGGCCTAGGAATGTTTTATTTTGACCCAAATTTTCCCAGGGCTCAGTTTTTTTTCCGAAAAAACTTAGTTTTTTTGCATGTCTATATTAGATGATCAGTTAACTAGCTTTCTGATATCGAATACTTAGTTGACTAGTCTTCTGACGTTGCAGAGGATCAATCCACTAGCTCTCCGATGGGTTTTGTCGGGAGCCTTCTGAGATCGAAGTCGAAGTGATGGGAGTGAGTTTGTCTATCCTTCAGATCTTGTCTACCAAGGTTCCGGTGCCTTAGTACAAAGTGGATCTGATGAATCGAATATCCTATCAGCTATCCTCTTCCGATAACCATATAAGTGGGAAAAAATGGCCGTCGGGTTGGGGGAGCCTTCCGAGATCGAATTCGAAGTGACGGGAGTGATTTTTTCTATCCTTCAGATCTTGTCTGCTGAGGTTCCGGTGCCTTAGTACAAAGTGGATCTGATGAATCAAATATCCCATCAGCTATCCTCTTCCAGTAACCATTTAAGTGGGAAAATATCACCGTCAGGTTGGTTTTCCGGATCAAACCGAAGTTTTAGTCTGTCTCCCGTACGACATTGTGGAATGTTAATTATGAGTTGATCCGAAGATTAGTATTCTTGCTGTCGATATCGATGACTGTAACACCCCGGTTTTGACCCCGTTGCATTAAACGTAGATGGTGTATATATTGTAATAATCATGGTGTGGAGCTAAAGGCCAAGGCCCCACCATTGGTTGGTTATGCTATGTTTTGGATTTAAATTTCTCACCGATGGTACATCAGGGCATGCGGAATATATTGTGTTGGTCATCATGTAAATATGCATCTATAATTAATTAAATGAACCCGACCAGCTACAATCGCGGCAACTAAATCGAAAGGGGCATGATTTTCACAAGGATAAGGATGTGGGGGAATTTGTCAAACCTTGGCCAATGAGAGAAAAAAACCCATGTGTCTTCTTCCCTTGTCTTATTCCAACCACTTTCATTAAGAAAGGATGCTTGTGGTTGAGGCAGTTATGGTCTTTGGGAGTGGGGTGGCAAGACTATCAGTCCTCACCCACACGCACACTCCACCCTGGTTGACTTCACTATGGATGGGAAAAATGACTGCCATCACTCACGCAGGGATCTCTTTTCTCCACATCTGTGCCGAACACCCATGCTCTTCCAATTCACGTTCTCCCTGTAGCCTGCTCATCCTCACGCATTGCCTCCATTGTCTGATTTATTCTCACACACAGGCTCCTTGCGGTTTGGTCTCACGCAGCCCAGAAAAGGATTGGGGGTGCCTCTACTGTCATTCACATTTTTCCCATAGCGTGGAATCGGGTGTTCTTGACCCGTATTTGGGTTTTAGTGTGGATTTCCTCTCACGCACTGGGCTCTGGGTGGTTGTTATTCACGCGGGAAACTGGGAGCTGTTTTGTAGGAGGCCATTTCACGCTCAAGAACTGTGTGCGGTCTGCGTAATTCTTATCCGTTTGCTTAGCTGTTCAGGAACGGACTATCTTTTCCCCATGTTGTGAACCGTGTTTGTTTTTATGCCCTGAGGCTACTGCAGACGGTTTGAATTCATTTTCCCTGTTTAAGCTGTGACAGCTAAATTAATTGCCTGAGTGCAATGGTTGGTATTTGGACTAGAATGGGAGCAGGGATGGGGGCTTAGTTTTGTTTGATAAACCTGGTGGCTAGAAACCACACAGACAGAGCTAGAGGGCTGGCCTTCTTCTCCATCACCCCTGAATAGCATTGGAAGGGAATGTAGGGCCTGAGGGACTGTGTAGCAGAGAAGGGACTGATTCCTTGTGTTGTGTGTGTTTGGGTGTCTTAGAGGTCAGGCTAGATCTGGTGTAGGTGTTCTTGGCTCTGTAATGAGCTCACCAGCTAGCAATTAGCCTTTCCCAACTCTTGGATGGCCTGATAAACCCAATTGTGTTGGCTTGGCTGTGTTTTGTATACCCTTGGCTATGTCTAAGCCTGCTAGTTCCCTTATTCCTTGGAGAATCATGCCTAGCTCGGGGGTGGCAGCGTTGCTAACAGATTAAGGAGCACGCTGGCCTATGGTTGGGTGGAACGCTGCAGCGACGTAGCTGGTTGTGGATCAACTTCTTCACAAAGATAAGTAATCTTGTCCATTTTACTCCTGCAACCATGTTTACTGTTAATGATATGATGAACATGTTAAAATGAATGCTTGTGCGAATGCATGTGGATTCCGCTGTGAATGATGAATAATTATAGCTGTGTATGATAAATAGTTGCAATTGTGCATGTTATACTGCAATGTATTCTCTTTCAGCATTCTGTTTATGCAAATTTTATTGCCTGTACATGTTCATGGGACTCTTAGCCCGTGTGATTGAAGTTTGGGTCGCGTCCTCTATGCTGGTTGGAGGCATGGGGACGTGACAATGACATTAGTGCCTCCATTTTCTGATGTCTTTCCCAAGTGATCACTGGGTGAATATAGTGATAAGCAGCCGACACTGTGGTTTTTCTTCGGAGTTGGTCTCTCGACAGTGGTTAGATGGTTTTCCCGCCGCTAGTGTTCTCTGCTCCCGATCGAGGTCTATATAATGGCGTATGGGTTATTACTTGTCATTTTCATCATAGAATCCATTTGACCTATTGATTACACAACTGTCAAGCTTCCATTTGTCCTCCTCTGCACCTGTGGAAGTTGCTCTTGTCCAGGTTTCCTGTATCGTCATTTCCAGGTAGGATCTATTCACGATTTTGGTTTCTTATTTTGTTAATGTTTAACCCCCAAGTGGACAGGATTAGGTTTCTGCGGTGGGGTTAGGTTGCTTTGCATTTTGTGGCTTTCTTACAGTGATTTTTTGTCCTTTTATCTTATCCCATTGGCTGTGAGCGTTTCATTTTGGTCGGGAATTTTTAGTCTATCTGCCATGAGTGCACCTGCGACAGTTTTGCAAGGGTTTAGGGCACGATGCAGATATTTGTTTCACTGTCTGCACCACCCTATTCTTGTTTTCTCTATATTTAGCTTAGGTTTAGGTAGTCACGTCCTCATTTGCAATAGATGGCTATGGGATGTGGGAGGATCATGAACTGATAGTGGTTTGGGGGATTTTGTTGAAGCAAGTGGCGGGGTGAGTTTTGCCTCAAGGTCAAGGAGCCCATATAGGTTTTAGGAGGCTAGAGGAGACTAGGGTTTTAGGATAGTAGAGTTTTGAGCAGGGTTTTTTTTGTTAAAATATCTCATTCAGAAGGACTATGGCATTGACATAAATTTCTAGCATGCATATCGAAGAGATGGTAATATTATATGTTTTCTTGTTTATCACTATACCGGTTGCTAGAAATAGTTAGAATGAAACCATGTTGCATGACTGTTACAGGTGGATTTCCAACACTACAATATGCCAAGGAAACAGAAGAAGAAAGCCCAAGTGGCTGAAGAAGAACCTGAAGTAGAAGTGACAACCAAGGTAGAATTCATTTATGAAGACACTAAATATACTACTGGGGTTGAACCATAATACAAATGGGGAGAAGTGTATAGAATGATTTCAAACCAAAGTGTCCCTGATGTTGGTTTTGAAGACATGCACATATATATGAATATTGAGAGATCAGCCCTGATGAAGGTGGCTACCAGGCCTGAGCTATTTCCATGTTCGGAAGTGATAGGTTGGATTCTGCCCAGGGAAGATGTAACAAGAATGATCCTAGCAAATACCGAGAAGCAAGGTTATGCTGCATACAACCCTACTTATGCGTCCATGGCATATCATATACCAACACCATAGACTTATCTAACTAAAGGTTGGTTAAAGGAGTTAGTTCTATATTTGGTAGAGACAGTGAAGAAAATGATGATCCCAGGCAGGAATTTCAGGACAAGGCCTTCTGGAGAGTATGAGACTTCAAATATTCGTACGCCATACAGGTTCATCACTTTAATGCTGAACAGAATCTTTGGAAGAGCCAATGGGAAAATTTTTAAGTTGGGTTGGATACCTGTTATTTATTATCTTGCTACACAAGGGACTATTTTCAACTAGGAAAGCATAGTTTTAAATATCCTGTCAGCCTGCATCAACGCGGCATTGGGAGGAGTATCCCAAAATAAGTCTAAATTCTACATGAGCTCTATTTTGATCGATTGCATTTTATGCACTCAGTCTTTCCCTACACTAAAGTGCCATTGGGATAAGGATCGGGTTCTAGTATATGCTACTTACAATGTATTTTGGGCTCACAAGTACTACACCTATTACAAGGAGATATGTGAACATTTCATCATGCCTTTATACACTTTGATTTTCTTGGAAGAATGTGATTGCATGTCAGAAGAAGCTTTCAAGGTTATGTAAGAATTTGGAAGTTATTACCTAATAGAGGATGGTTTATATTTAAGGATGTATGGTGGTTCGAGAGCCCCTTCTCTGCTCCCGAGATATGCTAATGATTGTGTACTCCAAAAAGAAGTTGTTAGACAGTTATATATTGATGGAATAGGGAATTTCCTTTTTGAACAGAAAAAGGAAGTATACCCTGCAGTGCCATTTTTTGTTGGAAGTTATAAATTTTCAAGGGTGAAGAATGCAGAAGAATTTATCAAAGAATTGGAATACTTTCACTTCAGTGAAATGAACTTCCACAAAAATGATTCCAAGGACAAAGTAGCTAATTACTGCAAAGAAGTTGGAGTTCATTTTGAGTACACCAATTTTTGGGACAAACATGAGGAGACTTTCCACAATGCTAAGAGCATGACGACCCTAAGGAAAAGGTTCAAGAAAAATATAACAACTGTGGATGGCAAAGGAAAAGCTACAGAGAAATTCAAAAGGCAAGAAGAAGAAGAAGACAAGAGGAGAGAGGAGGAGGCTAAAAAACTTGTACAGGAAGCAGAGAATTCACTGAGAACAGAAGAGGAAGAAAAGAAGTGAGCAGCTGAGGAAACAACCAAGAAGGTTGAAGAAGAAAATAAAAACAAAAAGAAGATGAAATTAGGAAAAAGAAGGAAGAAAGTGAAGGTTTTCGATTAGAAGGTGTCCAAAAAGAAAAGCAACAAACAGAGATGATAGTTGAAGGATCAAGAACTGAGACACTAGAAGGAAAAGACCCTACCAACCAAGAACAAGCTTAGTTTGATAGTAACCCATTAGAGCCTGTTGTTCCTTCTAGAAGTACAGTGGGAGAAGGTTCATTGTTAACTTTTGGAATTGATTTGATCCGTTTCATAACTATGAAAAAGAGAAAAATAGAATTGTCAAAAGAACTGAAAAGACGGTGGACACTGGGGGTAAACTAGGAAAGATGGTAACTGAAAAAATAATAGTGCACGGTACACATAAGGATCCATGATTACTAGCAAGGGTTGGGGAATCTCTAACCCTAGCCACTGAAGACAATGTGGATAGGATCATGAACGACCTCGAGTAGTATCAGAAAAGGGTGGCCCAGCTGAAAGAAAATTTGAAGAAGGAAAGGGGTGATAGCCAAAATCTGAAGAGAAAGTATGAGGACATGATCGGTGAGGTCAAAGTTTCAAAGGAAGAATGTCAAATATTGTAGGAAGATAAAGATGCTCTGGTAGTATCTGCAGAAAATATAGAGAGGAATTCTCAGGCTACCTCAGTAGAGTTGGGAAAACTACAGCTGGAATATCAGAGTTTGGAGGCTGAGAAAAATCATCTTCAGTTATCAGTTGAAGAACTAAATAAAGAAAAGAGCACATTATAAAGTAAAGTGACAGAGATAGAAGAGAAGAAGACCACAGCAAAAGGGAAGGCTAATCTATATGAGACTCAAATATCAGCCTTGGAGGAACAAAAGAGTTCACTTGCAGCTTCACTGAAGTCAGATATGGAGCAGAGGAGTGATATTAAACCTTTAAAGAAGCATGCTATTATGCTTAGAAAGAAGATTCACCAAATACAATTGCAGATAGTGGAATAAAGATTTAAAGTCCAACAAATAGACATCAGATTAGAAGAAATTGTAAGTACAGCCTCATATTTTTTGGATAGAACCCATGATATTTTGGAGACTTTGCGGGGAAGGATGGCTTGGGTAGAAGAAAATAAAGAATCTCCTACAGATACATTTGTCAAAGATTAGGAGACAATAAAGCAAGAATACAAGTTGATTGAGTTTTCTAGCAATGCAGTAGAAGAATTAAAGAAGGCAATGAAGAGAACATAGGGTGCGTATGCTGAATTTTGTAAAAGAGTGCTCCTGACCTATAATCGGTGTCAGACCTCCGCTGCGAAGAGATTGGAAGTGCTACTAGAAAATGAAATGTTTTTGAAAAATTTACATGATAGATACATTGAAGATGAACGAGTCATCCAGCAGGTCAAGGAGTTGAATGAAAAGATACTAAAGAATGAAGTTGCACATGTAGCTGTGAGTATTCACTTGCTAGAAGACCAGCTGCGCCTGATTCCTGCAAGGATAGTGGGTATAAAGACCCAGGCTGCTCAACATGAAATTACTATCATATTTCTTGAACCTTCTGGTTTTGGGAAGATAACAGCCAAGGAAAATGCATGGAGAAAGTTCGTGAACGAACAAGGTGGGCCCTTCTAGTTGAATGTTTTAGAATATTGATGAATAATGTAATATATTATATTTATCTTTTTGTTCACAAGCTAAAGGACACATTTTTGTAAAGGAAAGGTTGGAGAAGCCCAAAAGGCAATGAGGGGTAACCCAATTTTTTTTGTTTTTTGTATAAATATAGGCAAGTTTAAGGTAGAAGAGACCTTTTTTTAGACCACCTTTGTGGAATATTATTGTAAGGAGAACCATTCATCTTATAATAAAGAGTTATATTTTTTGGCTGAAGAAAACACTGTGGAGTTTCAAATGTTTGACATGGGATGGTTGGATGTGAATTGTTTCTATTTCATCTTGTTTCCATGAACTGTGAGATCATTCTAACTTATGAATTCTTTCATGTTGTGAATGTGCTCCTATTTATTTTTGTGAAATTTCCACCATCGTATTTGAGTAATGAATGTTTTAATTAACAATGAGCTATCTCTTTGTTCATATGTCTATTGATATTCATGTATTCAGAAATGTTAATAACTATCTGTAGTTTTTCTTTATGCATGTTATACAATACATTGCTCACCATTAATTATAGTATTGCTCCATAGAGATAGGTTAGTTAGTCTTAGTTAGTTTTTCTTGATTTGTGATTTAGAAGCGAGAGAGGTAAGATGAGAGGTAATAACCTGCGCATCACATTGTGAAACTCCTCGTTATCTCAATCGCCTGCATTTAGTTAGGCACTTGCACATCATACATAAAGATAAAAAACTAAAAAATACACCTAAACGGTGGACCGGGCCGTAACCGGTAAAACATTTTAACCGTTACTTGACCTATGGTAGTCGGACCATAAACCGAACAGATTCCCCATACCAAACAATAATGAGCTAGTTGGGAACGCTTATTGGGGAGAATCCCTACTATTGTTACCTGTGATTTTCCAGGCCTCAACACTACCCCTTGCCCAAGATGGAGCATCTATTGCAAAGAGTCTTAGGAGCTAGTGTCATGTCATTCCTAGATGGTTTCTCTGGCTACAATCAAGTTTCTGGACACCCCGATGATTAAGAGAAAACTGCATTTACCACTCCCTGGGGTACTTTCATGTATTCCAAGATGCCATTCAGGCTAATGAATGCTAGGGACACCTTTTAGGGAGTCATGGACATAGATTTTGTGGGATTGAAAGACAAGTTTGTGCTCATATACCTTGATGACCTCACTGTTTACTCCAACAACCATGAAGAACATTTGCAGCACTTGAGGAAGGGGTTTTTGAAATGTAGACATTTTGGGATATCTCTGAACCCAAAGAAGTCTCAATTTTCTCTCAGGGAGGGAAAACTTCTAGGTCACATAGTATTAGCAGAAGGTGTGAAGATTGATCCGGTTAGAGTTGAAGCAATCCAGAAGTTGTCCATACCTAGGTCAAAAAAGGATATTTAGTCATTCCTAGGAAAGATAAATTTTTCCAGGAGGTTTATCACAATTTTTTTTCTGAATTGGTAGAACACATAACCTCCATGTTGAGAAAGGAAGCTGAAATCAAGTGGATAGAGCAAGCAAGAAACTCTTTTGAAGCCATCAAGAAGGCTATCATGGAAGGTCCCACTCTGATTAGTCCAAACTACACCAAGGGTTTCTACATTTTCTCCTTTGCTTCCTATGACACAGTGGCAATAGTTCTGTTACAAAAAGATGATGAAGGCTTTGATCACCCCATTTCCTTCTTCAACAAGACATTGAGGGATGCTGAATTGAAATATGATCCTATTCAGAAACAGGCCTATGCTCTCATCAAGTCACTGAAATCCTTTAGGATTTACATTATACATGCAAAGGTCCTTGCCTATGTCCCTTCAACTGCTGTGAAGGATGTCTAGACCCAGCCTGACATTGATGGAAAGAGAGCCAAATGAATTGCCAAGCTTATTGAGTTTGACATATAAGTAAAGCCTACCAAGATAGTGAAAGGCCAAGGGCTAGCTAAGCTCATGGATGAAGAAAATTATGATCTATTGGGAATGAATTTCATTGGTATAAGTTCAGCAAACTTGTAGACAGAGGTAGCAGTAGAAGCAGAAGCAGAGGTAGTTCAGGAGCAACATGACAACCAATAGGTGATTGCGAACTTGTCTTCATGCGAATGGTACTAATGTATTATTCATTTCTTGCAAAGTTTAGAAGTTCCCCTTGGTCTAAGCTTGACTCAAGCATGGGATCTTAAAGTTAAGTCTGTTAAATTTTGTATAATTGATAAGTTGTTGTATTGGAAAGATCCTTCTGGTGTTTTGCTGAGATGCTTAGATAAAGAAGAGTCAGTTCAAGTCATACATCAGTTTCATTCAAGCACATGTGGGGGCCATCATTATTGGCAAACAAAAGGCCACAAGATTGTGAGGGTTGGGTACTACTGGCCTGTTCTTTTCTCTGATGTGTGTACCTTTGTAAGATCCTCTGACAAGTGCCAAATATTCATAGGAAAGTAGCAGCTCAGATCTTTGCCCCTTAGACCTATTGTAGTGAATGGTCCTTTCCAGTAGTGGGGTCTTGATTTCATAGGTGAGATTAATCCTTCATCAAGTGGTCAGCACAAGTGGATCCTAGTAGCCACAGATTATTTCACCAAGTGGATAGAGGTAGTCCCCACAAGGAATGCCACTCACCAAGTCATCATGAAGTTTTTATATGAGAACATCTTTATCAGATTTGGTTTCCTAGTAAGGCTAGTGACTGATAATGCACCAGCTTTTAAGGCCAGGGAATTGGTTAACCTATGTGATTCAATGGGCATTCAATTGGAGCATTCCACTTCCTATTACCCTGCAGGAAATGGCCTTGCTGATTCATCCAATAAAATCCTACTTAGAATCATCAGAAAACTATTAGATAATAATTAAAAGAGATGGGATTCTAAGCTAAAGTTTGCTCTATGGGCTGACAGAGTGACTAACAAAAAATCCATAGGGACTTCTCCTTTCAAGTTGGTTTATGGTACTGAGGCCATTTTTCCCATTTAGCTGATTCTACCAATTGCAAAATTCTTTCAGGAGGAACAAGATGAACCAAATGACATGGTAAGGAGAATGCTTGATTTGGTTGAGTTGCATCAAGTCAGGGAATAGGTTGTGAAGAAGTCATAAGCTCATCAAAATAATATTAAAATTATTTTTGACAAGAAGGCAAAGGTGGATAATTTTCAGGTTGGAGAATGGGTTCTGAAATGGGATGCTGTCAGGAAGGATAAGGGAAAGCATGGTAAATTTGATTCTTTATGGATAGGCCATTTTGTGATAGCTCAGGTGCAACAGAACAACACTTTTAAACTGCAAAATATAGAAGGCAAGGAGGTGTTTGACGGCCCAGTCAATGGGTGATTTCTGAAACTTTATTTTATTCAAGTCTTTAAAGCCTTATTATTGTAAAATAATATTATATGTTATTGTCTGTTTTAGCAAAATAAACTCCATGCCCAATGGAATAGTAGAAGATAGGTTTAATTCTTATTTTTTAGGAAAGGCATTTGGTCTAGGGTTCTTGGGACCTCACAGGAAGGTTCCCATCCCTGAGTAGAATCCATATGTTATTGTCACGTCCCCATCCCTCCAACCAACGAAGAGGACACGACCCCATAGCATTAACCATCCGAGCTAAGAGCTCAATGAACATGTACATGCATAAAAATTGCTGAAATAGAATGCTGAAGCAAATGTATTGAACTAGAACATGCACACATGAACATTTATCATGCACAGATGCAATTGTACATCATACACAGCTACAATTATCTATCAGACACAGTAAAAACATCATACATTTATAAAAGCATTCATTCAACATGTCCATCATAATCATTAATAGTAAATATAGTTGCAGAAGTAGAAATGGATGAGAGCACTTATCTTATGAATAACTCGATCTGCAACCAGCTACGTCGCTGCAATGTTCCACCCAACCATAGGCTAGCGTGCTCCTTAATCTCTCAGCAGCGCTGCCACCCCCGAGATGGGCATGATTCTCCAAGGAATAAGGGAAGAAGTAGGCTTACACATAGCCAAGGATACACAAAACACATCCAAGCCAACACAGTTGGGTTTATCAAGCCATCAAGGAGTTGGGAAAGGCTAATTGCTAAGCTCTTGAGCTCATTACAGAGTCAAGAACACCTTCACTAGAACTAGCTTGGCTTCTAAGACACCCACACACACCCAACACAAGGAATCAGTCCCTTCTCTGCTACACAGTCCCTCAGGCCCTGCATTCCCTTCTAGTGCTCTTCAAGGGTTGTGGAGAAGAAATCCAACCCTCTAGCTCTGTCTGTGTGGTTTCCAATCACCAGGTTATCAAGCAAACGAAGCCCCCATCCCTCCTCCCTACACAGTCCGAAGACAAACCATTTCACACGTGCAATCAATCAGCTGATACAACTTAAGATAGGGAAGCCAATTCCTGAGTCATTCTTGGCCCTATCGTGGCCAAAATGACTCTCAAGTGAATTTACAACAGTCCCCAAAATGTAACAGCAACCACAATCACAACATGAGGAAGACAGTAGTCCATCCTAGACAATTAAGAAAGAATAAAATGACTTACACATGCCGTACTGGGGAAAAACAATACATACGCTCAGCCTGTGCGTGAACAACAACTAGACACCCATCCCCCTAAATGTAAAGAAGACCACAGTGAACACCACGTAAGGGATACCACAGCATCCCAAAATTAGCCTCAGTAACAGCGTGAGTAAAAATCAGATAAAATCCTGTGCGTGAGAATAATCCACAGGAAATGGTCCCTGCATGAGGACGAATAGCTCCCAACTTGTGCGTGGATAAACATACAACAAAGAGGACACGAATTGGAAGTGCGTGAGCGTTCAGCACCGTTGTGGGAAGAGTAGTATGCCTGCGTGTAGATGAACATACCATGAGGAAGGAACAAACTGTGGAGGCAACGCGCAGTGGAGAGAATGCATGAGTCCTGGCGGTGGTTTCTTTGCCATTGTGAAGTCAACCATGGGTGGAGTGTGCGTGTAGGCATGGACTGACAGTCCTGCCACACCACTCCAAAAACCATAACTGCCTCAACCACCAGCAGCAATTCTTAATTGTGGTGGTTGGGGTAAGACAAGGTGGTGACACATGGGTTTTTCCCTCATTGCCCAAGGTTTGACAATTTCCCCACCCTTATCCTTGTGAAAATCATGCCCCTTTCATTATGGTTTCCACGATCGTAGCTGGTCAGGTTCATTTTAATTAAAGATGCATATGTACATGATAATAAAACATAATACGTATGCCGCATGCCCCGATACACCATCGGTGACAATTTCAACCTGAAACATAGCATAACCAATCAATGGTGGGGCCTTGGCCTTTAGATTCGCACCATGATCATTTACAATATATACATCATATACATCTAATGCAATGGGGTCAAAACTGGGGTGTTACATTCCCCTTCCCATTCAATAGCATTGTCCTCAGTGCTTTACAAAATTGAACAAAATGCTACACTGGTATCACCTCAGTGTTCTGTAAAATTGAACAAAAATGGATGTGCCAACCGCATGGCATCCTCTAGCTCCCAAGTAGCCTCTTCAGGTCCATAGTGCTCCCACTGCACCTTTACCTGCCCTATGGCCCGGTTCCGGAGCATTGTGACCTTCCTGTCGAGGATGCGCATTGGCTCGATTCAGAACTCTCCCTCGGGTTCCACCTGAATCACATCCCAATTTATCACATGGTTAGGATCATGTACATATCTCTTAAGCAAAGAAACATGAAAAAAATTATGAGCCCTAGTGCTAGCAGGCAATAGAAGTCTATATGCAACTGGCCCTATTCTTTCAAGCACTTCAAACGTCCCATAGTATCTCGGTGACAACTTGGCACAACTCCCAAGATTCAAGGAACTCTTCCTTGCCGTCACTCTGAGGTAAACATGATCCCCAACAGTGAACTCCCTGTTCACCCTATGCTTATCTGCATAGCTTTTCTGTCTGTCCTGTGCTGCTTTCAGATTCTGCCTGATCTTTACAACCTCTTGCTCCATTTCCCTGAGCAATTCTAGCCCAAGCACAATCCTGTTCACTGGGTTATCCCAAGTCACTGGTGTCCTACACCTTCTTCCATACAAAGCATCATACGGACTCATCCCCAAGGATGCCTGCTATCCATTATTATAAGCAAACTCTACCAAGTGTAAGTAATCTTCCCACTTGGTTGGTTTGTCCATTACGTACATGCAAAGCATATCTTCAAGCACCTGAGTAACTCTCTCTGTCTGACCATCTTTCTGAGGATGGTATGCAGTGCTGAAGTTTAGCTTTGTACCCAGATCTGCAAACAGCCCTTCCAAAAGTTGGAAGTGAACTTGACATCTCTGTCAGAGACTATTGCCTTCGGCAATCCATGCAATTTGAATATCTCCTTCATGAAGATCTTTGCAATGTCGCAAATCTCATACGTAGACTTAACCGGTATAAAATGTGCTGCCTTTGTCAACTTGTCTACCACAACCATGATGGAATCATGTTGTCTCCAAGTCATTGGAAATCCTGTAATAAAATCCATGGAAATAACTTCCCATTTCCATTCCGGAACTGGCAAAGGCTGCAACAACCTTGCTGGATGTTGATGCTCAACCTTCACCTGTTGACATTTCATACACCTTGAAATGTACTCAGCCATATCCCTTTTCATTCCTGGCCAAAAGTACTGCTTTCTAGCTGTAGCAATTGTCTTCTGATATCCTGGGTGACCAGAATACGGAGCTTGATGGATTTCATCAATAACAACTCTCCTCAAATCTGCTAAATTTGGAATATAAATCCTACCTTTATAAGTGATAAGTCCATATTCTTCCAATTTATATCGCTCATACCTCTTCTCGAGACTTTGCTGCTGCAATTTGTCTTTTACCTGCTCATACAATTCATCTCCAGCAGCATGACTAACAATCTACTGCCTCAAATCTGATTGGAAAATACTAAGAGATACCACATGCATTTCCTGCACCTTCATGCTGAGTGCATCAGCTACCTTATTCTCTTTTCCCTTTATGTGCTTGATTTCAAAATCAAACTCACATAAAAATTCCAGCCATCTTGCTTTCCTAGCATTCAGAGTAGGCTGGTCAAACAAATACTTCAGACCACAATGGTCTGTTCTGAGCTCAAATCTTCTAGCCATCAAGTAATGTCTCCACATCCTGAGAGCATGTACTATGGCTGCGAGCTCTAGATCATGAGTGGCATAGTTCTTCTCATGCTCCTTTAGCTTTCTTGACTCATAACATATCACATGGTTATCTTGCATAAGGACTCCTCCAAGCCCTTGTCTGCATGCATCAGTACACACCACACAATCTTTCTCTGGGTCTGCAACCTTCAGTACTGGTGTACTAGTGAGAAGACTCTTCAACCGCTGGAAGCTTTCTTCACACCTCGATGTCCATTCAAACTTCATCCCCTTCTTTTGCAAGGAAGTGATGGCATGTGCAACTCTGGAGAATCCCTCAATGAATCTCCGGTAGTATCCTGCAAGTCCCATAAAAGATCTTACATCTGTCACATTTCTTGGAGTAGGCCAATTCATAATGGCTTCAACCTTTTCAGGGTCCATAGATATACCCTCCTCTGAGATAATGTGGCCTAAATACTGAATTCTATCTCTATAGAAGTCACACTTACTCAGTTTTGCATACAACTGATGTTCCCTGAGCAAATTCAATGTCAATCTCAAATGCTCTTCATGCTCTTCCTCATTCTTAGAATAAACAAGAATGTCATCAAGGAAAACAAGAACAAACTTGTCCAAATACTTGCTGAAGACACTATTCACAAGGCACATAAATGTAGCTGGTGCATTTGTGAGACCAAATGGTACCACTACAAACTCATAATACCCATACCTTGTCCTGAAGGCTATCTTATGAATGTCTTCATCCTTGATTCTCACCTGATGGTAACCAGACCTCAAGTCAATCTTGGAAAATACCTTTTCTCCTCTCATTTGATCAAAGAGGTCATCAATCCTAGGCAAAGGATACTTATTCTTCACAGTAACCTTGTTCAATTGTCTGTAATCAATACATAACCTGAGTGTACCATCCTTCTTCTTTACAAATAGAACTGGTGCTCCCCAAGGGGACACACTTGACCGGATGTATTTCTTTTCCAACAACTCTTGCAGTTGCATTTTCAACTCTAGCATCTCCGGTGTACTCATCCTGCAGGGTGCCTTGGACACTGGCGCTGCTCTTGGCACAAGTTCAATAGTGAAATCAATATCCCTCTTTGGAGGAAGCCCTGGAATCTCATCAGGAAATACATCCTTGAATTCCTGTAACACGTGATAGTCCTCCAAACTAGGGGTTTCGTCTCCTGATGTCTCCAAAATATGAGCTGCATACAAATGGAAACCCTTCCTACAGAATTTCTTTAACTGCATTGCTGAAACCTGCCTGACTGAAATCACCTTTGGAATGCCTTTCACAACTACTAGGTTTCCTTCTTCATTCATGCATTCAAAAGTCTTATTGTAATAATCAAGCTTCACCCTGTGAGCTTCTAACCAATCCATTCCAATGAGAACATCATAGGAACCAAGTGGTAGAACATTCAGATCTACACACGTGACCAATCCATTCATGACCAATGGAAATTTCTCTACCACCTCACTGACCTTTCTCTTAGTTCCAGTGGCTAGTTGAACTAACCAAGACTTCCTATGCTGTACTTTCTTAAAAGCACAAATCTCCACTACTCTAGGAGTAATGTAACTGTGCGTAGAACTAGGGTCAATCAAAATAGAAATATATTGCTCAACAATCTTACCTGCTACTTCAACCACAGTTGACTGGTGATCTGCCTAGCGATCCTTCAGTGCTGCATAAATCCTAGGGACTGTTCTTGCTACTTGACCCACCATTTCTACTTCTTGAATATTATAAGCTATCCTTGCACTCTCATTCTCAAGTGGACAATTCCTGCGCATGTGGGGTCCTCCACATTTCCAACATTGAAGTGGCCCTCTATTTTGTTGTGGATCTTTAGGATTTTCTCCTGCCACTCCAACCGGCTTACTCGCAGATTGAGATGGCTACTTTTGCTGATTCCTGAAGCTAGAAGGTTTGAAACCTTTCTTCCTTTGGTCAAAATTCTCGTTCTTCTTATCCTTATTGCTTCTTCAAGATTTCTAGGTTCATAAAACTCAATTCTATCTTTGTAGGATTGAGGTAATCTACTCAGAAAATGCTGGACCTTCACTACTTTTTCATCTCTGATGTACTGGACATACCTCAACAGCTCCAAAAACTTATTCGCATACTCTTCCATGGTTTGCTATCCCAATCTCAGCTCATGGAACTCCTTAATCTTGTCATCATAATACCTGTCAGAAAGGTATTTCTGCTTGAAATACTTCTTGAACTGTTTCCACTTGAGTCTCCTTTCACCGATCCTCTTTACTTGCTTGAAGTGTTCCCACCAAATGGATGCTCTTCCATTCAGATTGAATATGGAAACTCTTTCCTTCATGTTTCCCGAATAATCATACACTTGAAAGTACTTCTTTATCCCAAGAAGCCAAGCTTCAGCCTCTTGTCCAGTATTTACCTCACCATCAAATGTAGGAGGTTTAGCTTTCTTAAATTCATCCCGAGAGCGATCCCTATGGTGTCTCTTTCTTTTCCTTTTATGAGAAGAAGAACTTGAATCCCCGTTGGATTCTTCAGAATTAGATGATCCACTAGAAGTCCTTCTCCTTCTCCTAGTACTGCTCTTACTACCTTCTGGTCTGGCTGTACCTCACCCAGAGTCTATATTTCTATGTAAGTCTGTCAAACTCTGCAACATTGCGGCATTCAACTGATGCTGCTCTTCCTAGGCTTTGATCAAGCTTCTCATCATGGCTGCAACATCTGACGGTGTCTCTTGGAATCTCCTTCCATTAGACTCTATGTCATCATTTCTGTTACGAACATTTCTTCTGCTTGCTCATAAGAATCCCGAGCATCATACCCATCATAGGTTCTCATAACTGAACCACCACTTAATTGTCAAGCTGCACTACCTGGAATACTGCCTTGGAAGGTGACTATGACTCTGCAAACGTGTTAGTAACACAGCTGTTAGTTACATAATCATTAATATAAATCATAATCACTTACCTTCTCCTGGAATAACAACAATTGCCCAAATACTAGATTTTCTTCATTTTAGCCCCGAAAATCTATTGAAAAACTGCTAAAATTTCCATTAAAAAACAGTCGAAATTTGTGGGAAAATCCCACTTGAAAAACTCAAATTTTCCCTACAGAATCAGCTATCATTTCATCTATCAATCCGATGTTTCGGCAGTCCAAACCACTAACTTCTCCGCTGTCCATCGGAAATCGGAACAACTAGCTTCTTCCGTTGTTTGTCGGAAATCGGAACAACTAACTTCTATCGTGTCGGCAATCGGATCTTCTAACCCTTTGAAAGGATAGTCCATTGGACAGCCACAACGACGGACGTCCAATCCACTAACTTCATCCGACGTAGCCCATCGACTGTCGGAAGCTCTATCCACTAATCATCGCCGATGGCCGATGATTCCTGGACTTAGAAATTTTTTCAAAACTTTCCCTTTTGTCTTCCTTATCGTTGCTTGACCGGCTCTACTTCCTTCTTCACGTCGGCGAATTAATTTCCTCAGCAGCCACAATGGTGGCCAAACATCCTCGATATTCTCCCGATCAACGACCAAATCTACGGTGGCACACTCTACTCGGCGTCGACAGTCGCTTCTGGTCAGAAGACTTAGTGCTTTCGGCTTCCAAAATGACGGCACACAAAACACTATCTTCTTCCGGCGGTAGTCTTTCCTCATCAGCAGGCTAGTACTTTTGGCTTCCGAAACGGCGGCGCACAAACCACTTTCTTCTTTCGATTGGTGAACTGATTTGACTGGCATCGGCAGTTGGAACTTTTCCCTGTCGGAAGGCTTAGTGCTTTAGACTTCTGCAACGGCGGGCACACGAACACTATATTCTTCCGATGGCCGATATTTTTGTTACTTAGAAAAATTTTAAGCTTTCCTTCACGGCGTCGCCAGCCTTTTCACATCGGAAGTCTAGTGCTCTAGACTTCCGCAACGGCAGCCGCACGATCAGCTATTTTCTTTCGACGGACGTCGAATCACTTAGAAAATTTTCCGTGATTTTCTTTCCAACTGCTCTCCGTCGGGCATGCTTAACCACTTATACTATGAAACGAGAACTTGACACAGTTCTCGTTTTTCTCTCTCCTAATTTTAGTAGCTATTTTTACCCCCGTTTCAAAAATGGTTGATGCCAGTAT
>LPNX010977590.1:226417-281635 GCA_001517045.1 Pseudotsuga menziesii
AGGGGGATGTACATCCTCCTGCAAAAAATAAATCTGAGATTAATGAAGGACAACACCAAGATCTACAAGATGATCAAACTGTTGAGGTTGAAGACGAAGAATTCAAACCGTACTATCTCAAACTCACCTTGTGCTGGAAACCCTAGAAGAGGCAGCAATAATCCTTCAGGATCTGGAGGCATCATGTGATGTTGCTGATATTCCAAACCCTATGCAGGTTGCAGAAGTACCAGAAGATCATAATTGAAGCTGTAAAAGGATGATTAAAAGTTTGATTAAATTTTGAAGAAACAGAGCTTTCGGTGGCTTAGGAGAATGCAGTAGCTGTTCATTAGCCATTGAAAACAGAGCTTTCAGTAGCTTACAGACCCAGAATTTTGTCTTCTTAGCCATCGAAAGCACAGGACAGTGCAGAAAGGCATGCTTCCACACAGAACCAAATTTGGTTGATCCAAACACCTCATGGATGAGTTATGAAGTTGAAAAGTAATTAAAGGCACTAGTGGCTGGGGTTTGTTCCAGTTTTGAAGGTGCCAGCGAGGTGAAGTGGGTCACAAACCCTACCTACTTTGACAAACTATGACTTGTCCGTCAGATAGCAGGTCCTAGTTCTACTTCAGTTATTAGTGCAGTTATTAAATATTTCAAAAGAGTGACAAAGTGTTTGAGTTAGGTGGATTAGCACTTAAGTTAGGTTTTTTGACCTAATTTTTGCAAAAATAGTTATGTTATATGTTTTTAGTAAATTCGATCCAACGTTTTAAGATATGAAATAAATTCTGTAAAGGCTATAAATCCTGTGACTAATGTTGAAGCAAGGGTCTGAATTTAGACACTTTTAGACCCTTATTGTTATCAAGCTTGTCATGTTATTCACCATTTAATATAAGCTCTTTTTCCATTATATGTTCAGGTTCCATCTCTTTCAGTTTGTAAGTTTCTGCGGTGAGTTAGGTTGATGTAGGGTTTTTCCGGACTACTTGTCAATGATGATGGGTCAATACATCCACCCATCGATACATCCAATAATACAATTAATTTTCTAAATGGTTTATCATAAGATGATTTAAAAAAAATGGGAATAAAGGACAAGATCTCAGTGATTACTTGGAAAATAAAGGTAGTTGGGAAACATCAACATCTAAACACTGTCCAATCCAAAATTGATATAATGAAACATCAAGTTAAAATTTTTATAGGGTCATTTACACCATTGTTTCAAAAGGGTTTACCTTCCTTTTGGGAGGAAAATGGTAAACTTCTATCTCAAGTTGAATATCATGCTCAACTGGTCAGATGCAAGTTGGATCTCAAAAAATTTGAATACATGCATTAGTCCTTATCATGGAAAACAATAATTGGAAAATTATTAGTGTACTTTGAGATAATTGAATCTTTTAGAGCTATTTGTGCTCAGTTGCTAGGAATTTCATATGTAGATCATGTAGAGCTGCGAGTACTAGCTAAAGAAATGTCCAGTCTAGAGTTGCCAAGTGTTTATCATTGGAAGACATTGGAAACATTTGGAAGAACAAAATAAAAGTTTCACCAATAAAGGAATGTCAAGTATTGTTGAAGACTAGTTTATTTAAATTTTGTAATAAGTTTCTGAAGCAATTATTTAGTTAGGAAGCAAATGGCGAATGTAATAAGGCAATTATTTTGCCTATTTTTAGCATATAAGTAGTTATCATATCAAGGAGAATTTTTGTATTTAAGAAAAAATTTGCAATGTATTGAGGGTTGGAACCCATCAAAAAAATTGAGTATTGTAAGAGAGTTCTAAATATCAATAAAATTTCAGAGTTGAGTAGGAATTTTACAGAGATGCTTGTGTTATTTACTTAGCATTCTGTACTTTACCCTTCTTTATGTGAATGTGTTTCATGTTAATATTTTCATATTTTCATCTTTTTCATACTTGAATGAGTCTATATTGGGTTAGAATTCATACTCATATGCTCCGATCCTTTGCTTTCAAGTATTCACAAAATTGTTCTTCTAAAGTTAATATTGGATTCATCCTTGTTAGATGCCCACATTAATGGATTGTTTCTAAATTCCTCTTTATCACCGGACAACCATCTTTTTGACTGTGAAGAAGTAGCTACCCTACTGATGTTTAAAATTCTATTGCAACAACACTATCATTATTTGTTATCATATATTACTCCATGCCCAATGAGCACTAGTTTCAACCACATTCATTATTAAATTTAATTTCTTTTACAAATATTTATGGCCTGTGAGTTTAATCATTGAGAGATCCCTCTATGGAAAGAAAGAAGCCAAATTTCCTCCTAAAGATTGGGTTTGTGGTTACCATGGGATTATACAACAATTTCCTAAAGGCAACTCATATTCTCTTTGGAACCATGCAAGTGCTTGGTCTTCATCTTGGTTGACCTCAAACTCCTCAATCCCATGCAAATCAGAATGCATCTCATGTGCATGTGTACAGGAGGTATCTAACAGTTGTAAAATAAATATTTGTTGTTGCTCACATTTCTAGACAATGTCAGTTATGAAAAAAAAATTATTGCATAAATAAAAGAATCCTGTACCTCCCAAAGTATTCATTTCAATGATGTCTCTATCCACCTAATCAATAGATGAATAAGGACTTTTATTTGCTGATCTATATGGAATGTTTTCATACACCTCCTCTAGAGAATAATATACACCCATAAGGGAAGTTCATGAGGTTTCCCCTTCAAAGCATGCATGTCAAACAACCTTCTACTGATGTAAGCAATTCTAGTGCATCCTCGGTCCTCCATTTTAGTGAAATATTTACCAACCCAATCCATGAATGGATAATCAATTTTTCATGTTGATTCAATTGTCATATCCTCAACTATATTTCCCATAACTAAGAACTCTTCATTCTTCCTCTTAATCTCATTAAGTTCTTGGACAAGATTTTATTCATCATAGCTTTTAACAAGATTCTGCAAATATGCACCTTCCTTATGTTTGTTCTCCACATGAGTTTCCTCCAACACATCCAAAGTACCTCATACCATGTGCACATGATAATTTTCCATGCAAGATGGAGGATGTGGTACTTTCAACTCTTTTCAAAGTCGATCAATATACAACATTTCCTCTTGAAGAGATTCTTGGGTTCTCTCCAAGGAATCATATGTAGCCTCCCATTTTCTATGGATCCTTTCAGACTCTTCTGCTTCCTTCTTGAATTCACAATGGTACATTTCAGCTACCATGAGGAGATGATATCTGTCAGATAGTAATTTCATGTATCTCTCCTTTATATTTACCATGAATTCTTTAAGTGCTATGAACTATTCCAGAAATTCTTCTCCTTCCAAATCTCCTCGAGAATCTTTCCAACAAAATCTTTCCACCAAGGTATTGGTGTCAATAAAGTTCTTCATGGATGCCATAAGCTTCTTTCCACCCTCCTTTAGTGATCCACTAAAAATAAGATCATCCAAAAAAATTTCTCCTTCCAATGGATGGAACTTAAGATCATATTTCTTGGGGCATGGATCGACAACACATATCTCATTCACAACATACCGATCAACTTTAGAATATGTTGCAAAATCACTTCCATGATACGAAGTGGAGGTTATCTTTGAAGGTTGCAATGAAATTGGATATTTGCACAAACCGGAAACTACATCATCCCTTGGCATTTCATCTTCATGTAAGGACACTATAGTGTCTTGAAATCCACCTCATGATTCTCACCTTGCGGTGACTTACACTCCACCTCATGATTCTCTTCTTGTACTTCATTTCTATTCTCCTCCAAGAAAATATAGAAATTGCAGATCTGATACCATTACAAAAAGAGACTTGATGCAAATAAGAATCATAGGAGGTATATCTTTCTACTAAGATAATTCTCACAAGTATGCACAAGAAAAATATAGAGAATAATAAGAGAATGAATACAAGAGAAGTGATCCAATATATTTCCAAATATTATTGATCAACTGAATAGATGAAAAAACCAATGATGAATTGATTGATTATTACAATAGTAATACATCCTTATAAAGGAAAATTGAGTTGGTGAAAGACAAATCATGCAAGTTCATAAATTAGACTTACTAAATATGATAAACCCCCATAGGTGGCTAAAGCACTTCCCAAATTAGTCAATGACCTCACGAATTAGAAAAATCATGACTGAGTTGTCATGAATGATGGAAAAAAATGCTAATATTGGAATATGGAGATAAAATAATGGAGGATGGGTTGGAAACAAAAGGTAGTAGTTTCCTAGTTTACTAGATTTACCTTATCCACATAAAAGATGGAATAAAGCAGAATAAAGAAAAAATCTGTAGGAAAGCACAATTACTAATTCTGGAAGTCAATAAAGTAGATAGTATCAAACTAGAATTAATATTAAAGTGCTCCTAGGGTATATATTGAAAGTGTTGACCATGTGGTTCCAGTGGATGCCAACTATCTAAGCTAGTAGGTAGGACTTTAATAAAAAATGATTAAATATTTATATCCTAAGTTATGGAGTGATTTTATTATATTCCCACACCCCCCTTTAAGTATTCATTTATGATATTTATTTATGAAATAATAAAATGAATACGGTTCATATAGGTATATATAGGGACCATCAACAAATCTATGGTCACCCTTTAAAATTATTCAAGTCCATAAAAGTTGTGGAAAGTGGAAAAACCACATGGGGAAAATCCTCCCTCAAGAAAGGACAAGGCACAAAATTTGAAGTATGTCTTCAGTATGTATTTATCTTTTCTTTAATCAGCTGAATGAATTGCTTCTAGTGAAATACTTTGATAAAGAAAGCATGAACTCCATGATAATGCGCTAGAGTGTAGAATCCGCAAGAAAGAAGAGGAGAGACTCCTTGTATCTCATCATTTGACGAAGTAGGAGAATTATCTAAATGATTATTGTTGCTAAAAAAATATGGTTTGAAAGCAAAATCTGAAATGTAAAAGAGATATGTGCATATTCCTTCCCAAGGAGTACAACAATTAAGACAATCAGTAACACAATCAGTTCTTGGTATAGCTGCAAAATTGTGATGTGGATCACATATCATTATTCCAATCTGATGTAGAACCTTCCCATATATTATATGAGGATGAAAAAAATCTAATATATCATATGTAATATCAAAGACAAATGCTTCAGTGAATCCATGAGGATATAGGGATAGACTAGGAAAAGTATGAGCAACTGGGAAAAACTAATGAGTGTAAAAATATGAATAATGGATGGATTTGAGATCTGAACCATAAGTGTTTAGAATAGATACAAACATGTTTAATGTAATTCCAATCATGAATAATATCATATATAACCAAACAATGAAAAATAGGCAAGACTTGAAACCATTTGATATAAGTAACACTGCATAAGAAACCAATGAGGAATCAACTAGTGAACTTGGGGTTTGTATAGTATTAGGAGTATTCATAGGAATGGTAGATGGTATGTATGGTGGTATGGATGGTATCATGAAATTAATATAATCCTGAAAACATTCTTCCAAATCAGAATTATGGAGTGAAGAAGAGATTCTTAAAGATAAGTCAATATCTAGTGAAAAAACACAGTTATTAAGAGATGAATCTAAGAGACTGATAGGTGGGTTATCAAAGAAAGAAAATGAGATTTATGATTCTAATATATCAGAAATATAATCTATATAATATATATGAGGAAAGTATTTTATTTTGGCAATCAAGGCATAGTTTATAACACCTTGGAAATGTGCACTATGACAGTGTTATGAGGAAACAACAAGCTTCTCTATCTCATCTAGACCTTCAATGTTGTGCTTCTCAAGAAGCTAAGACATGATGTCCATATTATTAATGAGACATGTATTCTTAGGATGAAATCCATTTCTGAAATAAGAACGCTTGGATGTACTTCCTTTCTTCTTTATTTTCTTCATTGAACCTTCATCAATAGGCTTGAAACTTTCATCTTCAAAATTTGACTTTGGCTTCTTCTCTTTCACAATTTTCTTATTGATGTAATTGATTCCTTGAAATATGGAAGCATGATCATTTACCTTGGAATATATAAGAGAAGCCATATAGATCAAATTATCTTTATCCTTTGTCATTGAATCAAAGAATGAAATCAAAGAAGGCATTTTCCAATTAGAAATAACAAGCCTAGTAGCATGAAAAGTAGACACAAAAACTGAATATTCAAGACCCAATTTTGATAAAATGGAAAGGATCAATTGAAATTCCTTTTTTTCAATCCCAAATTTCTTTAGAAATAGAACAAGTGACTTGAATTTTGTGAAGAAAACCTCAATAGAATCAAAACTAATTGGACTCAATAAGAATAACTCATTCTCCAACTAGTGCGCTCTTAACTCAACTTGAACTCCAAAGAGAGACTCAAGTTTGGTCCATAATTTGTTTGGAGTGGTAAAACCATATATATCAAAGAGTAAATCAGGGTAAATAGAGAGGAAAATCAATCCATAGGCTTTATCCAACCTGTTATGCCACTTACTTTTCTCAACCACAAAATTTGGTTCATTTTGTAAAGCCATAGATACTCTATAGAGTCCCTTACTGCACAATAAAAATGCCAATTTTGGATTTCCATTCATGATAGTTGAAGGGAGTCAGGATCATAGCTGAAGAAGAATCCATACTGATATGTTGATGTACTCAAAATATACTCTCTGCAACCTGCACAAGTAAACTAGGACAAAATATTGTAAGCTTAAATCAATCTCTTCTTCATAAAGGAATAGGAGACTAGATGCACTCTAATGGAGAGAACATACAGATCTTGAACTCTATTTAACTTGAACAACCTTTTGCTCTAATACCATGTAGAAATTTAAGCTTTAATACCATTATAAAAATAGACTTGATGCAAAGAAGAAGCACAGGAGGTAGATCTTCATACTAAGATAATTCTCACAAGTATGCACAAAAAAATAGAGAGAAGAATAAGAGACTGAATACAAGAGAAGTGATCCAATATCTTTCCAGATATTATTGATCAACTGAATAGATGATGAACCAATAATGAATTGATTTATTATTGCAATAGTAATACATAATTATAAAGGAAATTTGAGTTGATGGAATAAAACTCATGCAAGCTGATAAATCAGACTTACCAAATATGATAAACACCCATATGTGGCTAAATCACTTACCAAATTAGTCAAGGACCTTACGAATTAGAAAAAGAATGAGTGAGTTGTCATTAATGATGGAAAAACATGCTAATCTTGGAATATGGAGAGAAAATAATGGAGGATGGGTTGGCAACAAAAGATAGCAATTTCCTAGTTGACTAGCTTCAGCTTATCCATAGAAAAGATGGAATCAAAGCAAAATAAAGACATAATCTGCAGGAAAGTGCAATGACTAGTTATGGCAGTCAATAAAGTGGATAGGGTCAAACCATAATTATGATTAATGTGATCTTGGGGTATATATGGAAAGTGTTGACCATGTGGTGCAAGTGGATGCCAACTATCTAGGCTAGTAGGTAGGAATTTAATAAAAAATGATTAAACATTTTTGTCCTAAGTTATGAAGTGGGTTTATTATATTTCCACATAAACTTGATACTTATATATATTGAATGATACTCATGTCACAAATTTTAGAAGCATTTTTTGAAGAAAAACCAAACAATCTCATAATGTTTGAATATGTAGATGGATTTGATGAATCTTCACCTTTTGTTCCTCTTTCTTCTTCTTTACTCAGAGAGGTGGAACTTGGTTCCTCTATGGATTATTTTCTGCTCTTGAAATAATTATCATCCACATCCCTTTTCAATAATCCATACTTGCAATAATTATAATCTTTGAAAGAAATGTTTGCACAAATCTCCTTACCCAAAGCTAGATACTCCTGGTAGCAATGAGGCATGTTTTCACATGATTCTATCACCTTTGTAAAGTATTTATTTACCATTGAAGGTTCAAACTTGATTTATTCTATGTATTCTTGGATATATAATTCATCATATTCATCTCTTGGTATGCCTCCATCAACATAAAGGATTTCTTCTTCTTCATACTGTTTGCAGTACTCTTTATACTGCTCATCATAGTCATCATCAAAATAGGACATGGTTGCAATTTTATTCAACTTCAGAGAGTAATTTTCATAGGAGTGGAGGATAGTGCTATGATACCACTGTAATGAACCTAAGGTAGTAATCAGGTCCACTAAATCTATATGTTAAAAAGTCAAACAAGTAGTTGACAAATGGGTAAATTTACCAAGTAAAAAATAGGAATTGTGCTGGGGTTTGCAGGAGAAAACAAAAGATATGTTTGGAGACTGAATGTTCATATGCATAAGAACCTAGATGTTGGTCCCTTTTAGTTTTCTATCATCATCTAGGATGAAGTATACTACTGGGATCTGGGAGTCCCAATGGGTGCAAACTGAGACCTTAACAATCAATTCCAAGAAACCAAAGGATAAGGAAATATTAGGAAGGTTATAAGCCTCTTTTTAGTTTTTTAACATCAATATATTCAAGTTTAAAATAGGTATTAACAGTCATAATAAAATCTAAGGGTCACACTATGAAAACTAGTCACTAGGATTGTGCAACTAGTCAAATTCTAGTGGTTTTCAAATGCATTAAAAAAGACACCAAAATTATATTTTAAACATGGGATGTCATAGTTATGATGTTAAATAAAATTAATAATATAAATAAATGGAAATGGCATGTTTATATACATAAATTTCTTTGAATTGGAAAATAAGTCATTTTAGCAATGAAATGTAGGTAGGGTGTAAAAGATTAATAAGAAACTTAGTCAAAACAAATCAGAATGTTATAAAATTTGCAGATACAATAAATAAAAAAATAATAGGGCCATGAGAGTCTAAATACTTCTCATAAGAATCTCATAGGTAACCTCTCATAGAAAAAATCCCAAAATATGGTTCTAGAGATAAGAAACCAAAGAGAATTGATCCATGAACCTCCCAAACTTTGTGAGTGACCCAAAAGTGGTATGAACTTGATATTAAATAATATATTAGAAATAATAAAATGAAACATATAATATTTGGGTCTAAATTCCCATTAAATTATTCCAAAATTTCTAGAACTTCATAGAAATGAGAGAATGAGAGAAGGAGAGAAGAAGAAGAAATGTCACTAATAGGAGGCCTCTGGGCTCTTCTGGATGATATGATAGTGGAATGAAAGATACATAAACACATGAAAAAATATTATTCAATGGATTCAATGAATTTAGAAACCAAAACACAAGAAACATTATCTAAGGGGCACATCACCCAAAGTTCCAGTTGAGGCATAACACTCAACTACTGAGAGCAACTCTCAAACTCCAAAACACAAATGATCAAAAGTTGTGAGAGTGGTGTGATATAATTATTTTATATCCTAATTAGGCTTCAAGGTCGAATTGGCTCAATAAGTGGACCATTTCCCTTTTCCAATTCACCCTCATGAATGAATGAGGAAACTTGTTGGTTTTCTTTCTTTTACCATGACATGCCCTTTTCTCTCTTTGGAAACTTTTACCTCCAAGAGTTTCATGCTTTTAGACTGGTTTTATTTTTTCATATTGAGAAAATTATTCCTTACTAATTTTAGGATGAGTTACCTTTTTACCTTTTTAGAAACCGCGCCCTCCAAGGGTTTCCTGCTTTTTATCCTGACAACTTTTCTGCAGTTTCCTTCTTTGTCCTAAATTTTCTCTTCTGACTAATTTGGAAGGCTTCTGTCTTCTTTCTTGGTTTGTTTTTAGTATTTTATTTATTTTATCTAGGTTTCCTTTTCGGGTTGACAACTCATGGTCCACTTGGCCTCATATGTCCTCCTTGTCACCTAATACATCCACTTATTACAAAATTACATATTATTGCAAATATTATAATTTTAACATACACTTTAATCCAAAGTTTAATAAAATTAAATACTATGGGTAACTAATATATTAGAATGACCACTTATTAATTAAATTATATCTCCGCTAGGAACCATGGAGTTCTCAAGGCTAGGGGACTTCTCCATGGTGTTATTAAGAAAATTTGGGGACATTAGAAAGTCCTTGGTTATGGGAAAATACAATAAGATGTTTTTTTTTCAAGTAATGGAAAAATGGAAAAATAACCTAAATCTACATTTCAAAGCAACATTTTCTCAAACTTTGATATATTTTCGTACATATTTTAGTGAATTTAGAGAATATTCCATAGAGTTTTTTTTATGCTCACAAATTTTTCATCTTATCGATGATAGTGTTCATGTTCCATTTGTTAATGGGGTTAGCTTATTCTCACCTTATGTGCTATGTAATACCCATTAGAGATTATTTAGTCCTAGTTAATTAAATGACTCATTGCAAATTATGCTTCAACCTATTATATGTATACATTTTAGGATTAAATATTAAATTCTCACTCAAAATACATAATGTTGATTTTTACTCAAACTTTGAATGGGTTCTGTCCACCAAATAACCCATTTTCAAGTGTTCCAAATGTCTTGAGTGCTCAAGGGTGAAAACTAGAGATACATTTTTTTTCAATGCATCCTTAATTAGAGAATGAAGATACTTATTGGAAATTATGTTTATATTAGTGTTGAAAACCATTTGAAACCATACTGAGTGTTGAGGAAGTCTAGGTTATTGAATTGGTAATTGAAATTCATGCTTCATGTGTTCATATCTCATCTAAAAACATTTAACACATATACTACTTCAATAACATTGAATCATGCTTCTTGATGAAAGGACATGGGGAAACCATAAAATTGATGAACTGTGAGGTTATGACACAAGCATCTATGCTAGAATATATGTGTGTATATAAAACATATGATGCAATTGAAAACTACAAAACAAACATGTATAACACCATAGAGCCAACATGTCCTACCAAAATTGTCTAGTTATATTGTGGTATAATATTACATTACACCTTGTATGTTGTATTAAAGAGATTACAAGAGTGAAGACACTTTGTATGCCAAAACTTGAGAATACTTGTGAATCCAATATTGTAAAAAGACCTCATAAGCTTAGATATGATAATTTCCTACAAGACGTCTTAAATTTCATATAGAGAAGCTGAAGACTAGCAATATAGATATATGTTATAGACCAAGAAATGGTCACATGAATGAAAATTAAAATTTTTTTCCTTACCAACACACTAATACATGTAGAATTATTTAGCATTTAGTCATGGGGTTGCATGATGTGGAAGTATAACATGAAGCTATGTTGTTTTGGCACAAACAAAGTCTTGATTATTGGATGAAAGCCTAGCATGCTCATGATTAGCACAAGGCTTGCACTAAAATTCCCTAATGCAATACATATGTGAGTAGGTCTAAGAATGGTAATAATATTACTTAGTGTAGTTACAATATTTGCCACTAACGTAACATTGTCTATTCTTAACTGCAAATACTTAGAAAATTTTGTAAAGCTTCTAATTTGGGATTGAAATTGAACTTGCAACTATGTTCAAACCATTTGAGGTCATCATCTTTGTACTCCTACTATATCCTAATGCACCATCATCCTCCATTAAGGATAGTCTAAAGTTGATAATGTTGGTTATGTTGCATTGTAAATTCACCTCTTATGATTTTAAGGAATATTATTGTCTATCCATAATTAAATTTTATATTTCCCTTTATTAAAGAATTAAAAGTTATTGCAATGCCAAAGTAGTATGAAATAAATTTATAAAGGTAGTTTCCATCCTCAAGGGACTTCAGTAACACTTTGATATTAGTTAGTGTCACCCAAAGTTTTAAAGTTTGATATGAAATATAACTTGAAGATATAACCAAGATAAGCATCACATCCATAGGAAAAAAATTCATGTTAAAATCCAATCAATGTTTCTTATTGGTCGTATAATTAATTTCTAAAGTCTAATGAATTTTCATCCAGAGAAATTTATTAAATTTTTAACATATATTAAGGGATATTTTTCAACATTGTAAGTATAAAAAGAATGTCGAATGTACATCTCTTATGAGAAACATTATTTATTATTAATGTCTACTAAACATCTAATAAAGACATTTGGTAGATGTTAAAATGTCTATTACATGTCCTTTAAGAGATGTGCGTCATGTGGACTACACGTCTCTTAAGAGACATACTTCATGTCACTTAAGAGAACTATATTCCAAGTGGTACACATCGCCTAATTGACATTTCTTTATAGACAACATGTCCATTAAGTGACCTATGTCATGTGGACTATGAGTCTCTTAAGAGATGTACTTGATCTGTTTTAACTGATGTGTAGTTAACATTACACACATCACTTAATAGGCGTTACTTTAATTCAACATCAGAGATTCCACAAAAGTGACATCATTCATTACATTAATTCAACATCGGAGATGCCGCAAAAGAGACATCATTTGTTACATTAATTCAAAATTAGAGATGCCACAAAAGCGACATCATTTCAACAATGTCTGAATGATGTTTAGCAATTTTCCTTGCAATGTTACATGATGCAAAACTGCATTGGATCAGTATCGAATTTGGCCCGAAATGCAGTAGCGATGGTAGCTATTAGTGAATAATTGTAACGAGGCCTCATTAAATAAGGTCCACTGAGTAGTTAAAATGTTTTTAGGGTTAATCTTGTCTTGTGATCTATAAATATGGATGGATTACTCTTATGAGGGACATGAAAGAATATTGTTATTGGAGCTTAGCTCATATGAGGTCGACCCCTTGAAGAGGAAAGTGAACATGAGTGAATTCCTTCCAAAAAAGGATCAATTGTAAGGTGTTTCCCTACCTACCATAAGGGCTTTCATATTATTAAAGTTCAGAACATTTCTATATATGTTATGTGATTAAGTATTTTCATATTTGAGGTATTACATTACAACCTTAAAGAAGCAACATGACAGTTGGAGGATTCCATGTGGGAAGCATAGCCACATTTTGTTTTGAATTTTGATAATTAGGTTTTGACATTGTACACAATGTTGACATTGCGTTGAGGATGATGCAAATCTAAGGAGAAATGAAATGTAAAACCTAATTTTTCATTGTGATATTTTTAATGCATGTGCATATTATCAAATGGATATAAGGAGGACATACATGACATGCCATTTGTACGTTGATGAATAATATAAATATACTAACATGTGTAAAAGTCAAATATGAACCAATAATGGGGGCTATATGTCCATGAGAGGGAAAATAAATGGTGCTTACGGGGATGAGCAAGAATAATATTATTGTATTGTCTCCTTATATTTATTAAACCTTTTTTATGATTATTATTAAAACTTGGGATTATATTTCCAATGTGAGATCCATATACTTATGAAGAAATGCGGTCTCTCCTTTGCATGCAATTTTTTTATGATTTTGCTATATAAGTCATTATTCCCATTCATTTTTCCTTGAGATGTTTTATATGAGTTTAGAATTTCATATTGTTACAACCATAAAATTATAAATTACAACCATGATATTATGAAAACAATAAAGCTATTTGCAAGGCAATTGTTGATATTAGGAGAAAATAATTATAGTTCATAATCCTTGGAGTTTCAACACATAGATTTTTTGGAAATCCTATGTTAGAACATTGGAGGTAAGAGGGATGAATTGAGTGAGTATTTAGTATATAAGTGTATCCTTTTAGTTGGGTTTTGTAGGCTAAATATAAAGAGGGATGGTATATTGGGATTGATGTAGTGAGAATTTACTTGAGAAGTATAGGAATTTGGCTGAGTGAAAAGAATAGATTCGAGACACTAGAATTCAACCTTGTGGATTAATAGCCTCCTCTTGAGGGTGTCCTATGTTACAGAGAGATTAAGTGTAACAAAGAAGTTGCAGTTGATTGGAATGTCCTTCTACATTTAGTTGATGAAGAATTTTTATAAGATAAGTGTTCTTGATTTTTTTATGAATATGCAAAATTGTTGGTGTTCATGTTATGGAATAAATTATTTTTCTATCCTGTTTAAGTCATAATTGATATATTATCCTAGGTTTACAATTATGTGATTACTATTTATTGATTGCTTCCTTATGCTTGAATAAATCTTCATTATCATGCATTCATTATATAATTGGTTAAATATTAGAGCATTGAGGTTTAGGTTAATTAAAAATTATTTGTTTCATTTGATCTTCATGACTCCACTCTACATGGGAAAAAACTGTTTAAAAAGGTAGACTCAACTGATATGACTTGTCTTTAGACTTCGAGTACATCACCTCCTATTGAGGGAAATAATAAGCAATCCAACAAATTGATAAAATTATAAGATGGAATTTGATAAATTTAGTGAAAATATAGGCCATTCAATCAATCACACATTCAGAGGGAAATTAATATTGATAAGTCATTAGATAATTGACTAACTTGTTACTTAAATTTTGGTTATAATTTGTTAGAAATGGATAAGAAGTCATGCAAATTAAAACTATGTATAAGTTCAAAAAACAAAAATAATTCATATTGACTAGTTGTTACAATATTAAGCCAATTGTTATTGCTAGAAAACCCATATGAGAAGTTTTGGATTGAATTTGAGCCTAGTCCATTTTGTCACAGTTATTTCTAATTTCTATAGAATAAATTTAACCGATACCTAAGTTGGGTCTAACTTAAGTTTATGATTATTTGAAAAGTACTCTTACCTGGTTCTTGTATACATAATTGGATTTAGAAGTTTGATGGATCAGAAAAAATATGGATTATACACATGCTTATGAGTTTCTTTATTTAAATCAGTAGTGTGAAGTTTCTTTCCAAAAGGAATAGTGTAATTAGGATGATAAATGTCACTGTTAGGATGAATTTGATACTTTTGATCACATTGGTGTCCTTTATGATGCACATTATTTATTCTTGGTCATATTGTTAATTTGAAGCTGTCAATGATATTGTTAATATTAATTTGACGAGGCTTATAATAATAATGATGTTTATTTGATGATCCAATAATATTAATTTGATGATAAAGATGTTTTTATTTATTAATTCTCATTAATACATTTGAGTTTCATGTTTTAGCATGATATATGATAATGTCACTTGTATTGTTTTGATCATATCAAGGATCAATGTTAATTTCATGATGTCGATACTAATTAGATGGTGTAATAATGACCTTGGTAATATTGACAATTGGATGTTAATGTTCTCATGCATTGATGTTATTTATGCCATGTTGGTGATGTTACTACTAAATTGTTTAAAGATGTTAGATTATTACAATGATGGTGTGAAAAAAATGATGATTTGATATTTTGATGAGCCTTTAATGATTTGTTCATAGTGAGGACATTAAGAATATCAATGTTGATCGTTGATTATGGCGATAATGAGGTTGCGAGTTGATGATATTAAGAGTTATATTGAGTTTTGATAATGAATCTTGATATTGAAGATCTTAGTTGATGGCTTCATGGCTTCATAGGATTTATGCCTTAAAATGAATTCATGATGATATATGATTTCCTCCATGAAGATTGTACTTTTATCAGACAATATTCTTCATGGTTGTTGTTTATGCTTGTGTATTGGATGATTAAAATTGGCTCTAAGTTCAAAATTTATAGTCATGGATATAATTCTTGACTTTGTTAGAAATACAATCCTAAGTTGTTTCCTAGGCTATGATGAGAATGTATGTTCAATCATGTTTGTTTGTATGGTAATTGATATTGCTTAGTATTTATTATAGAACATTGCTATTTCTTGTTGATTATAATTTATAATTAATTTTACTTGATGATGTCTTATGACGAATCCCTATCATGAACATTGATGGATCGAACACTTATTATTGAGTATTAACATGTATGTGTGTAACAATGTATATACTTTGTTAGTATGATACTTGAGAACTAGAGTAAAAAATAAGGAAGATTTATTTTCATTTGTTCAATGATGTCCTAACTGTAGAGGATCATATCCATTATTAGAGGGGGATAACTATGGAACCATTTATGTGTGGTCTAAATTTTCTAGTAATAATGCATGACTTAAATCATTGCAAGAAATGGTGTTTGGGACTCATAGTTCCCTTGTGGGTTGATTAGCGACAAATTATTATGTTGGGATTATATGATTGGTGATGAAAATTTGATGAAATTTAATGATTAAGTAATGATAGGTTGCAAAAAATAATACAATTCAATTGTTTATATGTTAGTTGTCGATTAATGGTACCAATTACATGTATATAAAATGTAGTTTATATGATATCTTGATATTACTCATGACAATGTTGTATATGCATTGATTTTATTGGAATAACCTGTGACATGTTGAGACATTGATGAGGGATGAGGGAATCATATCCAATGATTCATGATATAATGAATATGAACATATTGAGCTAGTGTTAGGAATCCATGGGGATGTAAAAATACCTAAAAATAAACCAAAAAAGTAATTTGGGATGAAAAGGAAAAAATAAAATGAGTTGTAAATTGTTTTTACATTCCTTAATATCACAGTTTCAAATTTACTTGTAATCCTAATTTCTCCCTTATATGAGTTAGTTTGGAAATCGAAGGATTAATCTTCGAGAAACTGATTAACTCCCTGAGAGTATTTAAAAAATGGAGACCTCATTTCAAAAGGGGTGGATTTGGGGGGGACTTGTAAAATTATAATCACAACAAGATCTACTAGCTAATAATTTCCTCACTAGATAAGAATTTGGTTAAGTATGGATGAAAACAGTTTGAAAGAGACACAATAACACAAACATATGGTGCTAATAGCTGAATTTTCTATTATAGTCCAACATAAAAACATGCTTGGATCAAAATTATATTACAATAGGAGAAAATCGTTAGCCTTTGGAGACATTCAAATGGCCGACATGTGGTAGGCTTCAATTTGAACTCAACCCCCCCTAAGTTGACCAATAAGCTCCCAAATCACCTCAAACAGTCATGAATGGAAAATGTGAACATTGGGATGGCATGAGTGGTCAATAAAAATGGTCACCGTTGAGTAGTGGAGAGAAACATGGCGTGGAGATGGCCCAAGATTGGTCAAAATGACTAAAAATAGGAAACATGACCATGTACAATGCATATGTTCCCATTGGTCAAGGATATATCCATAAATTAATGGATGAGCACACCTATAGGGACAAATTTCCCATACATGAGATACCTTATCAATTGTTTGAAAAAAAGAGGGCATCGACGTGATGATTAATTGTCCAAATGCTCAATAACCTTAGACAACCATAATTAACCTTATTTGATCTAATAGTCATTAAATAAATTAATGTGAGACTATGGTCCTAGGTGTAATCACGTTATAAACCCCCCACCCCACCCTCCTCTACCCTTAATCCTGATTTAGTGTAGCTAAAATAAAAAATGGGGCCTTGGAAACAATGGCTCAATCCACCTCTTACAATTTTTTTAGTGCATATAACCAAGGTAAGGAGGAAAAAAATATGGGAACAAAACCTCCCCTAAAAAATGGTCATGAAGGAAAAAATGACAGAAATATTAGTCTTCACCATGTATCACCCACCCCAAAGAGTGATCTAAGGTAGGCGAATATCTTCTCAGCAAAACTCTTGGTGAAGATGTCAACAGTCTAGTCAGAAGATGGATGATACTGCAATGATATAATATGGTCATGCACCAAGCTGCTGTTGTAGTGCATGTATATATCTATGTGCTTGGTCCTTTATCTTTATACTATATCTGTGGAAATATTTATTGCACTTTTATTTCCATACCAAGTGATAATGGGTGATTAAAATGAAAATCCAAGTTCTCCAAGAATTCCTTGCAACCATACACATTCTGTAGTTGCATTCATTGCTCCTTTGTACTTGGCCTTAGATGAAGATAAGGAAACATTGTGTTTCTTATTTCTAGACCAGAAAATAGGAACATGTCCAATCATAAAGACATAATATGAAGTGTACTTTATGTAAGTTCTATCTCTTTCCCAATCCAAATCATTAAATCAAACAAGTTCTAGTGAAGAACTAATTGCATAGTGTATCTTGTAATGCTTGGTTCCTTGCACATAATGAAAGATACATTTGGAATCCTTACAACGAATATCATGAGGCTCTTTAATGTATACAGAAACATCAACCACTAAAAAATCTAAATAAGGTCGAGAGTGTGTGAGATACAACAATCTCCCAACTAGTTGTATATATAATGAGTTGTCCACCAATGGCGATGAACCAAAATCTTCTAGTTTTACTCCTGAAAGGAAGGGAAACTTATAATCGCTGCAATCATCCATTATGAAATTTTATAATAGATATGAATTATATTTTTATTGAGTGACCTTGATACATGCATTAGATTTCTCAATCTCCAAGTTAATGAATTGTTTCAACAATCCAAGGTCAGTCATGGAAAAAAACTATGTAATGAAGACTTAAATGAACCTATATCATCAATGCATATTCCAATAATCAAAATATCATCAACATATAGTAAAATTATCATAATAGATTCACCAAAATGATGAAAATAGACATTAGGATCAGATTTGCATCTTTCAAATCCTTGATATAGAAGAAAGTTGTCCATCTTGGCATACCAAGCTCTAGGAGCTTTCTTTAGGCCATAGAGTGACTTCTTAAACCTGCAAAAAAGTGAAGGGTCATGAATGAAACCTTCAGGTTGCATCATATATATCTCTTCATTAAGGACACCATGAATAAATTCACTCTTCACATCCATATGGTTCACTTCTCATAGTTTGTATGCAACAAGGGCCAAAGCTAGTCTGATTGAGTCCAATATCTTTTCCATAGGTGCAAATGTATCTGTGTAGTCCATTCCGTGGAATTTGGAGAATACCTTGGAAACCAATATGGCCTTATACTTCACATTATAACAATCAACAACCATTTCGGTCCTATACACCCACTTGCATTGTACTAGTTTCCTCTTGGAAGGTAGAGGAACCAGTTCCCAAGTTTCATTGTCTTGAAGGGACTTGAACTCTTATTGCATGGAGTATTTCCATATTGGTGTTAATAAGAAAATATTCCTATGGATTGGGGTGCACCACAATAGAAAGGATGACACTATAAATCATATCCATTCAAAAATATGCTAGATAATTAAAAGCAGCTAGCAACTAAGTGATAGTAACCATACCTCAATTGGATGTTCGAAGAAGACCACCATTTAGATCATGATCAAATTATTTTTCCCTATAATTTTACCTTAATAAAAAATATATCAAGCATAAAAGATATTAAACGCTAGCATTCAAACTAGCATAATCGATTTAAACATGTATAAAGAAACTATACCCATGGATACAAATATAAACAACTGCACATGAAATTTGGACGAGAAATGGATATTTCTATTAATGTAAAAATATAGATACAATGTGAAAACCTCTCTCGACACCTCATTGGAACCGATAAACCATGTTCCTCCACCTTGGCCTCCACCACTTCAATCCTCCATAGAAAGGAAGACTCACAAAGACAATGGAGAACTTGGGAGATGATCACAAAGAGTTCTATCAACAAGGACAAATGGATGTAGAATCAAGTATATGGAAATGGGTAAGAATTTTTCTTTAGTTTCCTCTTCTAGTGCTTCACAATGGATCAATATAGATCCCTAGAATGGGAAAAGGAGGGTCAAATCAGAGTGTTTCTAGGAATATGGAATGCCAAGGATCAAGCTATTTGTTACTTGATGAGGAAAACACAATTTTTTTCGCACAAAACCGGATGTACATGGGTTGTAATGATGTAATATATGTATACGTGATATGCATAATTGTTGACCCGTGTGTATATCCAAAAGTTTCTTTTTGAGGGTTATACTAAAGCATCATGATCATACTGATTAAGGGTGTATAGTGAGTCTGCATAGGGACAAGGGAAGTCCATCAAGGCATGATGCACAAGGTGTGTAAAATCATGCGATAACATATTCCCCCTAATGTGTGAGGTCAGAGGGGTACACAATGACTGAAATACATTATAATAGTCCCAAAAGTGGAGTAGTGAAGATCCAGATGGAATAACTAGGAATCCATCAGCATAGTACAATGATAAATCTGTATACATGACTACATATATGAAGTATATATAACAATCCCAGATATATATAAGTACAATGGTCATGAATAGGAATAATAGAAATATTCCATAAGTGGTCACAATCACGTACAATACACAATGGAATCTAGTCTTGATACTGATTAAATATATCTCGTACATGATAAGGTACACTGCTATGGTATACGAACTGAAATCCATACATATTGTTGCGATTAAGGTAGTAGGATATATATAATTCCACCATACTCTGAGGTCTTATACACAAATAACTGATGGTGCACATCCCATAACATGAATAAAGGTGTTGAGGTCAAACATGATGAAACATTATCTAATTACCAATCATTGAGATATACCTTTAATAGAAACAAGGAAACCCACCAATGATGAAAATGGGTTTCAAGATACCGAGTGAAATCCACAAGTGTGAATAAAGGTGTTTATGTTGAACACTTGAATAATCCTTCAAGTAGGGAACATTAATGTATTCCCAATCTATTGATGGCAATATAGTCTACCACTGATGATTGCATGTATCAAGGAACTCAACTAACTCTAGAACACAATTCCAGAATAAATGGTTTGAAGTCGATGGAGTGGAATTCATTGAAAGGAGGGAATTAAGGCACCCCCATCAACCAACATGAGGTAATCAACAAGGATAAATGATTTGGAAGAAACCTTATGAAGAAGATATACATGAACCAGTAACCATGTGCATATCTCGTGCATACCTGGTACAAGTAGCATGCAAAAGGGGCCCTCTTAATATCATGCAAAGATGAAAAATACTGATAGAGGAAAGGAAACCGCCAATTGGTTCTAATGGAATCCAAGACACGATACAAATCCCAATGTGTGAATATATTTCTTTCCTTTGAACACAAGGGAAACCACTCAGTTAGTGACCAATGATGATATGTCATCTGTTGAGTTCAAGGTCACCCACCAATGATGAAAGTATGCCTAGGGTGTCAGGTAGGTGTTTAGTTTTTCTTAATTGCTAAGATGATATCTTAAAACAATTCTCACTAATAGGATCACTGGAAGAAAAAAAAGCATAGTAAACCAAAGAACATGAATAGTTTCCTTGGGAAAACCACAAGGGAGAAACCCTTGCAAAACTTCCTCAGTATAGAACTCAATTAGAGTAGTGTAAAAATGAGAAAACTACTTCTCTATTATTTTTGGTGCACTTGTTATTCTCTCTCTTCCAAACTTGCTTGAGTGAGTGTGTACAAATGAAGGGGAGTGCCTCCCTATTTATATTTGTCACTTGAATTGACTTAGGACCTAACAGGGTGTTGTCTAGATTTAGTGATCAAGGCCAACTAAATAAAATCAACCCATACAAGTCACTTACCACAACTTCTGGTGTGTTTGGATTAGTTGATTTTCGCAGGTTGTGGTCCTGCTACCATATAGGTTCACACTCTTTTAAGGAGAGTTCTAACACTTTAACCTAGAAAAAGTAAATCATAAACTAAATGATAAATACTAAATTCTATTTAAAATAACTAAACTAAAATTAACTATGTACTTGCAAGCTATATTAATATATCTACAATAAGCTTCCTATATGACAACTAGAATTATTTATTTAACAACTAAAAGTCTATTTAAAAACTACTAAATGAGAAGTAACTAATCATGTCTAATTAGTATTTTTCTCTCTTAAAGAGAGTCTCTGTTTTGATTTTTAAAATACTTTCCTAGGAATTGTTCAAAAAAATAAAATATAACTAATTGAATACAGAATCTATCTAACGGTTGTTAAATGAAAATTAAACTAAGAAAATGAAAATTTAATATATATTATATACCGTATATTGGACAAGAGCGAATTATAAATTATGTTAACAGTTTACACAACATAAATTTAAAAATAAGTCATCATCCATAAATACATTACACCAACTCCTCTTCTGGATTGGATCAGAGACATGGGCACTACAAATCTACCAAATGGCTCAATATTTTGGAAATATTTATGCAAAGACTTCCCACTCATATTAGAAGGGATTTTCTTGAAAATAGGGGATGGTACAAAAGTAAGAATTGGAGCGGACCCCTGGCTAGCATGCTCACAAAATCACTTACTCCCATTTCAACTAATTTAACTGATTCATCAGAAAGGGATTTTTCACCTGAATCAAATAGCAGATCCTAATTCAGCTAACCTCTGACAATAAGGATGGAAGAAAATTCAGCATCTAGAACTGCCAAATCATTGGTCTAGGAAGTGGGACCAATACACTCTTGCCCTGCAATCTTCACACATTCAGATAACTGACAAAGAAGATGAGCCAATCTGGGAGAAGGATCAACATGGGAATTACACACCTAAGACCGGTTATGAACAAATATGTTTACAACACTTTCAGGAAAATCAGAAGTGGTGGCAAGCGGGTATCTGGAAGCCAAATGCCCACTGAAGGCAAAAATATTTTTTGTGTGCACTCTTGCAAACAAAATCCCTACCTAGGACCACCTCTAGAAAAGACAATTTGCAGGACCTGGATGGTACAGTCTATGCAAAGACAATGAGGAAAACACAAACCATCTGTTCCTAAGTTGTAATTTCTCCAAGCAAGTATGGGAGCTTTCACAATATCTCACCTCCTCCATATCTAACTGGGAAGGTTCCACAGTGGAATATGCCTGGAAAACTTGGTATTCCTCTTCCCAAACTACTCAGATTAGAGCTCTTCTGCTTCTCCACATGTGGGGAATTTGGTTAGCCAGAAACAAGGCCATTTTCCTTGAAAAAACCATCTCTCCAGAAGAAGTAGCAATGCAAGGACTAGATATCCTTTCTTAGTCCCCCCAATGAAAGAACATCCCCAATCCAAGAATCATCATTCCAGAACAGTTGGATAAAAATACCCCTTGGGATTTTTTTGATGATGCTTCTCAAGATTTGAAATGTGGGGGAGGATCCTCCCTCTTCCTAAACACAAACCATCAATTCCAAATCTCAATGGGACTGGGAACTAGATCAAACAATTATGCTGAACTTATGGCCCTAAATATTCTCCTATGCTTTGCAATTGAAAGAAATTGCAAAAATATACAAGTATTTGGTGATTCTTTGGTTATAATAACTTGGATCAATAAGATTCAGAGATGCAGAAACACATCATTAGTTTCACTTTTTGAAGAAATTAACAGGATTCTTGCAAATTTTGAATCACTCTCGCTCAAACATGTCTACAGGGAGCGAAACATGGAGGCGGACAAACTTTCAAAGGTAGGAATAAACTTGGAATGGGGAACATGGAAAATCACAGAGAAAAAGGAGACAGAGGCCAACGAGTATTACCATAGGCCTTTTCTAGTTTTTCCTTGATAAGAAGTTTTTTGCATAATTTTGGACAGTATTTTGGCTCAAACAGGAAGTTATAGAAACTCTTTTAAGGCAGGAAGATCCCAATGGGAGAAAATGGTTTCAGATAGCTACTGTCTCAATATATGCTCAACAGATGATATACTTAAAAGGAAGGAAAACAATACCTTCCATTTTTTCCGGTCGGAAGCTCTTCGTGGAAGAAGCTACTGCTGATAGTCTTCTTGACTCAACATGTTTTTGTTTTGACTGATATGCACAAAATAAGAAAATACATAAGAAATGATGCGACCTTACGATGTAACTCTGCGAGAAGCAGGAACAATACATACTTTTGTATGTAGCTTTTGATTAATATAATCAATTTTTTTTCTTACGCCAAAAAAAAAAAAACATAAATTTAAAAATAACTATGACAATAACAATTATCACATTTACAATTATAATTACTTTATATTGTAAAATACTTTATGATAAAAGAACTACTACTAAGAAATTATTAGTAACTTAAATTATAACTGTAAAATAAGAAATTAACATATAACATTTTAATATTATAATTTAAATATATTTTACTAATTATCAAGATACTTGTAGAAATACAAGTATATCAACCAATTAGTTAACGTATATATAATATTACTTAATCAATTTATTAATCAAACTTAATAAAATGACATAAATAATATTTAAATCTAACATAAAATGCACTTTTGATTTGAGTTACTTAACATAATCCACACAATTATCACAAAGTACAACTATAAATGAATTTAAGAAAAGAAGATTACTATGAAAATATATATATCAATTCACAAAAATGAATAAAAAATATGATACAAGTCGGAGAATCAATGTTGAACCAAAATAATAATAACAAAAGTTATCATAAACTTGTATCATTGTTGATGATCTATTATCCCAAAGCATAGTCTTCTTCAGTTGTACGCAGATCACTTTTCCAGTGATTCCTTGTGGCTTATATAATAAAATTATTCAACTACTTCCAGTTTTAATGCAACTAACTCCTAAAAATAAACATTGAGCGTTTAACAGCTGTTGAGAAATAAAATCAAACGATAATCATAATTGTTTTGTTTGATTTAGAATTCTTCAAATACATTCAATATAGCATCTAGAATGTAGTAATGCATAATTATCTTAACAACTGTCAACAAACTTTAGGATAATCATCATCCATGAAACTAAAATAGGTCCATGCAAAAACTTGGTCATGATAAACACTTAGCATCCATTCCTTTATTTGGTAACAAAAATTCATTGCAGTAACAACATCATGATCAAAACCCCTCCAACAGAGACACCTTTCAGGAAAATCAGTACCAAGGGTAACATCTGGTTGTAAACATTGCTTGCTTTAAACAACAACTCTTAAAACACATTGCAACATGTCATAATTAAATAAGAATATATTAAATTTTATTTAAGAAATTGCATTGAAATAACAAAAAATAATAAATTTCAAGCAATGCACACATAATGTATGATTCCGTGGGTATGCTAATTGGAATTTCCTATTACATGTATAAGTAAAACAACATTAAACTGTAAAAAGAGAAATTCAAGTTGAAATTTGAAGTTTTGCAACTCTTCTAGCTTCTAATAATGTAGCCTGTAACTTCACAATTTCGATCCTTTACTGTGTAGACTGCTTTGTTAATATTTCATGGGTTATTGACATAAATGTTTTAATTGATTTGTATTTGTCCTTTTTCTGTTTTATATCTTTCCACCTGCTAACCCAAATTACCAATTATCCCTTTAGTGTCTTTATTTATTCCTCTTTAACTAGTGCATTAACACGTAACTTCTCAACTTCAATTTCTAGTCATGATATTCTACATCTAAAAACCTTCTCAAGCACTCTTTGAAGACTCTTATTGCTCCTAGTAGGTGAGAAGTTTCTTGCAAATGATGGTTTATATTCTGGTATACCATGAGAATTCCTGTCCAAACATTCATTGAGTGAATTAATCATAGGATCGTTTTCGACATAACTTTTTTCAATAGATTTATCATTCTCAATGATCTTATGATCTAGAGATGTATTCTCATCTTCACTATCAATTTCCACTAATGGAGCCTCCTTTTGTTGTTGGATAGTTGTGGAGTTACAATGGTAACCAAAATTCAAGTTAACCTATGAGTAGATATAAAGATCGAATCCCCCTGCTTAGTTTTATGTTTATCAAACATTACAGAGACAACGTTTTGGATCTTATCAAATACATTAGGATTCTGTGTAGGCTCATCATTAATTTGACCAGGCTGTGAAATGAAATTTTTTTCTACCAATTGCTACAGGATTACCCTTTGTCGCACTAATACTAACATTTTTGACAGAATCGGTTGTTTATGTTTTGTCCACATAGGGCTAGCATCAAAATTTAGCACAGAGGCTTCGTTGTCAGAGAATTGTTTTCTCTTTAACCGAGATTTGGACAAAGTCAGAGGCCAAAACTTAGTTGGGCCTAAATTATTATCAATTAGAAACTGATCCCAACTTCTACCAGTTAACAATAACTGATATTGAACCAATATCTTGACTAAACCATGATGAAATAAAATATGCTCACGATTTCTTATTGCACTTTGTACAACACATGACATTTTTTCAAGACTATTTAGCAGAAAACAAGGGAGAGTCAATTTTGACCCTTTAAACACCATTAACAACCTCAAATGATAAAAATGAACATAAGAGTAACAACCAGCACATGTTATATACGCGATGATTTACTGGAGTAATGATAGCCACTGGGGTTTCAAGAATTTCATAGGAAACCCAAATTTGTCATCATAATTTGCAGGTATAGGAAATAAGAACTGTTTGTACTTAGATTTTTCTATTTCTCCTCTTTTAAAACATTTTTCTCCAATTTGAGGTAGTTGGGTTTCCTTAGCCATGAAATACTCAGAAATAATCAAAGTCAAATCTCTTATCTGTGCTACATTGTCTTTTAGGGATAATGTGAATCTACGGGTTACCTCAGAGTTATGACCATCGAATTTCCCAAAACAATTTCTCCAACCAATTTTCTCAATCAGTCAAGAAGCCTCTGGCTCAATATCTAAAAATTCGTCACCAATTGGTTCAATCCTACAAAATGGTTCCATTGTGACGATACTAAGAATATATTAAGGGTTCGTGTTAATGGAGGAATTGTACCAGTCTATCCATCTCTCATGCTGTAAAAACCCTAAACTCCATACTCTGTATTGCCAAAATATGAATAACTTCATTCCTAGGGTTTTGATACACAGGTAATGGCGTGGAGAGAAAGGACCATAATGAAACAAACAACAAAATCATAACCCTGTACATAAAACATAAATGAAATTGATTTTGAAATCATACCGGGAGAATGAAATAACGCTATTATGTACTATAATTACAAATTTATAACAACAATTAACGTGTCAAATCCATTTTTTTTTATAGTCACCATGTATGATATGGATTTCTATTTTGAAAAGTTGTCACCATAATTAGGGTTTGATTCGAAATGTGTTTTGTTATCATTTTGATCATAGGTTTAAAAACAACTCAATATGCATGGACAATTTCAAAGATAGTTCTAGTTTGCACCTTTGTTATATTAATTAGGGTATGATTCGAATGGTGATTCATTTAGGCATATTTATCATTGGATTTTAAATGTGTAGTGTTAGGTATATTTTTAAATAATTTCATGTTTTAATTTATATAAAATAAAGATATAAAACATGAAATATATTGTTAATATTTTTCCTAGACATTATAAATCAAATTAACATGATCCTAATGAAATTAAAATATTAAATCATGAGAAGACTATTCATAGTTGAAAATCATAATTACAAGACATATCCTAGTTGTGAAATGATATTAATAAAATATGATTAAAATTTAATGAAGAAAAAGAAATGATATTAAAAATTGATTTAGTAGCTTCTAAATGAATTATTACTGATAATTTTTATAATTCATCACAAGAGTCTTGCAGATTATTTATACTAATGAAATAGATGTTTCAATATTGAGAGTACCTTCAGAATCATAGATTTTGAAGGTACTCTTTATAAATTTCTCAAGAATTCATAAAGACATATGATGTTCACCATTTTTATTGATTAAAACAAGATAAAAGGGGTGAAAGGTGGCGACATACATGGGTGAACCAGTTATCTCTGGACATATTATTTCAAATAACTGTGCAAAAATATAATCTTAATATTTACTTTGTAAAAATAAGAGAATCTCAATATGATAAAACAAATACTTAATGATATCCATATATGCAAATATTTTTCAGAACTATCCTCATTTCTATTAATAGAGATTTTTGTTGAAGATGAGCCAAACAGTTATCCTGTCAAAATAAAGTACTTATAATAAAGATAATCCAAATCATCAGTATAAAGATGCAGCAATTCACTTCTCTGAAAATTTTCTAAAATCTTTCCTATTTATTAAATTGGTTTATTTATATATATATNATCTCTTGATCAAGTAAATAAGATCCATTACCATATTTCTAGGTAATGTCATACCAATGATATCATGATCCTGACTAGATGGGCTCATTACTAAGACCTTCCGTTCCCAATTTTATAAATTTATAATTGGAACATACCAAGAAATCCTTCAGATTGTAAATAAACTTAAAGATGACTGATAATTCAGATTGATAAGGATTTTCTAAGTACTAAGATTTGAGAAGGTAACCAACTATCTATATATACTATAAAGAAACAAATTCTAGAGGATTAATCCTAATCATATTTATAAATATTTCTAATATTTTAAAAGGTTGATTTCAGATTTAAGAAGATCTGATTATTCTAAGCAGATTTAAAGATCAAAATTTTTCACAATCATTAAAATAGATGAACAAACTGAAATTCAAACAACCAGAGTTTATTTATTTACAAAGACCCTCTTTGATAAGAATATGTACACTAAAGATTTAAATATTGTGAAGAGTAGTGATAAATATCAAGCTTTAAGAAGATTAATTTCGAATAATCTGAGGACATATACAAATGAAAAGATAGTAGTAAAACTGTATATAAAAGACGTGTCATGAATATACAAAAAAAATTTAAGAAAATGTTGTATAATTATTTACAACATGAACAAACTCTATACAGATTAATATTTTGATAGAATTAATGAAAATATTTCTTAAGAATCAACTCGTTTACCAGAAAGGTTTTGGACTGACTTCCGAAGTCTGAAGTCGAAAAGTGCTTGGGCCTAAATTTTCAGAAATAATGTAAGGACCTAACAAAATACGCTGAAATTTAGTGTGTTCACCTTTATCTTCATGAACTTTGTCCCACTTCAATACCAAATCACCAACTTGTAAATCTATATTGGAAATTGAGGTTTGATAAAACCATGATTTTACAATTCGTTGATGTTTCTCAAATTATTGTTTAGCTTTTTCTGTCCTCCTCTAATTTAATCAAAGTATTGATTCTCTTTTCCATAATAGAACAATTTAAATCTTGGATGCACTATGCTAATTGTAAAGAAGGTAGGAAAATATTAGGAGGAAAAATAGATTCAGTACCATAAACTAGAAAGAAAGGCAGATTTCCAATTGAAGACTTTGGTGTCACCTTGTCTTCCCAAAGTGCATTATATAAGGCGGTGTGCGAATTTTGATGATGTGTAGTAATAGTTTTCTTTAGAATCTTGAGTAAGTTTTCGTTGGTGGATTCAGCCAATTCATTACCCTAAGGATAATAACTTGTAGAATAACTGAATCAAATTATTTTTTCCAAATTAAATTCTTTCAATTCCATAGAAGAAAAGTAAGAGGAATTATAAAAAAAGAGACTCAGGTACATAAAATCGAGTGATAATACAAGATTTAAATAAAACAAAACTTGACTAGTATTTACTACACACAAAGGTGCACCTTTTTCTCATCTAATAAAATAATCCGTTGCAGTGATAACATATTTGTGTTGCAATATGGATGGCGAAGGTTTGATTGGCCCTACTATGTCAAGACCCCATTGTTGGAATGGTCTTTCAACGAAACTGGTTTAAGTGGAAATGTAGGTTTTTTAACCCTTTCTGGAGTTGTTTGACAATCTTGACATTTTCTAGCATGCACATATGAATCTCGAAACAAAGTAGGACAATAATAACTCACTCTTAATTTCTTATGTGCAGTACTTTCTCCACCAAAACAACCACCTGTCGGACCAGAGTGTAACTCTTTCAATATTGTTTCAATTTCATTCTTATCTAGACAACGTAGTAATACTCCATAATTTTTTCTAAAAAGGACATTATAATCAACTAATAAACATATGTTTTTAGTCATAAGGCCCTTTTTTTTAGGTTCTAAATTATCCGGGGTATTCCCTATTTCAAGAATAAATATTATATAAAAATACAAGGAGTCTTGCAGAAAAGGGAAGAATTAGATTTCTCATTTTAGAAAAGATTCATCTATATTATCATTAGTATTATATTCCAACAAATGAGTTGACTCGACTGCAAGTTTACAAAGGCTTTGGACTCAAATCACCGAAGAAGGTTTTATCTATAAATCATACTCTTGTAGATCTGTCATCCAAGGGGTTCTTTTATAACCTAAATCTTTTTGCACAAGAAGTTTTCTTACTGCAGAATAAGGAACAACCACTTTAGTTCAGGATTTTATGAGATAAGGTCGAAAGTGTTTTACTGCTTTGAAAACAACAAATGCTTGCTTATTAACTTTATGGTAGTTTAACTCAACACCTTTGAAATTAGAACTCATGAAAGAAATATGAACTTCACAATTTTGTTGATTAAGTTGAGTTAACACAACAGTGTATGGAATATCTAAAGCTAAAGTATAAAGTATAAAATCCTTATTAAAGTCAAGACGTAAAAGAGAAGGTGCTTCAGATATGGATTCTAAAATCCTTTTAAATGATTATTTTTCATTATTACCCCAACTAAAATTTGCATCCTTTTTTATCATGTTTTTCAAAGGACGAATTATTTCAGAGAAACTAGGGATAAATATTCTTACAAAATTAAGTTTCCCTAGAAAGGACTACATAGCCTTTTTGCTAGAAGGATAAGCAATTTTAGATACATCCTGAGTTCTCTGAGGATCAATCATTATCTCATCTTTAGAAAATATGAAACCTAATAAAATTCCTTGAGTTACTGCAAAAATGGTTTTTTTAGGATTTAATGGTGTGGAAATTGAACCCAGGTGTTAGAACAATTACACTCACAACAATTGCCAATTACACATGCAAATTACTCACAAAGGAGACTGAATAATGGAGCAAAACACTAATCTGTATTGAATAAGTGTACAATAGCCAACCCTGTGAAGTCATAGGCTTCCACAATAAATAATTACATGAGGGATTCAATTGCATGAAGATGCCATTCGAATCTAGTCAAAAGCAGGCTTACTAAATCTAAGCAAATCCCCCATAGGTGCATAAAGCAGTTTCCAAAACTGTCTAGGAGCTCACGAATTGGAAAAATAAATTAGACAAGCTAATAGTGGATGGAAGGACAACTCATACATTCTTTTCATAGGAGAAAAGAGTGGAGGATGTGGAGGACAAAAAACAAGTTAACTTCACCTAGTCAAACTTTCCCAATTGCCTTAAAACACTGAAAAAGCAGGAAATAAAGCAGAAAAAGCAGAAATGCACTAGGGAGGCCAGGAATAAAGCAAATTTGATTCTAGGAGGTTTCCCAAGCACTCCATTACTCAAAATTAGCAAGTTTGACCACTATGGATGTGTAGATGACAACTTGCATAAGGTGGAATATGGAAACTAGGAAAATAAGACAAAAATTGATTAATCAATGTCTAAGGTAGCTAACTATGGGTTGATTATTCTAACACCCCCCCTTAATCCTGACTTATGAGTAATATATCAGAAAATTATAGGGCCTAGCAACAAGGATTAGTCACCCTTTACATACTGCATGTCCATTTAACCAAGGAAAGAGGCAAACACCCAGTGGGAAAATCCTCCCTTAAACATGGACTGTAAAACAAAATTTGGAAATCTTGTCATCACTCATGCTTCACAGCATGATCAACAATCCCCAGCAGTGATTTGAGATTGCTGAATGTCTTCTCACAAAAAACTTTGGTGAAGATATTAGCTACTTGTTCTGAAGATGAACATAAGAATAGGTGAATGGTGCCATCATGCACAAGCTATCTGATGTAGTGCATATGGATCTCAATGTGTTTGGTTCTCTGCTTCTGAACTGGATCATTGCAGATTTGAATGGTACGCTGATTATCATAGTAGATAGTAGTTGAGTATTCTGATTCGAAGCCACACTCTCCAAGTAACCCCTGCAACCATAAACATTGAGTTGCTGCATTTACAACTCCTCTATACTCTGCTTCTGTAGCTGAGAGTGCAATGGCACTCTGTTTCTTGCTTGACCAGCTAATTGGTCCTTTTTCAAGCATGAACACATATCCTAAAGTTGACTTTCGATCTGTGTTTTCACCTACCCAATCACTGTTAGTAAACCCAATCAAATCAAGATCGGATTTAGATTTATAGAAGATCCCATGTGTCCTTGTTCCCTGAACAAAGTTAAGGATCCTTTTGGCTACTTTCCAATGGATCTCATGAGGCTGATCCATGTATCTAGAAGCCACACTTACTGCATAAGAAATATCAGGCCTAGTATGTGTAAGATACAACAAACATCCAATCAATTGCCTATACAGTGTATTGTTTACCATAGGTGAAGAATCAGCTTCTTCAAGCTTCACTCCTAAAAGGAAAGGAGTCTTGCTTGGCTTGCAATCCTTCATTTTGAATTTGTTTAGAAAATCCAAGGCATACTTGGACTGGTGCACCTTGATTCCATCTTTGGTTTGAGCAATCTCAAGCCCCAAGAATTGGCTCAATAGCCCCAAATATGTCATGGAGAAGGCATGGTTCATTGCATCCTTGAAGGAAGCAATTTCAACCTTTGAGCTTCCTGTAATGAGAAGGTCATCAACATATAAAACAATGATCATTAATGAACCATTAATCATCTTCAAATAGACATTTGTATCTGATTTGTATCGAACAAAATTCAGTGATAGCAGAAAGCTATCAATCTTGGCATACCAAGCCCTGGGGGCTTGCTTAAGCCCATACAATGACTTCTTTAGCCTGCACACAAGAGATGTGTTAGTAGAAAATATTTGAGGCTGCTGCATGTATATCTATTCAGTGAGATCTCCATTCAGGAAAGCACACTTCACATCCATGTGATGTACTTCCCATTGCTTTGAAGCTGCAATGGCTAAGGCTAGCCTGATGGAGTCCATCTTTGCCACTGGTGCAAAGGTCTCATTGTAGTCTATGCCATGAACCTATGAGTAGCCCTTGGATACCAATTTGGCCTTGTACTTCAGAGGTGAAACATCAGCAGCAAATTTGGTCTTGTACACCCACTTACACTGAACTAGCTTCCTCCCTGGGGGAAGATCAACCAGCTCCCAAGTGTTGCTCTTCTGGAGTGAACTGAACTCTTCCTTCATGGATTCTTGCCATATTGGATCTTCTACTGCATATTCATATGTCTGAGGATCTGATTCAACCATCAGATATCATTTCTCAGCAAACATAGGATCTTTCATGCATAGAGCACTCTCAAATTGAGATCTAGTCCTCCTAGGGTCATTAGGATTTCCAGCTAGTTCTCCAGTTGCATGAATGGTATTGGATGCCCATTTTTCCCTTGTAGGGATGTTAGGATCTGCAATAAAACCATCATCATCAGAAATATCAGAATCGGCATGTTCAACTATCTCTTCACTTACATTCAGAGGATCTGGTGGTGAAGAGGATTCTCCAACTTCCACTGCTGCTAGGGGTTCTTCTTGAAATTGAACACACCTTTCAATGAAGGATTTGTTTGTGCTCAAATTGATCAGCTTGTACCCTTTTGAATCTTCAGAGTACCCAACAAATAGAAACTCTTGGCTTTGGGGCTGCAAATCCTTTCTCTTTTCTGTTGGAATTCTAGCCCAAGCCCTTGAGCCAAAAATCCTAAAATGGGTCACATCTGGCTTGTGCCCACTCCATTCTTTGAAAGGAGTCATACCATCAAGCTGTTTATGAGGCACCCTATTCTAGATATAGGCTGCACAGTTTATAGCTTCGGCCCAGTACTTTGGTGGCAAAGTCTTAGCCTCCATCATGCAGGTTGCCATCTATTTCAGTGATCTGTTCTTCCTCTCAACAACACCATTCTGTTGTGGTGTGTAAGGGATAGAATGATGCATATGAATACCTACATCTGCACAATATTGAATAAAATCAGACTTGACATACTCACCACCATTGTCAGATCTGAGGACCTTGAGTTTCCTCCCAGACTGGTTTTCAACCAAAGCCTTAAAGACTTTGAAGAGGCCAAAAACTTCAGACTTGTGTTTCAGGAAGTAAACCCAGCAATACCTGGAAAAGTCATCTATGAAAGTCAATGAATATTTGGCCTGACTCATTGAAATATGAGGGAATGGGCCAACAACATCACTATGGATCAACTCAAGAGGTGCATAGGTTCTCTCATGACTAGCTCTCTCAAATTTATGCTCTGGGTGTTTTCCTAGGATGCAACCTTGACAGACTCCTTTGGAAAATTTAATCTTTGGTAACCCTATGACCATTTATTTTTCACTAAGATCAGAAAGATACTTGTAATTTAGGTGGCCAAATATTTCATGACTAATATTGCTTGCCTCATTATCATGAATCAGAAGAGCAGAGGGGTTTGAGTAGGGTAGGGAGTGTGAGAACATGTATACCTTCGAAGTATGATTTGCAACTCCTTTTGCAATGCCTTTACCACTTGAGATCTCTATGATCTCAACTTCATCAGGGGAGAATATGACCTTCTTTGGAGACCCTGTGTGGGTCATCTGATACACTGATAAGAGGTTAGAGGCAAGACCTGGAACATACAACACATTGTTGAACTTACCATGATCAAGATCAATCCTCCCTTTGCCCAAACTTTCAGTGAGAGAGTCATCTCCCATTACTATTGGTGGACCTTTCGACATGTCAAGTGAGGTGAATGCCTCCTCGGTTGAAACGATATGTCTTGAAGCTCCAGAATCAATGATGAAACTAGGTGAGCTTGATGTCCCAGCAACCAATGCATGAACTCTCTCTCTGTCTTCTGAACTTGATCCTCCTTCCCTCTTCTTTGAGCTGTCTGGAAGGGAGATGCCATTCTTTTCCAAGATTTGGGTCAGCATGTCTATTTGCTTCTTCATGCAGGAGCTCTTAGAATTATTTCCCTTACTGCAGTATGCGCACTTGCTCATTTCTCCTTTGTTCTTCTTCTTCTGGTAGTTCTTCTTGGAACCTTGAGGCTCCTTCGGAGACTTGTTCTTGTCTCTCTTTTGCTCAGGTGGATTTTTATATTTCTTTTTGCTTTTTGAATCCACCCTCGAATCTCCAGTAACTAGAGCTTGGTCTTTGGATGGTTTGATGGTGCCCATCATCACCGATTTATCTTGTTCTTGTGTGAGAGATTCCATGAAATTTGCAAGGCTAGGCATCTTCCAGGCTCGAGCTGTCAACTTTGTGGCATAGAAGGTCGAAAAAAACACTGAATAGTCAGGGCCAAGCTTCGAGAGTATGGACAAGACCAGATGATCATCCTTCTTTTCAATCCCACATTGTTTTAGCTGCAAAACAAGTGCTTTGAACTTGGAAAAATAGAGTTGCAGGGATTCAAAGCTATTGGGACTGAGGGAGATCAGTTCATTTTCAATTTGATGTCCCCTCATCTCATCTGTCTTTCCAAAAAGATCAAAAATATTCTACCATACTTCATTCGGTGATGTCAATCCATCAAGATGGAAAAGGAGGTCTCTGGATATACTTAGACACAAGAGACCATAGGCCTCATCCCTCCTATTGTGCCATTTTATTTTCTCTGCAGCTGCATTGGAATCTGCTTCTATTTCCATAGTCAATCTATAGATTAATTTCACTCTCAACAGTATCTCCATCTCTGCTTTCCATTCAAAGAAATTAAATGGAGTCAAGATGATCTTCTGAGATTGATCCATAGCTCAGAAATTGTCCCGTCAGTCAGCAGAATGCTCCCAGTCAATGATGTCGAACCTGCAAAACAAAATGGAAAGAGAGAAATTGATCTACAAAGGCTCTGATACCATGTGGAAATTGAACCCAGGTGTTAGAACAATTACACTCACAACAATTGCTAATTACACATGCAAATTACTCACAAAGGAGACTGAATAATGGAGCATAACACTAATCTGTATTGAATAAGTGTACAATAGCCAACCCTATGAATTCATAGGATGCCACAATAAATAATTACATGATGGATTCGAATGCATGAATATTCCATTCTAATTTAGTCAAAAGCAGGCTTACTAAATCTAAGCAAATCCCCCATAGGTGCATAAAGCAGTTTCCAAAACTGTCTAGGAGCTCACGAATTGGAAAAATCAATTAGCCAAGATAATAGTGGATGGAAGGACAACTCATACATGCTTTTCATAGGCTAAAAGAGTGGAGGATGTGGAGGACAAAAAACAAGTTAACTTCACCTAGTCAAACTTTCCCAATTTCCTTAAAACACTGAAAAAGCAGGTAATAAAGCAGAAAAAGTAGACATGCACTAGGGAGGCCAAGAATAAAGCATATTCAATTCCAGGAGGTTTCCCAAGCGCTCCATGACTCAAAATTAGCAAGTTTGACCACTATGGATGTGTAGATGACAACTTGCATAAGGTGGAATATGGAAACTAGGCAAATAAGACAAAAATGGATTAATTAATGTCTAAGGTAGCTGACTATGGGCTGATTATTCTAACAAATGGTATACCGTACCTTTTACATTGTTCAAAAACCCTTTTGAGATGAGAAACATGATCAGGTTGGTGTTTAGAAAATATGGTAACATCATCGAGATAAACCACTACTGAATTATTGATTAATCCCCTAAAAGAAATATCCATTTCTATTTGAAAGGTGGCTCCTACATTGATCAAACCAAAATGAATCTTTCGATAGGCATTAATTCTCCATGCAGTTTCAAATGTATTTTTGAGTTGGTCATTAGAAGAGACTAGAATCTGATTATAATAGAAAAACCGTCAAGTAATGAAATCATACCATTTCCATAAACATTTTGGAGAATTTTCTCATGGGAGGGATTGTATAATTATCCTTTTCAGGCGATTTGTAAAGATTAAGAAAATCAACACAAAGTAGAATATCTCCATTCTTCTTCCGTACTGGAACCAAGTTTTCTACCCATTGAGTATGACATACTGGAAAAATGTTTTTGGCAGCCAAAAGTTTATTCAACTCTTTTTTAACTATTGGTTCAAGTGTTGGATTCATTTTTCTAAGTTTTTTCTGAAAAGGTTTTGCAATGGGTTTCATTGGGATAATATGTTGCATAATTTGCGGATTGAATTTTTTTAGATCATTATATGTCCATGCAAAAAAATATATGTACTCCTTAAATAACTTAACAAAGGATGATTTTTCTAATGGAGTACAATCTGTTTCAAAATTAATCGATTGGGGATTAGAATCTATCCCTAAATTTATAGTTTCATAATTTATGAAAAAGCTATTTGTTTTACAATTAGGGACTCTAAACTTGTCATGAATATCATAAAATTTTTCCAATCTCAAAACAGAGTTGGGGATAGATTTTACCGTTTCGATATCTTTTTCTATCGGGCAATGATGATGTATTATAGAAAAAATAAATTAATACATCATCGTGAGTGATTTCATCAATTGCAGAATCTCTAAATGTATCTTCATTTGTCAATAAATTAAGTACCTGTGAATATCATTGAAAACATGACAATTAGTAATATTATCAGCAATTGATGGTCTAAAAATTAACTTAATTGAAAATGTATTGGGTGAAAAAACTTCAGGAGGAACTAATTTAGAAGCTACATTAGATAATAGGTCAGCGTCTTGATTTTGAAACCTAGGAATATAATTAATGTTAAAAGATTCAAAATTTGAAATAAGGTTCCATAGCTCCTTTTGATAATTCTGAATATGTTCTGATATACAATGAATTGAATTATGTACCTGTCTTACGATGATTTCAGAATCACCATATACCACTAGTACCTTGATATATAAATATAAATCTTTCATAAAACCTTGAATAAGAGCTTCATATTTAGTTATGTTGTTAGTACAATCAAATTCTAACCTACAAACTATACATGTTTTGTTTCCTTTTGGATCAACTAGAAGGCATCCATCTCCTACTCCTTTTATTTTGACCCATCAAAATAAAGTGTCCAAAGCAAATTATTTACAACTACCATACTATCACCAATATATACATAATTCTGATTTTTACATTATTTACAGAATCTTATGGTGCAGAATTAGGCTGAATATAGGTGAAATTAGAAATTTCATATTATAGTTTTATAACTAAAAATGGAGAATTTTTCGCCTTAAAATTCCCAAAATTCATCTCATATGTGAAATTTCCCATGATTGAATATGAAAATAGCACAGGATCATTTGTATCATGTAACTCTGTTACAATATGCTTCGAGTATTTTTATATTCCAATTTTGATCTGATTAGATTTACCATTTTTAGGAAACCATAAAGTTGACTAATCTGTTGCAAACAAGCCATTCAGATTCTGTGACCAATCTTTGCTCAGAAATAACCCATAAGAATCAGGAATGTGATCAACAACAATATTTATAATCTAATAAATTGACGGTTTACTTGCTAACCTAATTAACACATCTGTAATCTCTCCTAAGACCCTTACATTTGATCATTCTAGTTGTGTGATTTGAGTTTCACATGGAGTATATTTTGCATTCAACCTTCTACATACAGACAAAGGCATGACATTAGATGATGCTCCAAAATCAACCATATAGCTATGTACATTTCTATTATAAATTTCAAACGTAAGAAAAAAGGGAGCAGTAGTATACTTTGAATTTCTACCTATTAATGAGGTTTTATCAACTACTATCTTTCCTTTGTCTTTAGCAATCAGATCATTATTTGAGTTACTACTAGAGGTCGCATTACCTTGAGTATTTTGAATAGGTATAATCATTGAAGGATTTATAATAGGACCATTAGGCATATGATATATCTGAATCAAATCATACATATTGATATTTATAGCACGAATCTTTTTCAAATCTTCTATAATATCATATTGCAGATCCAAATTCTCTGTAGTTGGCATTGATGTAATTGTAACTTCAAAAGATATTCTGATGTATATTATCATTGTATGTTGTTGTACCCCTATTTGGGATGTATGTTACCCCTTTGTGATATGTCTAAATTGTGTCTAGACCTTGAGGTGCAAGCTCCATTGTAAGTCGGGGCAATAGTCCCCAGTGTAACATCATGTAATATGTACTTTTAGTCTCTCTAAGAGAAGTGGGCCCCATGTGAGATGCCATGTAGGCTCGAGTCTTATATTTGGTCAGTGACTTGAAAGGGTATAAATAGGGAGGCACTCTCCCTCATTTATACACACCTCACACTCTCAAGTTCGAATGAGAGAGAGAGATAGATAGCTGCTGAATACTTCTTATTACTCCTTTTGATCATCTTACTATTCTAAAGAAGTTTGCGGGGTTTTCTCCTTTATGGTTTCCCTAGTGAAAATATTTGTGTGTTGTGTACCTTTTAAATCTTATGCATCTTGATGTACTTGTTATTATTTCAGTTAAAGATCATCAATAATCTAATCAAATATTAAGAAAAACTAACATGGTATCAGAGCCTCTCTAAAAGATGAAACTATGCAGCTGTGAGAACTAGGGATTCCTAGTTGAAGGTGTTCTCTCCATAGATCATCAAGAAAAGAGGGATAGGCTAACTTGCCTCAGTAGGGCGCATATTTTGGTGGAAAATATTTTTGAATTGGAGAAGTTTCATTTTTGACCTCGTCACTAGTGCCGGGAGGAACTAGGGCATAAAGTACCAGAGGCTTCCCACCTCAGTTTTCATAAAATGACCTAGCTGAGAAACTCATCTCAATGATGCACATCTTTCTGTCCATACAGAATTCCCAAACTCCAAGTTTGGAAAATTAAGGTTTCTATGAAAAACCATAGGTTAGCCTGCTCTGGAACTTGGTCAGACACCTCAAATAAATAAGATCCAAATCTTTACTATTTCCATTTGAGGTTCTCATTTTGAAAATATGACTCACCATACTTAGCTTCAGGACAATCTTGGAAGGGATGATAACTTCTAGGCATGGGAGTACAAGATCTCCCTGATCCTTGAAAAAAATACTTGGATCAGTTTATCTCTAGAGATGTTCCAGAACTAGAGGGAGATAAGGCTAAGGATGCTCATAAGAGAAGCATGGCTAAGGCTAAGAGAATCATTACAGATTCTATCAAGGATCACCTCATCCCCCATGTGTATACATTCAATACACCAAAGGAAGTATATGATTCTTGGACAAATATGTTAGAAGGGAAAAAAATCAACCAGGAGATGACTTTGAGGAACCAAATAAAGAATTTGAAGATACAGAACTCTGAGACTATACAGTCTTACTTCACAAGTGTTGCTCAAATCAAAGAACAACTTGAAGCAGTTGAAGAAAATGTCGAAGAAGGAGAAATTGTAATGACTACCCTGAATGGTCTCCCTAGATCATGGGACTCATTCATTCAATGTATTTGTGAAAGAAGAAAGCTTATCTCTTTCAGCAGACTTTGAGAAGAATGTGCAAAAGAAGAAGCTATACTTGTGACAAGAGAAGAAAAGATGGGATCAATTGATGATGAAGCTCTTGCAGTCTACCACCAGAAAAGAAATTCATGAAGAAGGAGAAGAAGGAGAACTTTCATCACAACAAGAAGGAAGACAAGAAACCAAATAATACTAAAAGATATTTTTCAAATGTTTGATGTTATAGTTGTGATGAAAAGGGAAACTTGGAAAGAGATTGCCCCATTCAGAAAAAGAGACACCATTCTCATATTTCCGAATATGATGAACCAACAAACAAAAGATTCAAATGAGAGAAGGATGATTCAGATGAAGAATATGTGATAATCTTAACACTTACTGGAAATATCACACATAGAAGAAATTATTATCTCGTGGATAGTGGAGCTTCCAAACACATGACAGGATACAAGGAATCATTCATCAATATGTCTGAACATGAATCACCTCACAAGGTGAAAATTGGGGATGATTATCAATACCCCATAAAAGGGAGTGGTGAAGCTTCATACAAGCTTGACTTTGGGAAATCCTTAAAGATGAAGGATGTGCTATATGTTCCAGGATTGAAGAATAATATTCTCTCCATATCTTCATTAGATGCAAAAGGAATTAGGGTTTCATTTGTCGATGGTTAAGTTCTGATGTGGGCTAGAGGAAAGACAATAGAGGATGCAATAGCGATTGGATAAGAAGATGGAGGCTTATAAAAGTTGAAGGGACAACATGAACAAGCATTGGTTCATGATTCAATTGAACCAAATGATTAGTGGAACTGAAGGATTTCACATGTGCACTACAAAGAACTACCAAGGGAAAGCTAAGGAGTGTTAGGATTTCCAGATGTCCAGGAAAATCATGAGGGAGTTTGCAAAGGATGTGCAAAAGGAAAGAATGAAAAGAAGACATTTCCTAGTAGTGAGAAAAGGGCTAAAGGATTATTGGAGATAGTACACTCGGATGTATGCATACCCATGTCTTCTAGCTCATTAAGCGGGTATGTGTACTATGTTTCCTTTATAGATGATTTCTCACATAGGAGTTGGATATATTTCTTGAAAGAGAAAAGTGAAGTTTTCAACAAGTTCAAGGAATATAAAGCCTTGGTCGAGAACCATACTGATAGGAAGATTAAGATTCTACTATTAGATAATGGCGGTGAATTCAATTCAGAATAATTCAAGGAAATCTACATAGAATATGGGATTAAGAGGGAGTTGATCAATCCATACTGTTATATTTTTATCAATTAGACAATATGATCTTAGGATCTTATCTGAGAGAATAACATGCACAACAATCAATCACAAGATACAATGGACACAAAGATTTTCCTCAGGGAAATCATAAAGGATAAAACCCCGCAACTTCCTCAAAGATAGAATGAGCACCAATGGCTGTAGTAAAACCCAAAGACAAAAGATGATATCCAATAGTTGTTTTCTCTCTCACCTGAGTGAGTTTCTTCTCTCTCACCTATTTGCTATAGCTGGGTGAGTTTGTGTCTCAAATAGAGATGCTCACTCTCTATTTATACTAGTTTCTAACTTGACAATAAATTACTAGGACCAAATTCTCTAGGAGAGTCTAATAAACCTATTTCCCCACAACTGTGGGGACTCTTCCCTATGATCAACAAGGAGGGTTAATCACTATGAATTTACATGAATTTATTACATTAATTTTTATCTCGATAGGAACATTGGGGACCAATGGAATACAATATATGAAATATACAAGTGAATACATTCCAAATTTACAAATACATCAACATTCCCTCTTAACTAGAAAGGTATTCTCTTGACACAATTCATTAGCACAAGTCTTCTTCTCTAGATCATCATCAAAGAGGGATCATCACTGGCTCATCATCATCACTAGATCATTGTTGGATCATCACTAGATTATCATCAAAGTTGGATAATCATTGGATCATCACCACTGCTTCCACTATCTCTATCAAATGGTGCTTTCTCTCAATTCTACTCATCACAGGAAGTTCTACAGAGCCAACCCTTTTTCATGGTGGTTGTAGGCCTAGCCTCATGTAGGTCTTCATCTTCTTCAACACTTATATCTGACCATGTGGGGAACACATCCCACAACCATGTCAGAAGGGCTATGCAATTATATATGATAATGTGGGGAACACATCCCGCATCCATATCAGAAGGGCTCTGCACTTACATCTGACCATGTGGGGAACACATCCCACATCCATGTCAGAAGGATACTACACTTACATCTAAACATGTGGGGAACACATCCCGCATCCATGTCAAAAGGGCTATGCACTTACATTTGACGATGTGGGGAACACATCCCGCATCCATGTCACAAGGGATCTACACTTACATCTAACCATGTGGGGAACACATCTTGCATCCATGTCAGAAGGGCTCTGCACTTACATCTGACCATGTGGGGAACACATCCTACATCCATGTCAGAAGGGCTCTGCACTTACAATTGACCATGTGGGGAACACATCCCGCATCCATGTTAGAAGGGATCTTCACTTACGTTCGACCATGTGGGGAACACATTCCACATCCATGTCAGAAGGGCTCTGCACTTACATTTGACCACGTGGGGAACACATCCCACATCCATGTCAGAAGGGATTTTCACTTACATCTGACCATGTGAGGAACCAATCCTCCACCATGTCAGAAGGGCTCATGGACTCATTACTTCCTCTTGGAAGGAACCTCGATCTGGAGAACACCAAGCTTCTCCCTTAAGTACTCAAACTTCACTCTAGCTAATGTCTTGGTCAACACATTAGCTATATGTTCATCTATTGCAACATACTGGAGCTTCACTACTCCTCTCTAGACCATATACCTGATATAGTGATATTTGATCTCAATATGCTTCGACTTGTCATGGAACACCAAGTTCTCCGACAACTTCACACAACTCTGGTTGTCACAATATATGCAAGTAGCATCCAACTAGAGATCAAACAAATCAGATAGTAGCTTCCTTAGCCACACTGACTAACAACTAGTCGAACAAGTTGCGACATACTCTGTTTCGGCTATACTCAGTGCCACACAAGACTGGTTCCTACTAAACCAAGAGATCACACCTAATCCCATACTGAAGCACCACCCCGAATTTCTCTTCCTATCAATGGAACTACCCACCCAATATGAATCAACATAACCTTCCAGGTTAATCTTTTGATTCGCCTCATACTTGAGCCAATAATCAACTGTACCCTTCAGGTGCATCAGAATATGCTTTGTAGCAATCAAGTGAACATGTCTAGGATCTGTTCGGAACTGGATCAATATCTTCACAACAAAGAAAATATCTGGTCTTGTATTTTTCAGGTACATCAAGGACCCAATCATCTGATGATACATCATAGCATTGACCATCTCTGATGAAGCATCACTCAATAGCTTCAGGTTTGATGCCATAGGTGTGGTCATGGCCTTGCAGTCCATCATCCTGAACCTCTTAAGGATCTCTATTGCATACTTCCCTCATCCCAAGGATATTCCATCAGCATTATGCCACACCTCCATGCCTAGAAAGTAGTGCATCATACCCAAGTCCTTCATCTCAAACTCGGAAACAAGCTTCCTATTCGTATCAACAATCAACCCATCCTCACCTATTACAAACAAGTCATCTACATAAAGTAGGAGTATCACTGGGTTCCCTTCTTCAACCTTGTCGTAAAGGTTGGAATCCGCTTTACTCTTAGTAATTCCCAAACTATCTAGGAAGCTTTCAATCTTGCCATACCATATCCTAGGTATTTGTTTCAAACCGTATAGGCTTTCTTCAATTTACACACATGAGTTTCCCTGTCATGTGTCTCAAAACCGAGTGGCTTCTCCACATAGACTTCCTCTTCTACTACACCATTCAAGAAAGTAATCTTGGCATCCATCTGGTGTATCTTCCATTTCATTACTGCAACCATAGAAAGTACTGATTTGATGGAAGTGTATCTGGCTACAGGTACAAAAGTCTCTTCATAATCTATTCCTTCTTTATGGGAGAAGTCACGAGTCACAAATATTGCTTTATATTTCTCTATGTTTCCATCTGCAGCATGCTTGATCTTGTATATCCACTTTGAAGTCACAATAGACTTCCCCTTTGGTCTTGAGAAAACATCCGAGACATCATTCTTCATGATTGACTGATACTCCTCGATCATAGCATCCTTCCACTCTTTCTTCTTTGACGCTTCTTCATAGTTGGAAGGTTCTTTATCAATGATGTCACATAATAGGGATACATAACCAGAGTAGGACCTAGTTCTTTTCCTCTCTCTGTGCATTTCTTCTGGAGCCCCATATCTTTCTGCACCTTGGATAGGCTCTCGTACCTATGCAGGTTTCCTCTTGTGAGGATTCTTCTCTTGGGGTGGATCTAAATGTTCCTAGGGTTCTTCTATTTCTCGTTCTTCTTCTTGAGTTGCATCGTTCATAGTTGTATCTTGAATCCTGAATACTTCTGTTTCTTCAGGGTCTTCAATAGGTATTTTTTTGTATTTGTTGTAAGCTGAGTCTCCGTCAAATGTTATGTCTCTACTAATGTGGATCTTCTTGAATCCTGGGATGTATATTCTGTAAGCCTTCAAGCTTTCACTATATCCCATAAATATACCCTTTTCCCCTAAAGGATCTAACTTGGTCCTCTTTTCTTTTCAAATGTGCATGTACACTGGACAACCAAATATTCTGAGATGATTGACTTCTGGTTTCTTGTCGGAGAAGACTTCTTTAGGTGTCTTGTTCTCAAGTACTCTATGTGGAGTACAATTATGTACATACACAACGGTCCTAGTAGATTCTTCCCATAGATGCATGGAAAGATCTTGATCATGAAGCATTTCCCTTGCAACTTCCATGATCATTCTATTCTTCCTTTATGTAACCCCATTATGTTGTGGATTATATGGAGTGGCCAACTCCCTTCTAATCCTTGAATCTCTGCATAATTCTTTGATCTCATTTTATGTGAATTCTCCACCATTTTTTGATCAAAAGGTCTTGATTTTCTTTTCTATGTGGTTCTCGATCAAGTCTTTGAATTCTTTGAACTTGCTGAATACGTCATCTTTGTTCTTCAAGAATTATATCTGTGTCTTCCTAGAAAAATCATCAATGTAAGAAACATAGTATACATACCCACTCAATGAACTGGATTACATCGGACCGCATACATTAGAGTGGATGATTTCCAAGATTCCTTTTGCCTTACTCTCACTACTTGGAAATGTCTTCTTTGTGTTATTTCCTTTCACACATCCTTTGCAAACACCTTCATGCTTTGCCTGTATTTATGGAAGACCTTCAATAGCTTTGCTTGCAAGTGGTGGTTCCCTATAGTGCACATGTGCAATCCTTCTATGCCAAAGTTCATTTGGCTCTACTGAGTCATGGACCAAGGCTTGTTCTGGTTGGCCCTTTAGCTTGTATAAGCCTCCCTCTTTCTCTCCAATCACTACTGCATCATCTATAGTCTTTCCCTTTGGCCACATAAGGACATGGCCATCTACAAATGCAACCCTCATGCCTTTTGTATCTAATGTAGAGATGGAGAGGATGTTCTTCTTTAGTCCTCGTACAAGCAAGACATCCTTCATCTTCATAGACTTTCCAAAGTCTAGATTATAGGAGGATTCACCACTACCTTTTATGGGATACTAGTAGTCATCCCCAATTTTTACTTTGTGGAGTGATTCATGTTCCGATAGTTCCACAAAATATTCCTTGAATCCCGTCATGTGCTTGGAAGCCCCACTATCTATAAGCCAATCATTGCTTCCATGTGTGACAGTTCCTATGAGGGAAGAAATAAAAAAATATTCTTCATCACTTGAAGAATCTTCACTTTCTTGTTTGACTCTCTTCTTGGAAGGTTCATCATCCTTTGTAGCATGAGAATGATGTCTTATTTTGTTTTCCTTCTTCTTGTGAGAGCCACCATTATTTCTAGGATGATATTTGGCAAAGTGTCCTCTTTAATCACATGTATAGCACCTGTATTTAGATAGATCTATGTTATATCTTCCAGAGTTATCTTTCTAGTGAGAATGATTACCTTTGGGATGATGATAGTCCTTTCTGATTTTCTTGGAGTGTATTGTGAGAGCTTGATCTTCACTTCCCATTTTTTCTTCTCGGGATAATATTCGAGCTTCTTGTTATGAGCATTCCTCCCATAGTCTACTGAAGGTGACTAGCTTTCTTCTAGCACAAATCCCTTGAATGAAAGAGTCCCATGACCTAGGGAGACCATTCAAGGTGGTCATCATAATTTATTCATTCTCCACTTCTTCATCCACTACTTCAAGTTGTTCTTTGATCTGGGAGACCCTTGTAATGTATGATTGTATGGTCTCTGCATTCTGGATCTTCACATTCTTCAACTAGTTCCTCAAAGTCATCTTCCGATTTATGTTATTTCCTTCAAATAACTTGGTCAAGGCTTCAAACATCTCTTTAAGTGTCTTTAGGGAGGACACCTGTGGTATGAGGTGATCCTTGATTGAATCAACAATAATTCTCTTGGCCTTGATCAAGTTCTTCTTGTGTAAGGCCTTAGCCTCATCTCCCTCTAGAACTGGAACCTCTCCACTGATGTAGGAGTCCAATTCATTTTCTTCAAGAAATAGTGAGATCCTATACTTCCATGCTTGGAATTTATCATCTCCCTAAATATTTCTATCAATCTTGGTGTGATGAGACATCTTAACTGAGAACCTCAAATGGAAATACAAAATATTTTGATCTTACCAACTTAAGAAGCTGAAAAATGGATCTGGAGCTAATCTTCTGCAGTGTTGTTTTTCTGGTTCCAGCAAAAATTAGGGTTTGACTTTCCCAGAGTTCTACCCAACCAAAAACCTCTATTTTTGTCTCTAAAATTCGATTTTGAGGAGGAGAGTAAACCTATGCCGGGCCCACTCAAAAATTCCTCTTCAGTGAAAAGCCCTAATTTCCTGATGTAGTGGTAGGTAAAAAATTGGAAGTTCTCAAAATCAGAATCTTCTTCAACAGAAAGATGTGCCATTCAATGGAGAGTCAGACTAGCCTCCTTTTGCTGATGGATTATGGAGAGAGATCCAAAAAGTAAGAAGCCCTAGCTTTCACAGCTGCACAATGTCTTCTTCTTAGGTTAGCTCTGATACCATGTTATATTTTTATCAATTAGACAATATGATCTTAGGATATTAACTGAGAGAATAACATGCACAACTATCAATCACAAGAGACAATAGACACAAATATTTTCCCCGGGGAAACCATAAAGGAGAAAACCTCGCAACTTCCTCATAGATAGAATGAGCACCAATGGCAGCAGTAAAACACAAAGACAAAATATGATCTCCAACAGTCGTTCTCTCTCTCACTTGAGCGAGCTTCTTCTCTCTCACCCCTGTGCTATAGATGGGTGAGTGTGTGTCTCAACTAGAGAGGCTCACTCTCTATTTATACTAGTTTCTGACTTGACAATAACTTACTAGGTCCAACTTATCTAGGAGATTCTAATAACCCTAGTGCCCCACAACTATGGGGACTTTTCCCTCTGATCAACAAGGAGGGTTAATCACTATGAATTTACATGACTTGATTAAATTAATGATTCTCCCGATAGGAACATCGGGGACCAATGAAATACAATATATGAAATATACAAGTGAATACATTCTGAAGTTGCAAATACATCAACACATACAATACTCAATAGAATGGGGTTGCGAAATGAAAAAACCAGACCATAATGGGAGCAGTGAAAGCAATGTTGCTTGAACATGATCTTCCTATGCACCTTTGGGCGGAGGAAACAACAACAACTATGTATGTACAAAACCATACTCCTCATTGAGTACTTGAAAACAAGGCTCCTTAAGAGGATTTCTGAAGAGTGAAACCCAAGGGCAACCATTTTAGGATAGTTGGTTTCTTGGTGTATATACATGTCCCAAAGGAGAAAAGTACCAAGCTCAATCCTTCTGGGAGGAAGGGTGTATTCATAGGATACAATGATACATCAAAGGCCTATTGAATATACTTCCCAATATTCAAGAATATTGACATCAGTAGAGATGTAACCTTTGATGAAGACTCAACATACTTCAGATGTAGGAGGACTCCTATCTCGAAAGTCGAGGAACCTGAAGAGATGAGAGCCCAAGACAAGGAAATTGGAGAAGCAATTCTAGAAGACCCTGAAGATAATGACATGACAAAACCATAAGATTCAGTAGAGACATTCCTTGAGAAGGATTCCCACAAGAGGAAACTAGCATGGGCACAAGAGCTCTTACATGAAGCTGAAAGGAATGTCGCTCCAGAAGGAATACATAGAGAGAGAAAGAGGGGAAATACATACAATGCCTATGTGTCCCTTTTGTGTGACATCATTGATAAATAACCTTCCACCTATGAAGAGGCTACATAAAAGAAAGAATGGAAGGATACTATGATTGAGGAATATCAGTCGATCATGAAGAATGATGTCTGGGAGGTTGTTCTAAGGCTAGAGAAGAAGTCTATTGTGACTTCAAAGTGGATGTACAAGATCAAGCATGCTGCAGATGGCACATTGAGAAACACAAGGCAAGGTTCATAGCATGAGGCTTCTCATAGAAAGAAGGCATAGACTATGAAGAGACATTTTCACCCATGGAGAGGTACACTTCCATAAGGACCATACTTGCTTTGGCAGCAGTTATGAAATGGAAATTACACCAAATGGATGTCAAGACAACTTTCTTGAACATTGTAGTCAAGGAAGAAGTGTATGTGTAACAACCACTAGGATTTGAAACACATGATAGGAACACCCATGTGTGCAAATTAAAGAATTCCTTGGATGGTTTCAAACAAGCATCGAGGACATGGTATGATAGGATGGATAAATTCCTAAAGAGATTAGGATTTACTAAGAGTAAAGAAGATTCCAACCTCTACTTCAAGGTGGAAGACAAAAGAATAGTGATACTCTTGCTATATGTCATTGATTGTTTCTAACAGGCAATGAGGAACTCATTATAGATGCAAGGAGGAGGCTAGATATAGAGTTCGAGATGAAAGACCTAGGTATGATGCACTACTTCTTAGGCATGGAGGTATGGAAGAGTGCATATGGAATCTTCCTTGGGCAATGGAAGTATGTAGTGGATATTCTGAAGAGATTCAGAATGTTGGACTGTAAGACTATGGCCACACCTATGGAATCTAACTTGAATATTCTGAGTGATGCTTCATCTGAGAAGGTCGACATCACAATGTATCATCAAATGATTAGCTAATTGATGTATCTAAAAAATACAAGACCAGAAATATGCCTTGCGGTGAACACCCTAAGACAATTACTGACGGATCCGAGACAGGTTCACTTGATAGAGGTAAAGCATGTTCTGAGGTAACTAAAAGGTACATTGGACTATGGGCTCAAATATGACGTGAATCAAAAAATAAACCTAGAAAATTATGTTGATTTGGACTACGCAAGTAGTGCCACTGATGGGAAGAGCACCTCAGGTTGCTGCTTCAATTTGGGATCTGGCATAATCTTCTGGTTCAACAGGAAGTAATCATTTGTGGTGCTGATTATAGCCGAGGTAGAGTATATTACCGCTTGCTTAGCTAGTTGTGAGGCAGTTTGGTTGTGAAAGCTACTGTATGATTTATTTTATCTCTAGTTGGATGTGAGTTGCATATTCTATGACAATCAGAGTTGCGTGAAGCTGATAGAAAACCCAATGTTCCATGACAAGTCAAAGCACATCAAGATCAAGCTCCACTATATCAAGGATATGGTGCAGAGAGGAGAAGTGAAGCTCCAGTACATGGTAAGAGAGGAGGATATAGCTGATGTGTTGACCAAGCCTCTTACAAGAGTGAAGGTTGAGTACTTCAAAGAAAGAATTGGTCTCATCCAGATCAAGATCCCTCGAAAGAGGGAGTGATGTGTTCTAACATAGCTAGAAATACAGTTTGTCTAAGCGTAACATACTGGTGAAGTTTGTAGGTTTCAAAGACGTAATTAGTCCTGCAGGTTATCCTTGGATGTAACATCTTGGTGAAGCTCATAGGTTATCCTTGGATGTAATCAGTACTGATACAAAGCATATTATCTCACATAGGAAATGTGACGGGTTATCTGAATGTAAATACGGAGCCCTGACATGGTACGTAGGTTATTCAAATGTAATATGCCTCATGGGTTATCTGAGTGTAAATACTAAGCTATGGCATGGTACGCAGGTTACTTAGACATAATATGTCCCAAAGGTTATCTAAACAGAAAAGATCCGGGATGTAGGTTGTTCAGATGTAATCCCTTGAGGTTGACCAGAAGAACATAAAAGGGTCCCGGTGTAGCAGGTTATTGGGTCGTAATTAGTCCTACCATATATATGAGATATATGAATTTCGCATGTTGAGATGATAAGGTCATGAAGCATAAGAGGTGTACCTAGGAGGTTCTTTAATAGAACATAGGTCGATCGTAGATGCTTTGTTTGTTTGTTGTTTTGTCTTGTGGAGGACAAAAGAGATGATATGGATACGACAAGATGAAGGTAGAAGATGCATGATATTTTCATGGAAACGTGAAGAAGATCCTGGTCAGATTCTATGTGAAGGCTTGCTTGAGATGTGATGAAGACTTGGAAGAGGACTAGGCCTACATCCAGCATGAAAAAGGGCTGGCACTATAGAAAATTCTGATGACAGATAGTATGGTACGATGATCAAATTATTAGAAGATGATGTCATAAGCTATGATGAAGACTCTATGAATCCATGATGATGACAATGCGATGAAGACCTCATGAGATGTGTTGATGACTATATAGAGACATAATACCTTCCTAGTTAATAGGAAATGTTGATGTATTTGTAACTTCAGAAGATATTTTGATGTATATTATTATTGTATGTTGTTGTACCCCCACTGGGGATGTGTTTTACCCATTTACGGGATGTCTAAATTGTGTCTGTACCTTGAGGTACAACCTCCATTGTAAATTAGGGCAATAGTCCCCAGTGTAACATCATGTATATGTACTTTTAGTCTCTCTAAGAGAAGTGGTCCCCATGTGAGATGACCTATAGGATCGAGTCTTATATTTTATTAGTGACTTGAAAGGGTATAAATAGGGAGGCTCTCTCCCTCGTTTATACACACCTCACACTCTCAGGTTCACATGAGAGAGAGAGACATCCAGAGGATGAGAGCTATATAGTTGTTGAATACTTCTTATTACTTCTTTTGATCATCTTAGTATTCTGAAGAAGTTTGCCGGGTTTTCTCCTTTATGGTTCCCCCGGTGAAAATATTTGTGTCTCGTGTATATTTTATATCTTATGCATCTTGATTTAATTGTTATTCTTTCAGATAAAGATACTAGATAATATAATCATATCTTAAGAAAAACTAACAGTTGGGGTGGGAAGAGTTTGTTTAGAAGGTGGAGGAGTATTATTTCCTTTTGTTGAATTTGAGCTTGATGCTCCAAGAGTACCTGCTGATCCTTTACTTTGAGTATTATAAGCATGTTCCCCTAAAGAAGGATTTTTATTTTCAACATTTTTCACTAAGCTATCCCAAAAGTGTCCAACTAGTTGTTGTTCTTGTTCTTGAGGTTCATCTTCAGTCTTAGAATTTTATTCTTCTTCTTGATCTATTGCTTCTTGATTTGAAGAGGTTTTAGGCATAGATAATACTGCACGAATAGTATTAAATATTTCCTCATTGACTGCTACATCAGGAGGGGAATTTGTTTTATTTCTAGTAGTATTTTTCCTAAATTGATCTCTATAGAATCCTCTAGAAGAGGATGACTCTGAATTTTTCTTTAATCCTACCACTTCATTTGTTAATTCTCTGATAGCATTCTGGAGCTGTTCAACGTCAAATGCTTTTTCTTTACCTGGATTATATTTTTCAGTTCTTTTCCCAGGAAAACTATCAATTTTCCCCCTTCTTTCAGGTTCATATCATTAGAGGAATTTTGAGGTATAAAATGGGCCTCCTAAGGAAAATAATAAAATAATAGTTAAAATAATAAAATAATATTTATTAATTTTGGAGGAAAAAATAAAAAAACTACTTTTGTGTTCGTATTTTTGACATATCTCACTGTGTTTTTACTCAAATTTCAATTAGGAGAGATCATTGGATGCAGAATTTGATTCCACATCCAACGAGTACCCACACTACATACTTTTGATGGACCCCTCTACCCCAAAAACAAGAAATACCTGAAAAATGTGACAATGATGTCATCATCATGTTTTTTTAGGTATTTTGTTTTTTTTCGGGTAGCGGGGTTTGTCAAAAGTATGTAGTGTGGGTAATTTTTGGATGCAAAATCAAATTCTACATCCAACGAGCTCTCCCGATCGAAATTTGAGTAAAAACACAGGGAGATATGTTGAAAATACGAAAAAAAAAGTAGTTTTTTTTATGACAAATATGTCAATTCAACCATTATGGTTGACTTATTTTATTGGAATTGTATTGGTTCTTGAATTCCAACTCACAAGAACTTATTGTTGGCATGTTTTCTTATAAGGCCCATTTTAGACCCCAAATTTCCTCTAATGGTCAGATAAATTTTCTCAACTTTAATAGCTTCCTCGAAGGTTTCAACAAGTGTAGCCTTATTAGCTTGTTTAACAAAATGCCTAAATATTTCGGTAAAGTTGAAGCATAGTTTTCTATAATAATATCTTCTGGTGGTTAAGAGGCAACAAGTATCCTATTTTTCAAAGTTACAAATCTATGATCGAATTCTTTAATTCACTCTTTATTATCAATTTTTATGCAAGATAACTCAAGAGCTAATGCAGTAGGTGATTTGTATTCTCCAAATTTATCTAGAAATGCTTGACTAAAGTTTACCCAATTTGTGATAGATCCTTGAACTAAAGAAAATTACCATGCTGATGCTTTTCCTTAAAATGATAATGGGAATAGGAATAAAACAACATCTCTGTGTTGTACATTCATGGTTTGAATAGCCAACATGAACTTATTAATATGAGTTTCAACTGGTTCCTTATTATCCGGGTTTAACTTTGGAAGGAGTTTATCTGGATGTTTAAGAAATGGGTGTTGTATTCCAGGACTGAAAACTGCACTCCTCCTTAAACAAGGTAGAGGAGGATTGGGAGGATTAGGTGGATTACCTCCTCTTGCTCCAACCATGTTGTCTTCTACGAAATATGATGAATTACTATGATCACTAGGTCTTGGAGTATCTGGTGGAGAATATGGAGGAGATGGAGGTTGACTAGAATTATTGGAAGTTGTTGATGTATATGTAACTTCGGAATGTATTATTCTGTGTATCTTATATATTGTAACCTGATGTTTATTTCGGGATGTCTCTATTATGTATTTGAGTCATGTGGTCATGCCCCGATGTTCCGATCGAGAGGATTAATAATGTAATCAAGTCATATCAAGTCATTAGGTAAGTCCCCATAGTTTCAAGGCACTTGAGTTATTATACACTAATTAAGGTGTAGGCTCGAGTAGTAATTATTAGGTTGAGCCTACGTGTGAAAAGGCAATTCAAGTGAACGGATGAATATAAATAGAGAGTGAGAGTCTCTCTATTTATCACTTGTGAAATACATCACTTGCTCTCCCAAGTGTGGTGCACTACTGGAGAAGGAAATTTTGGGACTAGACAAAAGACAGAAGACTACTGCTGTTTTGGGAGATCTCTTACTATTTTGGTGTTGATTCTATCTTAGAGGAAGTTGCGGGGTTTTCTCCTTTATGGTTTCCCTGAGGAAAACTCTTTGTGTCTCTTGTCTCTTGTGATGTGCTTGTGTTTTATTGATGTGCTTGTTATTCTCTCAGTGAAAAGATCCTAAGATCATAATGCTAGCTTAAATGTGATGAAAAACTAACATGGTATCAGAGATAACCTGAGAAGAAGACATTATGCAGCTACAGGAACTAGGGCTTCCTATTTTTTGGATCTTCCCCCACATATTTTTAGCAAAAGTACGCTAAGATGACTCCCCATTGAAGGGTGCATCTTTCTGTCGATGCGAAATTCAATCTCAAGCATTTTCAGTTTCGATGTGGAAATTAGGGATTTATAAAGAAGAGGAATTTTTGAGTGAGACCAGTATAGGGTTATTCTCCTCATCAAAACCAAATTTTATAGACCTGGATCAAGAAATTTTGTTGGGTGAAACTCCAGGAAAGTCAAACCCTAGTTTGACCCTGAGCTAGGAGAAACCCTAAATACTAAAACGGCTACGTTTTGGTACAGTCGATATATTCCGATATTGGTGAAGTCTCAGAAGCTTAAAATTGCAGGGGCCAAATATAAAATCCTGATGAAGCCTTTGTCAAAACATCAGACTCATATTCGCTGTACTCCAGGAGATATGATCTCTCGAAGTTAGGGTTCCAGCCTCTTCCAGAATTCATCCCTAAACAGGACATCTAGGGAGATCTGCAATATCTTGAGCTACAAAGGTCCAAATGGAATTAATAAAGATGTTCCAGAAAGGGCATGGACTTTAATTTCGGTGTTATGAATATAAGACTCATAAGATTAACCAGTGACACGTGGAATGTCGTACAACTTCGCTGTTTTGAACAGTCCTGTAACAGGTCACCTTGGGAAAAGGATAATAAATACAAAATGGTGAAACCAATTCTGATGAAAACTATGGTGTTGGATCAGGGACATGATAGGTTACCTCAGTGAGAAATTTCAGACACAGAGGATCAGTAATTTCAGAGATATCACAGAAACAGTAATAGGCATTTATGCAGAAGAAATCAGTAAATTAGGGCTTTCTATTTCGGGATCTTCCCTCCATTGTTTTCAGAAAAGGAGTACATTGGACATCTCCATTTGAAGATATCTATCTGTTTGTCTAATCAGATCTGAAATTTTCCAAGTTTTGAAAATTAGGGTTTCTGCGACAAACCCTAGATCAGCGAACTTCGGGACAAGGACGGACACCTCAAATCGGTAAGATCTAATCTTTTGTATT
>LPNX010977590.1:283229-301764 GCA_001517045.1 Pseudotsuga menziesii
AAACATCGTGGGATACAAAGAAAGATTCGTAGCATGAGGCTTCTCACAAAGAGAAGGCATAGTCTACAAAGAAACATTTACAGCTAATAGAAGTGAAGTCACATGACATGCATAATCATGTCTGCAAATGAAAGAAGGCTTTGTACAAGTTCAGAAGACACCCATGGGATAACGCATACATGATGAGCTTGATGAATATCTTAACCTTTGCCACAAGGTTGATAGAGGATGACAAGCTCATAGATGGGTGCAAGATGAACTTTTGAAGAAGTTCAAGATAGAGGATCTCAGTATCCAGTGATCCTAGATGGATACTACTTGTCACTCCAGTACAGAATGTTTCAGTGCATAGAGTACGGAAGACAGAGGGAGTATGATGCTCCACTTCAGAGGGAGTGATTGGAGAAGATCTTGAGGTTCAACATGGTACGACAGGATGGGAAGATTACTGATGATTCTAGGCTTTACTGAGAGTAAAGTGGATTTCAACCTTTGCTTCAAGGTTGAAGACAGAAGACCAGTGATGCTCCTGTTATGTGTCGATGCACTATTGTTCTAGACATGGAGGTGTGGCAGATTACAGATGGGATATTCCTTGGACAAGGGAAGTATGCAGTAGAGATCCTGAAGAGATTCAGGATGATGGACTGCATGGCCACACCTATGGCATCGAACCTGAAGCTATTGAGTGATGCTTCGTTAGAGTCGATTGATGCTATGATGTATCATCAGATGATTGGGTCATTGATTTACATGACAAACACGAGACCAGACATTTGCTTTGCTGTGAACACCTTGAGCCTGTACTTGACAGATCCGAGAAGTGTTCACTTTATTGCTGTAAAGAATATTCTGAGGTACCTGAAGGGTACAATTGATTATGGGCTCAAGTATGATGCAAATCAGAAGATTAACCTGGAGGGTTATGTTGATTTAGATTGGGCAAGCAGTGCCATTGACAAGAAGAGTACTTCAGGATGTTGCTTTAGTATGGGATCAGGTGTGATCTCTTGGTTTGGCAGGAAGCAATCCTATGTGGCACTGAGTACAGCTGAAGCAGAGTATGTCGCAGCTTGTTCAGCTAGTTGTGAGGCAGTATGGCTGCGGAAGATACTATCTGATATATTTGATCTCCAATTAGATGCTACTTGTGACAACCAGAGTTGCGTGAAGTTGTCATAGAATCCAGTGTTTCATGACAGGTCGAAGCATATCGAGATCAAGTATCACTATATCAGGGATATGGTGCAGAGAGGAGTAGTGAAGCTCCTGTATGTTGCGACGGAGGAACAGATAGCTGATGTATTGACGAATCCATTGGCTAGGATGAAGTTAGAGTACTTCAGAGAGAGACTTGGTGTTCTCCAGATCGAGGCCTCCTCCCAGAGAAAGTGATGAGACCCATAGCCATTCTGACATGGTGAGAGGATTGGTTCCTTCCATGGTCAGGTGTAAGGGCTGAGCCATTCTGTCATGGTGAGAGGATTGGTTCCTTCCATGTCAGATATGAGTGCTGATATCCATAGCCATTCTGATGAGTAGGTCAGATATAAGGGCTGAGCCATTCTACCATGGTGGTAGGGTTTCTCCCTTCCATGTCAGATATGAGTGCTGGCCATTCTGTCGAGCAGGACAGATGTAAGAGCAATTGCCATTCTAGGAATGGAGGCACCTGGTCAGTTACCAGGAACACTCAGTATAAGAACTAAGTAGCCATTCTGATGTGATAGAGGGATGTGTTCCCACTTGATCAGATGTAAGGGCTGAACCATTCTGTTCATGGCTAAAGGATTAAGTTCCTTCCATGTCAGATGTGAGTGTTGGCCATTTCGACGAGAAGGTAGGATGTAAGGGAAACTGCCATTCTCTAAGAGAATGGAGGCGCTTGGTCAGTTACCAGGTAGCTCAGTCGAGGAGGATTGGGGGCCATTCTGATATGATTGCTGGGATGTGTTCCCCTCATGATCAGATATGAGTGCATGCCCTTCCATCATTGTGAGCAGGATGTGTTCCCGCCTGGATGGATGTAAGTGCTGAGCCTTGTCAGAGATGATAGTAGGTGTGTCCTATCATGCTGGTGACTGTAAGTGCTGTGCCATTTCACAGATGATAGTAGGTGTGTCCTATCATGCTGGTGACTGTAAGTGCAGTGCCATTTGACAGATGATAGTAGGTGTGTCCTATCATGTTGGTGATTGTAAGTGCAGAGCCTTTTCACAGATGGTAGTAGGTGTGTCCTACCATGCTGTTGATTATAAGTGCTGAGCCTTTCCATAGATGGTAGTAGGTGTGTCCTACCATGCTGGTGGATGTGAGTGCTGTGCCTTTCCACAGATGATAGTAGGTGTGTCCTATCATGCTGGTGGTTGTAAGTGCTGAGCCATTTCACAGATGATAGTAGGTGTGTCCTATCATACTGGTGAATGTGAGTGCTGGGCCTTTCTGATGGGATTGTAGTTTACTACATGATCAGATGTGAGTGCTGGGCGTGCCTTTCTGACGAGCAGGTCAGATATAAGTGCTGGGCGAAGACCTACATGAGGGTAGGCCTACATCCAACATGAAAAAGGGCTGGCTCTGTAGAAATTCCTATGACGAGAAGAATCATGAGATAGCACCAGTGATGATCCAGATCCAGTAATGATGATCCAGCAGTAATGATCCAGATCGAGTGATGATCCAGATCCAGTCCAGTGATGATGATCCAGATCGAGAGATGATCCAGATCCGATGATGACTTGAATATGAATATGACTTGAAGACGAGATGATCCAGTTGATACAGAGAAGAAGACCAGTGCTGAAAATTGTGTCGAAAGAATACCTTCCTAGTTAAGAGGGAGTGTTGATGTATATGTAACTTCGGAATGTATTCTTCTATGTATCTTATATATTGTAACCCGATGTTCTTCTATGTAAAGCCTAGTGAGAACTCTTCTAGAATCTCCTAAATCTTGTTCGATCTAGTGTGGAGTGTAAGGAGAAGAAGAATGGTCTCTTTCTAATATTTCTCTAACAACATTTACAAATAGAGAAATGTTGATTTCGATTTGTGGAATTACTAAACTATATGGAACACCATAGGTATTGGATTCATTTATTGGTAAGGGATCTAAATTAACTACAGGGTTATTCTAAGCATTATCAACCATTTTTAGTTATAGGCCCTCCTTCTAGCACCATTTGTTGGCCAAATTAAGTGATCAAGGCCAACTAAGGAAAATCGACCCACACAAGTCCCTTACCACAGCTTTTAGTTTGTTTGGATTAGTTGATTTTTGGAGGTTGTGGTCATGCTACCATCTAGGTTCACACTCTTTTAAGGAGAATTGTAATACTTTAACCTAGAAAAATTAAATCCTAAACTAAATGATAAATACTAAATTCTATTTAAAATAACTAAACTAAAATTAACTATGTACTTGGAAGCTATATTAATCTATCTACAATAAACTTCCTATCTGACAGCTAGAATGATTTATTTAACAACTAAAAGTCTATTTAGTAGCTACTAAATGAGAAGTAACTAATTATGTCTAATTAGTATTTTTCTCTCTTAAGGAGAGTCTCTATTTTGATTTTTAAAATATTTTCCTAGGAATTGTTAAAAAAAAAATATAACTAATTAAATACAAAATCTATTTAACGGTTGTTAAATGAAAATTAAACTAAGAAAATGAAAATGTAATCTATATTATCTACCCTATCTTGTCCAAGAGTGAATTATAGATTATGTTAACAGTTTACTGGCCATATAAACAACATAAATTTAAAAATAGATGTGACAGAGTTACAATTATACTTACTTTCTATTGTAAAATATTTTATGATAAAAGAACTACTAATAAGAAATTATTCGTAAATTCAATTATAACCATCAAATAAGCAATCAACATATAACATTTTAATATTAGAATTTAAATATATTTAACTAATTAGCAAAATACTTGTAGAAATACAAGTATATCAACCAATCAGTTAGTGTATATATAATATTACTTAATCAAATTATTAATGAAACTTAATAAAATGAAAGAAATAATGTTTAAATCTAACAAAAAATGCACTTTTGATTTGAGTTACTTAACATAATTCATACAATTATCACAAAGTACAACTATAAATGAATTTAAGAAAAGAAGATTACTATGAAAATATATATATATATATCAATTTACAAAACTAAATAAAAATTATGATACCAGTCGAAGAATCACTATTGAACTAAAATAATAATAACAAAAGTTATCATAAACTTGTATCACTATTGATGATCTATTATCCCAAAGCATAGTCTTATTCACTTGTACTCAAATCCCTTTTCCAGTGATTCCTTATAGCTTATATAATAAAATTATCCAACTACTTCCAATTTTAATGCAACTAACTCCTAAAAATAAACATTCACGTTTAACAACTGTTGAGAAATCAAATCAAATGATACTCATAATCATTTTGTATGATTTAGAATTATTCAAATACATTCAATCTAACATCTAGAATGTAGTAATAAGTAATTATCTTAATAGTTGTCAACAAAATTCATGTTAATAATCACCCACTAAACTAAAACAGGTCCATGCAAAAACTTGGTCATGATAAACACCTGGCATCTGTTCCTTTATCTGGTAGAAAAAATTCGTTGAAGTAACAACATCATGATCAAAACCCCTCCACCAAAGACACTTGTAAGAAAAATCGTTACAAAGGGTAACACCTAGTAGTAAACATCGCTTGCTTTCAACAACAACTCTTAAAACGCATTGCAACCTGTCATAATTAAATAACAATATATTAAATTTTATTTAGGAAATTGCGTTAAAATACCAAAAATAATAAATTTCAAGCAATTCCCATAGAATCTATGATTCTGTGGGTATTCTAATTGGCATCTCCTATTACCTATATAAGTAAAAAACCTTAAATTGTAACAAGAGGAATTCAAGTTGAAATTTGAAGTTTCACAAATCTTCTAGCTTCTGATAATTTAGCTTGTAACTTCACAAATTTGATCCTTTGTTGTCCAGATTGCTTCGTTAATCGTTCATGGGTTACTAAAATAGATATTTTAATTTCTTTTTATTTGCCCATTTTTTTTGTTTCAGATCTTTCCACCCGCTAACCCAACTTACCAATTCTCCCTTTAGTGTCTTTATTTCTTCATCTTTAACTAGTGCATTAGCACGTAACTTCTCAACTTGATTTTCAAGTCATGATATTCTACTTCTAAAATCTTACTTAATCACTCTTTGAAGACTCTTATTTCTCCTATTAGTTGAGGAGTTTCTTGCAGATGATGGTTTTCATTTTGGTATACCATGATAATGCCTATCCGAACCTTCATTGAGTGAATTAATCATAGGATCATTTTATTCATAACCTTTTTCAATAGATTTATCATTCTTAATGATCTTATGATCTGGAGATGTATTCTCATCTTCACTATTAATTTACACTAATGGAGTCTCCGTTTGCTGTTGGACAGTTGTGGGAGTTACAATGGTATCCATAGTTCAAGTAAACCTACAATAAGATATAGAGATCAAATCCCCATGCTTAGGATTATGTTTATCAAACATTACAGAGTCTTCATTTGGGTCTTAACAAATACATCAGGATTATGGGTAGGATCTTCACTAATTTGACCAGGCTGTGCAATGACAAAGTTTCTACCAATTTCTATAGGATTACCCTTTGTTGCACTAATACTAACATTTTTTGATAGAGTCGGTTGTTTATCTTCTATCTACATAGGGTTAGAATCAAAATTTATCACAGAGGCTTCACTATCATATAGTTTTCTTCTCTTTAACCAATATTTGGAAAAAGTCGGAGGCCAAAACTTAGTAGAGGAGTAAATTATTATCAATTAGAAACTGATCCCAACTTCTACTAGTTAAAAATAACTGATATTGAACCAATATATTGACTAAACCATGATGAAATAAACTGTGCTCATGATTTCTTATTGCACTATGTACAACATATGGCATTTTTTCAAGACAATTTAGCAGAAAGCAAGGGCGATCAATTTTCACCCTTTAAACTCCATTAACGACCTCAAATGATAATAATGTATAGAAGAGTAACGACCATCACATGGTATATACCTGATGATTAACTGGAGTAATGATTTCCACCAGGGTTTCAAGAATTTCATAGAAAACCCAAATTTGTCATCATAATTTGCAGGTATAGGCAATAAGAACTGTTAGCACTTAGCTTTGTCTATTTCGCCTCTTTTAAACCATTTTCTCCAGTTTGAGGTAGTTGGGTTGCCTTAGCCATGAAATCCACCGAAATAATCAAATTCAAATTTCCTATCGGTGCTACATTTTCTTTCAAGGATAGTTTGAATCTATGAGTTACCTTAGAGTTCTGACCATCGAAGTTCACATAAAAATTTATCCAACCAATTTTATCAATCAGTCGAGAATCCTTTAGCTCAATATCTAACAACTCGTCATTAGCTGGTTCAATCCTACATAATGGTTCCATTGCGGTGATACTTAGAAGATAGTAAGGGTTTGTGTTAATGGAGGCTTTGCACCAGTATATCCCTCTCTCATGCTGTAAAAACCCTAAACTCCATACTCTGTATTGCCAAAATACGAATAAATTCATTCCTAGGGTTTTGAGAAATGGGTAATGGCATGGAGAGCAAGGACCATAATGAAACAACCAATGAAATCATAAACCTACACATAAAACATAAATGGAACTAATTTCGAAATTATATCGAGAGAATGAAATGACACGATTATGTACTATAATTACAAATGTCTAATAATAATTAACGTGTCAAATCCAATTTTAGGATAGTCACCATGTACGATATGGATTTCGATTATGCAAAATTGTCACCATAATTAGGGTTTGATTCTAAATGTGGTTGGTTATCATTTTAATCATAGGTTTAAACACAACTCAATATGCATGGATGATTTCAAACATAGTTCTAGTTTGTACCTTTGTTATATTAATTAGGTATGATTCTAATGGTGATTCATTTAGGCATAGTTATCATAGGATTCTAAATGTTTAGTGTTTAATAATAATTTTAAATAATTTCATGTTTTAATTTATATAAAATCAATGTATAAAACATGAAATATATTGTTAATAGTTTTTCTTAGACATTATAAATTAATAGTTTTCCTAGACTATTCATAGTTGAAAATCATAATTGCAACACATATCTCAGTTCTGAAATGATATTAATAAATTATGATTAAAATTTGGTAAAGAAAAAATGATGCTATTAAAAAATGATTTAGCAACTGCTAAATGAAATTTTAATGATAATTTCAATAATTCATCATAAGAGTCTTGTAGATGATTTATACTAATGAAATAGATGTTTCAAGATTGAGAGTACCGTTAGAGTCATAGATTCTGAAGGAACTCTTTATAAATTTTTCTAGAATTCATAAAGATATACTATGTTCACCATTTTTATTGATTAAAACAAGATAAAAAGGGTGAGAGGGTTGTTTCCTTCCAACACATGGCTGGCATGTCTAACTGATAGGGTCGACTTGTTTAGTAAGGCACCAAAAATAATATTTATTATAATGACACTGGGGTAATATTTACCTGACTTAACATCCATAGGTTTACATTTATTATTTCAATGACTCTTACATGAACAAAATCATCTTCTAATGGAGGAATACAATCAAAACATCTGGAATATCTTCCAAAGTTACAATACTTTAACACTCCCTCTTAACTAGGAAGATATTCAACAAAGGTAGAAACTACTACCACACTATACATCTGACTAGTGAGTCTCTATATTTCATAGGAAGTCTTGGAACACCATAAAACATCTTCATAATCAATCTCAGCTGGATCATGTTCTGCAACCTCAGTATGTAAATACCGAATCATCTTCTATGTGTATTGGATCATCTTCTGTCACATTGGTATGTGGATACTGAATCATCTTCTATGTGTACTAGATCATCTCTTGTCACATCAATATGTGGATAATTAATCATATTATACAACATTAGTATGTGGATACTGCATCATTTTTGCGTATACTGGATCATTTTCTGCAACATCAGTATGTGAATACTGAATCATCTTCTGCCAAAATAGTATGCGAATACTGGAACATATTCTACCACATCAGTATGTAAATACTAAAACATCATCTACAACATCAGTATGTAGATACTGAGACATCATCTGCAACATCAGTCTGTAATTATTGAAACATCATTTGCAACATCAGTATGTAAATACTGAAACAACAATGACAACATCATTAACACATTAGTGCTAAAACAAAATCATCAATAGATGCTAGAACATCACTTGCATCATTAGCATAGATATGCTAGAACATCATCATTTGTTACTATTGAAACAGACTTGTTAAAAGGGGTTCTTACTCTGTCAACACCCCTAAATTGATAATATTCTTGAGCACCGTCCCAGATAGGTTTTATCCTATCCAGCAACACCTGCAAAATAGATGAAATCTCACCCGATATGTTTGAGGGAGAACTTTCGACAGCACTTTTTCGTAGTAAGAAGGAGGGGTTTTGTGCATCTACTGTTCATCTATCACAACATTACAAAGATATCCAAGCATGGGTTTTACATCACTTATTCATCTCATAAACCCTTAGATAGCATCAATACATTAGATCACAGGATTAAGTTTACTCACAAACATATTGGCCAACATGAAATTATTCAGAACACAGAAACATCGCATCATTCATAAATAACAGACATGTTGCAAGAATGATTCGTTAAGATCGTATAGAAAAAGAATAAAGACACAAGACAAAGTATTTTTCCATCAACATCCGTCATGTCATATTGATCTTTGCATTAAAACATGTTCCCATAAATCATTCTCACAGTAGCGACACATAAAAAAATGATCGATCTTCCGTAGAGGTCAAGAAGATCATATAATCACATTCCGAATCAAAAAATTATCTATTGATTGACTGAATTTCCTACTGCATTCATACTTCTATATATAGGCTTGTGCTTTTTACAATAGGTCCACTTTCACCGAATTCTTAATTGAATCGGACCATAAACTGCAAAAATATGACCAACAAGTACAAAAATAGGATCAAGCTGACTCCCTGTCAAATTCTCTGCCTTGCACACCATTTGTTTCCTTGCACACCATTCCTTGTGTTTCCCATGATTCTTTACCTTTCGCATGAAAAAATCCTGCGAATAGTTACTAGAAATGCTTACCTTCCATGGACATAAGTTGTTTCCCTAGCCTGAAACACTCAGTACTAGAACAAAGCAATCACAACATAAAAGAACTTCCCCTAAGATAATATAAACTTATTGAATAAAATACTCTTTTACTTGTCACTAGTTGTAAAAGGATTATCTTTACAATGTTTGATCTCCATGGATGTCCTACAAGATATACAACAAAAAACAAACAATAGATCAGAGTAACAAGATAGTCTATAATCTTATGTTATTGACCAAGGAATTCAATAATAAAAATAGTGGTTCAAACACAATGATGTTTATGGGAAAGAAACCTTTATTATCATTATTAAAATGGAGAGAAGAATACAACCTAAGCCTTGATGTTGATAAACCCTTCTCAAGTGAATCTTGCCTCAAAGCCTCTAGCTTTCCTACCAATTGCTCATTAATCTTGGATGAATTTGGCCATAGTTTAGATACAATAGCATAATATTCCTCTCCTTACCCATGGGGGGTGATCCAATATTTAAATATATTGGGAGGATAGAATAGCTTGAGGATCTCATGGGTGAGGTGGAGGGAGGATCCTACAATGATGGATCTCGAGCTCCAAGTGGTCCTAAACCTTAGGGATGAGACTCCACGAAGTCAATCTTCGAGAAGCCTCTCGAAGCTTCTACATTAGAGAAAATTTCAACTCAAAATGGGCCTCCTAAAAAAAATTAATAAAATAATAGTTAAAATAATAAAATAATATTTATTAATTTTGGAGGAAGAAAAGAAAAAAACTACTTTTTTGTTTGTATTTTTGACATGTCTCCCTGTGTTTTTACTCAAATTTTGATCGGGAGAGCTCGTTGGATGTGGAATTTAATTCCGCATCCAATGAGCTCTCCCGATTGAAATTTGAGTAAAAACACGGGGAGATATGTCGAAAATACAAACAAAAAAAGTAGTTTTTTTAATGATACCTATCCCCAAATTTATATTAAAAAAGTGTTTAAGACCTATATGGTATTTCAAATTTAAAGCAATTTCATTGGCTAACACATGATGACATGGAATTTGAGTTAAACTTCAAAGGCCCATTTTGAGTTGAAATTTCCTCTAATGCTTTTACCTTTAAAACTAAAGCACCACTTTTTGTCCAAGGAGACATAGCATTACTAGGGGATCACCAATCATTTCATAAAGGAAACTAGGAGTGGAACTGCTTACTACTCAAAGCAAAAGAGCGTTACTAATATAGGTATCGAACCTTGACCACAGGGAAAGAGTGGTGGTGGCCAAAAGTGTAAAATCACTGATCCTTGTCCATTTTTAACTTAAAATCTTGAGGATTTAAGGAAAACATTGATACTTTGATCTCATTACATGATGTTGACGAGAAATGTGTGTAACATAATGCCCCCCAAAGCATGAGGCTAGAGGGATAGGATAGGTGAAGGCTTTGTAGGAACAAGTTATCACTTTGAGGCAAGATTCCACTGATCAAAGATATTCAACAACCAAGCTCATCTTGTAGTACATTTCAACTTTGATTTATGTCCAGATGACTCACAACATGGCTGCTGACCAATACACTGCAGATCCATGTGAGATATAAATAGTCATGGATACTATAATACAACACAGATCCATGCAAAGAAGAATCAAACTTGGACATAGCTACCAGATATACAATGTATATCTATGTCATATAGGCACAAATTTGAACACAACCACAACCATACAATTGTGGATCCATGTTATGACTCATACAAATACTCCATCGTAACCTAGGGAAAGAAATTAGCACTTAAGCATATACCCAGGGTCTTTGTATCGTCTTCAACAAAGTACGATTCTATCCATGCGAGTACATGTCCTGAAGTTGAACATGGTAAAAACCACTTGATTACTGGTCAATAATTAAAACTATTAACAAGTGCGGGGGATATCACCATTGATGTTGATGATTCCTAAGGTACTCTAGTACATTCCTCTGAATGTGAATAGATGATTTGATGTCAACACTTGGTTAAATTTTTCTATGAAAGGTCAACGATGTGAACCTATTGTCTAAAGCAATGAAATATGTCAAAGAGTCCAAATTATTAATTTTAAAGGATTTTGAATGATTGGGTATGAATTCTAATCCTCCAATTTAATGTTTCGGAAGGGTGCATTATAAAAAATGGTGATATGAAAGGAGCGTGAACATGAACTAGATGACATAAGAGGGAAAAATGACCAAGGAACTGTAAATTCTCTTCGTGGGTGTGGATTACTCAAATTTTTCAAGGTAGCAAGCATTAGATCACAACTGAGACTATTGGAGTATATCCTCAGGATGTGGAATATTGAGAAAAAGTACTTTGGGGTGGGTTCTTACATTATGAGGGTGGAGGTAGAGGAAATCTAATTCCTGACATGATTTTCTAGGAGAGGAGCACTTATTTCCTTGACTGGTCCCCACGGTAGGGACATTACTACTTAGTGACTTATAGACCAATACTTCTTTCCAGGCACACAAATGAGTGGGAATAAAATTCCCATGAAGGATGTGATGGACCTATCCCTATGGATGATTCTATTTACTATGCAGGGTATCTCTAGGAGAAAAGGGGCTCACCAAGCATCCATATCTGACATGGTATATTCCTTGGAGGTCATGGCCCCGATAGTATTCAACTAGGAAGAAGCCCTACTAGCCACATTCAAAGAGTAGCTGACCAAGTGTCACCGTGGAGAACTAAAACATTTTGGATATGGAACAATATGCGTGTCATTGTTTTTCGATAGGGTTCCACTACTGAGGAAACATTTGGCCTTTACCGAGCTCAGGGCACGTGATCCATGCATGCTTAGATGGGTGGAGGTCATGGACCACCATGGTGGCGGAGGACCGAGGGTCAAGTATGGGGTTTCCTTATTTCACTGGCTATATGACCAACTCCTCATGATTGAGGATTATGCTTATGCATGAACTAACTTCAAAGGAGAGCTAGACTTATCCCTATAGGTGGACTAGCAATGGGTAGACACTGGTGAGTAAAACACTAAGATATACATGTTTTTATATTTATGTCATTTTTATGATTTTTATGTGTCATAATGAGACATACTTATTATCGTGCAGATGTGGGAATAACGTGACCTGGAGGATCATCTCCAATAGACAGGTGATTCGGGGCTCGATTTGTGCACCGTGGCGACGATGAGATGACTGAGCTGGAATAAAACCTCATCTGGCTCACCTTATACATTCTGTATATCTCAGTAGATGACCTCCCTAGGAGGTACCGGAGGCACACAACTGGTGTGTCAGGTTGCTTTGGCCGCTTGCTACATAGAGTAGCAAGGTTTATCATGTACTACCATGGGAAACCTTAGGGTTCTACATGATGTATACACTGAAAGCTCCTAGCTTCAGTATTTTTGTTGTCTTGTAGTGATGAAATCCAGCGTGCTTCAGTCGAGGTCTCGAGACCATATTTTTTGTAATACACTTGTGTGTGTGTGTGTGTGTATATATATATATACATATATATACAGACTTATATTTTTGCGGTCTACTTATTTTTAGTAATGGAACGTTATTTACATGGGATTTATGAATTTTATTGTTTATTTACAATGTGCCATGTTACTTAACTTATCAATGTGTCAAGAATGAGAAATGTACCAATCCAATATATAATTAGAAAGTGAATGGATAACTATATTATAAGATCTTGGGATGTGTTGATAAGTAACATATTCAAATGACCTCTCTAACAACCATACCCTTCAAAAAAGTTGAAGGAGTACCATATTTCAAACGACATAATCATGGTTCAAATGAGAAACCACAAGATGAGATTCCATAAAGATGTCCAAGTGATCAATATCGTGAGATGCAGCTTCAGATAGCAACCCTATCACTGCATGATACTCGATTATGTTGTTGGTGGCTGGACCTAGACAAAGCGCTCCTGAGCTAACTAAGTCATTGGCTTGGGAATACAGTACCTAGGCAGCTGAAGCGATATTTAGGGTGTGACAGCAAGCACAATCAGAAAAACCATAGAAGAGACTCATCTACATAATTTAAATCATAACATGGGATAGGAAAAATATGACAAGAACCCAAAAACATAATTAAAATAACAAAACCACACTTAAAAAGTCAAATATATACATATATACAAGGCAGTGATGCAAACATATCCTAAGTATAGTACCTTTTCAGGTACAACACATTGCGAGGTTTCCCAAAAGGCATCCCTTAATAGTCAACAAGCTCGTAGGCCCTTTTTTCCAAGACTTTTATATTGATATAGGGACCATACCACATTGATTCTAACTTCCCTTTCCCAAGTTTATCATGTTTTAGATCGTAATTTAGAACCAGATATCCTTCATTTAAAAAACAGGCTTGAACTGATTTATCATACTGAGCCTTGATCTATTTCTTGTGTGATTCATTAGCCAAAACAACATCTCATCCTGTGTTGTTAAGGTTCTTTAGATAAATAAAATGTTCTTCCTCGATGGAAGTGTTAGATAGAAGCTCAACAACTAGTTTTAGTGACAAAATTTTGCATTCGATAGGTAGAACAACTTCCAGTCCATAGACCAATTGAAAAGGAGTGAACCCAGTTGTTGTTAAATTCCAATTGGAAGTGTGGATAATAGAGTTAAATTCCAACTGGATTTATGATCTCCAACTATCTTACGAAGCATGGTCTTAAGGACCCTGTTAATAAATTCCACTTGGCCTTTAGCTTGTGGATAGTAGGGGGTTGTGTTTTCATGAGGAAAACCCAACTTGGCATTCAACTCAACCATCATCTAATTATGGAAATGAGATTTGTGATCAGTTACTACAGCATACAGAACTCCAAACCTAGAGATTATGTGACTAAATAAGAAGAGGCCATCAATATTACCATCCTCATCATATGTAGGAATTTCCTCAGCCCATTTGTGAAATAATCAACAGCTACAATAATGTAACCATGCCCACTGGCTGAGGTAGGATTACAATGCATAAATTCAATCCCCATTTGGAAAAAGGGCCAACGATAATGAAGGGGTGTAACGGAGCAGGGTGGGTGCATTTTTTAGGATTAAAAAAGTGACAGGGTGGGAATTTTTTGACTGCTTCATGGAAATCCTTGAAGATCGAGGGCCAAAAGTACCCAACATGAATAATTTATCAGTTGTATCCATCCAAGAAATATAACTGCAACATGCTCCAGAATGGAAGTCATTCAGGACTTGTTTAGCCTCGTCATGAGTAATACATCGTTGAAGAATTGAATCAATATCACATCGGTGTAGGGTATCATCGAGAATGAGATAATACTTAGAATGGTGGAAAATGCACTAGTGATCGTCATGGGATAGATTGGGATAAAATATTTGAGTTTTAAGATATACGATAAAATCTTCATACCATGGATCTTTTGTGCCAATCAAGATCAGAAAATCATCCGTAAATGAGTCATTGCGTTCAGTTTCCACAAGAGCACGAGGAAGGTCACACATCAATTTTTCGAAGACTAAATAATTTTTAGAAGTGGCCTTAGAGAATTCGAGATGAAATTCCTATAGGATAACAATCCAATGAGAATATTTTCCCCGAGTACCCGGCGAGTCAAAATGGAGTACATAGGGTTTTGATCTGCGAGCAGGATAGTGGTGTGAAGTAGGATATAATGACAGAAACGTTGCACAACAATGACCGTAGCCAAATATAACTTCTCCACATGTGAGTATTGAGTTTCAGAGTCAAGAATATTCTTACTAAGATAATAAATCACATGTTCTTGGTCGTTTAAATCCTCCTGCACTAGAACCATACCAATGGTAGTAGTGGAGGCAACAATATAGAGCATAAAATATTTTAAATAATTGACGGTGTGTAACACAGGTGACTATGTTATGGCATGCTTTAAATTGTCAAAATCCTATTGAGCTTGATCATCCAAAAGGAAAGGAGTGTTCTTCTTCAATATATGCATATATCCATGTGTTTTCTTTGCAAAATTGCACACAAAACGACAAAAAAAGTTCTCCTTCCCTTGCAAGATTTGGAGTTCATTGATGTCGGTTGGGGGGGGAGGGTAAGGCCACAATTGCTACAATTTTCAAGGGATCAATTCAAATTCCATCTTTGGAAACAATGAAACCAAGAAGGTGTCATGTCTCAACACAAAAAAACACTTGTGTGGATTAATCCGGATATGGTAATGACAACATCGAAGAAAAATGTATCTAAGGTGCCTTGAATGATCCTCTCTCGGTTGTGAATGAGTAGGTAGGTCATCTAGATACGGTTCCACTATGTTTTTTATATCATGAAAAGAATAAGACATGGCTCAGTGAAAAGTAGCTCCAGTGTTTTTCAATCCAAAAGGTAACTTGCGATAAGAAATGGTTCTCCATGGGAAAATGAATGTCGTGCTATGCTATTCAGCGAGCAATATCTCAATATGATTGTATCTAGAAAATCCATCCATGAAAGAAAAAATCACACTTCTAGAACAATTGTCAATGATATGATATATATGAGGGGTAGAAAATTTGTCTTTTGGACAAGCTTTGTTCAAGTCCCTAAAATCGATACAAACCCTANAAATAAAAAATCACACTTCTAGAACAATTGTCAATGATATGATATATATGAGGGGTAGAAAATTTGTCTTTTGGACAAGCTTTGTTCAAGTCCCTAAAATCGATACAAACCCTAATAGTGCCATGTTTCTTGGAAACAGGAAAAATATTAGATACCCACTTAGTTAGAGGCATGGGGTAGATAAAACAAACTTTTAAAAAAATTTCAACCTCGGCTTTAATAGCTACAGCTTTCCTTAGGTGGACTTGACGATGTTTTTGCCTAACTGGTTTTGTCATTGGGTAAGTCTTGATTTCATGTACAAAAAATAGATTGNCTTTTAAAATTTTTTCAACCTCGGCTTTAATAGCTACAGCTTTCCTTAGGTGGACTTGACGATGTTTTTGCCTAACTGGTTTTGTCATTGGGTAAGTCTTGATTTCATGTACAAAAAATAGATTGATCAATCTAGGGCATTTCTTCGTAACTCCAAGATAAGCCATCATGGAATTCCTTGAAAAGAGATTGGTATTCACCAACTTCCATTATTGACCAGTTCTAGAAAATGTGAACATGTTCAACAACGCATGGATTCACTGATATGTTTATTGAAATTGTTTGAGTAATGTTGCACAAATTAGATTTAGAATCAACACCTTGCAATAATACAGGATTTTGTGGATACTTGACAATATCGGAACTAATAAGAGATGCGAACTATGAATCTACCAAATTGGCATTAGGAAGAAATGAAGATCGATGGTGAGAATATTTCCATAATGATTCATCCGGACTCATAATATCCATGATAGAATCATCTAATGGAAAAAGTATGTGAGAGATAATCTAGATTTAGGAGAGGGGAATCTAGCCAATAGGGAAGATTGTAAGAATTCGATGCCACCAAATGTTGATCATCCATGTAGGCATCATAAATAGAATGAATGGCATCATATAGGGTTTCGTGTGGAATCAGAGAAGGAAATTCAATAATATCTTTTCCTTTAGATATGCCCATGGGAATGGATGATATCATATTTACTAACGCAATTTTTGTACTAAGAGGGGAAGCAGTAGGTGGAGAGGCCCCCATAAGGGATCAATATTTCAAAATTCCAACTCCTATAGATNATGGGCATGGATGATATCATATTTACTAACGCAATTTTTGTACTAAGAGGGGAAGCAGTAGGTGGAGAGGCCCCCATAAGGGATCAATATTTCAAAATTCCAACTCCTATAGATTGATAGAGAGGAGGAGACTTCCCTAAGATAGGAACATTTTTTTTCATGGTAGTGGTGAGATCAGGAGAACAGTAATTGAGTTGATCGATGGTTACAATTTTCCCTTGATGTGGAAATTGGAGCTTGCAGAACACTGATGAAGCAACTTCCATCATAGCATATAACCAATTCCTTCCTAATAAAAAGTTGTATTCGAATGGATAATTGACCACTTCTACCTGGATAGAACAGTATTTCCCCCCAACTCGATAGATAATGGCAGTAGCAATCCATGCGATTGGAAACCTCCTCCGTTGAAATATTTTAAGGCGGTTGGTGACTGATTAAGTTCATGAGAACCACTGGATCTCCAACAAGACATAGATAAAAATCANTAGCAAGCCATGCGATTGGAAACCTCCTCCGTTGAAATATTTTAAGGCGGTTGGTGACTGATTAAGTTCATGAGAACCACTGGATCTCCAACAAGACATAGATAAAAATCAGGTGGAATCTCCTTCATCCAATATAGTTCGATGAACTTTCCTACCAACCACTCTAGTCACGATTTGAAACACGAGTTCATGGTATAACCTAGATTTGTAATTCTCCACGTTAAAAATGATCATGGTGGAATTCTCTGGATCTAAGGCGCATAGGGATGAAAACAAATTCTTTCCCTGTGCAGCGCAAATTTGGAGTACCTCCAACATGGACGTGGTGCAAGGTGCTTGAGATAAATCCTCAACAATGTTGTATAATTGAGCATCTTGAGCACTAGGATTTAAAATGTTTTTACGAATTTTATTCTTAGGAGGACACAACATTGTGTCAAGGCTAGGCTTATCAATAGTGAGAGGACCATTAGAAGTAAGTGGAGGAGAAGGGTTGACTAGAGGAGTCTTCTCAGGAGAAGCACCTTCATTTTTCTTCTCACGAGGTTTATCATATGTTTGCTTTTGAGTAGTCAATGCAACAGTCTTGGTGGGAATCCTTTTGATTTCCTCAGTAGAGGAATAGGGACCATGCATAGATGTAAGATTAATTAATTATTGTTGTGATGGGAAAGGGTCAGTTAACACTACTAGTGTGGGGTTATTCTTTAAAAACTTGTTGATCTCTTCATGACGAGGACACTCCTCCATGAAGTGATCATATCCACACAATAAACAAGGTTACTTGGCCTTCATTTTAGGTTTGGTTTCATTCTCTGGAGTCATGGTTTTGGTATTCTCATGTTGGTTTCCAGGTTTTTTATTTTTACCTTTACCTTTCTTCTTATTATTGGGTGTTTGAGAATACTAGATAACATTCACCTCAGCGGAAACAATAGGAGTGGAATAAGTTGCAGTAGAAGCACTTTACGGCTTAGCAGGCTTGGATGCAAATGAAGTTTAGATTGAACCAACAACACCATCTCTAGGAGTTTTAGCAGGTGGCTTGGAAGGATCGGTGCTGGGACAAGGATAGTTAGGAATAAAATCATATAAATTCTCAGACTGAGAAAAAATAAGTCCAAATA
>LPNX010977603.1:0-63815 GCA_001517045.1 Pseudotsuga menziesii
GGATAGGCGTCGATATAGCGACGGATCGTTCCTATTACTTTCGATTTGACACCAAAAAGTATGAAACGTGGAAAACCTCCGTGGAAAAATCCGCGCTTTTGTATTAGTGTTAGTAATACTAAATCTAATAGTCTGATTCAATGAGCAATATACCTTTTTCAGCCAATAGCATTTTAATTCTCAAACTAAATGAATTCAAGTACTTACCCGTTGGCCCTTTGAAAAAATATCGTTCAGCTTTGCTGAAGGACGTACTTGTGTCAATGGCGAACTTCGTCACAAATGCTTCAAGGGTTCGCGTTGTCTAGAAATCAACAACTCGAGATATCTCATTGTTCACTCTTTTCAATATATTAATTCTTGCGGGGGTCTAATCAGGAAACTGACCTTCTTGGAAGTTCGTCCTTCTCTTTGTTAACCTGGGTAACCACTGGCGCAACTCTATGTGGATACTTCCAAAGAAAATTTTGTAAACATTAGAAAAAACGTACCTTTGTAAAAATTCATTTGAACTACGACGCGGATCTTTGTTCTCTTGTATAGCAAAGTTCAGATAAGTCTCTTCAATCCAATAACCGATTTCTTTCACTGAGGGTCTCCAAAACATAGCCCTCGAGGTATGACGTAAACCCCTCTTGAGCAGATACTGAGTTCAACTGACAATGAAACCAATATCCAACATAGTGAACTTGATCCTTAATCACTCATAAGAATTCTAGGACACCCAAATCTTGACAAGATGTTATCCCAGATGAAATTCGCAGCTGTAGCAGTGCTATATTTCTTGACCGGTTGAGCTTCATCCCAACGAGTAAGGTAGTCAGTTGCTGTAATAATGTATCTTGCTCCGGATTTCTTCGCAGGAGGATTGATAGGTCCAACAAAATCAATAGCCCACTTGTCAAAGGCTTGTAAAGTTACCTGTGGAACTAGAGGCATCTCGTCCCTCCTAGATGGTTTACCTATCCTCTGACAGATGTCGCAGCTATGGAAATACTCTCTTGCATCCTTATGAATTGTGGGCCACCACAATCCGGCTGTCAGAATCTTCTGTGCTATAGCTTTTCATTCGTAATGACCTCCTGCTGCTCCAGAGTGTGCCTCAACCAAAATTAATGGCTTTTCATGCTCCAGGATGCATCTGCGCAGTATTTCATCTGGTCCCATCTTATATAGCTATCCTGCTATTAAGGTAAAGTTGACTGCTCTAACCACCAGTTGTTTCTTCTACTGTGTTGTCATTTCGACGGGTGCAAAACTTGTAGATAAGTACTGAACAATATCCTAAAAATAGTCATCAACCATCTGGATGGAAAACAACTGGGCATCAGGAAGAGCTTCGTCCAAAGTAGTGGGCTCTTCTCCTGACTCGAGCCTCAACAAGTGGTCAAGACCTAGGTTCAATCTTCCAGGTTTGACTATGATCTCAAAGTCATATTCCTAAAACAGAATCAACCATCTGCATATCCTTCCACCTAGCACAGGCTTGCTAACCAAATACTTCAAAGCAGAGTGGTCAGTGAACATCTTAAAATGAGATCCTAATAGATAATGTCGAAACTTCTGCAATGCATAAACCATAGCTAGACCTTGTCGTTCTGTAGTAGTATAATTTTTTTATGCTGTGGATAATTTTCTACTTGCAAAAGAAATAGGGTGATCAATATTACCTTCACATGACTGAGCTAATACTATACCCAGAGCAATGGAGTATGCATCGACATGCACATGAAACTCCTTATTCCAGTCATGGAATACTAAGATAGGGGCAGTTACCATCTTTTCCTTCAAAATATCCAAGCTTGCTTGACACTCAGGTGTCCATTCAAACTTAATATCTTTCTTCAACTGCTTTTCCATAGGGGCTGTAATCTGAGCATATCCTTTAATGAATTTCCTGTAATATCCAGTATGACCAAGCGTAATACACAGTTGTTTAACAGAATTCAGAGGTGGCAGGTTCACAATAAGGGCTATCTTCACAGGATCCATCATCAATCCTTGCTTACATACAATGTGACCTAGCAGAATTCCAAAAGGGGCACAAAAGATACACTTTTTCAAGTTCAAGGAAATCTGATGCTGTCTACATTTGTCTAGCATAAGTCTTAAACTAGTTATATGGTCTTTTAATAACCCGAAGATAGTCCAATCATCAAAATAAACTTCTAAGAATTTATGTATAAATTCCTTAAATGCAGAGAGGACTACTCTAGAAAACATAGTAGGTGCATTCTTCAATCCAAAGGGCATAACTGTATACTGGAAGGATCCCATTTCCGTAGCGAAGGTTGTCGTATGTCGATGTTCTGGAGCAATTCTAATCTGATGGTAACTTGAAAATCCATCAGTAAAAGAGTACACTTCTTGACCTCCAACATTGTCTAAAAATTCATCTGTAAAGGAAGTGGGGAAAGGATCATGCAAACAGGCATCATTTAGCTTCCCCATATCAACACAGATTCTGATTTCTCCCTTAGTCTTCTTTTCTTGCACCAACATAGGACTGACCCATTCGGACTCTTCCACAGGCTCAATGATTCCTGCAGCAAGCATCTTATCTAGCTACATTCAAACTTTTTCTTTATACTTAGGGTTCAGCCTATAAGGGCGCTGTTTCACAGGCTTCGCATCAGGTTTCAAAGGGATCTTTATCACTCCTATATCACCAAGGATACCTTTCATCTCTGAGAACTTTGTTGGAAATAGGTCTTGATACTCATGGAGAAGTTGGGTCACTTTTCTCACCATTTCTTCATCCCAATAATCTCCAATGGTAGCATAGTTAGGGTTTTCTTCTGACCCAATGTTTACGGTCCGCGTCTTCAGGGGCTGAGTCACTTCAGGTGCTTCAACTGCTAGTCCATGTACTTCAGAGTGTCCTTATGACTCAAGAATATTAATGTTGTGTGGATCGTCATTCTCGTCAATTGTGAGGTTATAACATTCTACTACATTAGCTTCTTGTTCCTTCCAATCAGGTTGGTATTCTGCTATTTCTTGATCATCAAATACTTTAGTACGGATCAACCTAACAATTATGTCCAAAGTAGGACAAACCTCATTAATAGAAAATGTCAGTACAAAACTATCAACAAGACTATCCCAACTTACAGTACCGTGGCGAAGCTCGACCTCCGCATACCAGTTCTTTGCTATAGGTTCCAGGGTGTGCACAAACCTATGTACCCATTCTTCACGAGGTACATGCTTCCATGCTTCGTAGCATTGCTCCAAATGTCTCGGAGGACTCATCTTACCATTAAACATGCTTCGCACCTCCTGAGGTTGGTCCCTGAATCTTAGGCAAAGGGACTTCTGGCACGCTTCCCAACTATGAATGTACTTTTTGTGACCATTCCACCATCTGGCTGCTGTGGCTCTGAATGCCGAATCTAGAGTCTCCATTTTCTGTGAGTCTGGTACCTACTCTGAGAATTGCACAATAAACTCTTCTGGGTCTGTCGAACCATAAAAAAACATGTAAGGTTCTTTTCTGTGAACTAAGCCATCTAAGAGACTTGGTAATTCTTGCACATCGATGTCCATGTAGCTCATACAGTCTATTGTGCCAATTCTCTAGGTCATCATCTGAATCCGTCATGCAGGAGATGTCACAATGCCAATCCATGATACCTTCAGCAGTAGGATCAACATAATATTCTTCCTTCGCTGTGATATTGTAGATATGGTCCAAAACATCCTAGTCTTCATCTCTTACTGGCTCGGTGTACCTCTCTCCTTGAGAGGGATCCAATGGTACTATGAATCTCAGTCCTTTCCCTTCGAAATTCATCTGCCTCTTCTTCAGGTTGATTACTGCATCATTATCTATTACCCATTCAATGCCTAGCAGTGTTGGATAGGGGTTGTTGTCATCAATTATTTTAATTACCTCAAAGTCTGCTAAGGTACTGACTCCATCAATATCTACTGATAAGCTATGGAGTCTTCCCAGGGGCACAATATTCTGCTGATTGGCTAATCTCAACTGTATAGGGGACCATTCTAGAGTAGGTTTTCCCATTTGTTCCCATGTCTGCTTAGTTAAGACATTTACTTCTGATCCTAGGTCCAAGATGACATCAGTCATGTCATATTCTCCTATCTGAGTATTCAATCTCATCTCCCTGCCAGTTCTTCTGACTCTATGAAAAGTTTTTTCCTTACCAAAACTTCACTGAGGTTCGCAAGAAGAAATAACTTTCTGCAACTCATTTAAACCATTCTGATTTCTTAAGAGATTCATGCAACTCTGTAAAAGGAGGACAATGTACTTACTTTATCCGTCGAAGCTTCTTGCAGCTGCGACTGCTACTGAGGTTGTTGCGTAGCTGCTACTGAGGTGTTGGGGTCAGCAAAGTCTCTCTTGGCTTCCATAAATGTCTCTTTTTCTCTTTCAACATCAAATGCTGGGAATTTTTCTGGGGCCTTACGAACCCAAGCCTCGGCAGGCTGTTTCTCCTTGTTCTACACTTCCATCGTAGCTCCACTCCTAGTAACAACATTAATGGCTGGGATAGGTCGTTTCTCCACAGCGATCAGCTGAATATTCTAAGTAGGGGCACTATTTATTTCTTGAATCTTGGCTATTAGCTGCGGGCATTGCTCAATCACATGGTCGACAGCTCTGCAATATTGACATGTCGTAGTTGGGTTCCGACAGTCTCTAGCTAGATGTCTTGCCTAGTTACAGTTATAGCACACAACCTGGCCTCGTCCTCTACCAACCATACCACCACAACCATAACCTCCAAAAGTTCTGTGACCTAATGTACTACCACGGTAAACATATTCATCATTTCCTTGGCTATCATTTTGTACCCGATAAGCATCATAAGTTCGTTCTCTCGTGAGGTCAAAGCTGTGACACTCATCTTCGTTGTGTCCCACTAATTTACAGAACTTGCAATAGGGGTTCTTAGGGACTTGCACATACCTCTGTAGAAGATAGCAGTCTTCAGTTCAATGCTGGCCAGTTGTCCTACAGATCTCACAATATAGAATACTAGGGTTGAATGGGTTTGGTGCACCAGAATTCAGGAAATTTCTTACCGCAGGACACTGTTCCTTGTCGTGACCCTCTGTCTGACATCGTTTACACCAAACCTCTTTGTGACTAGCTTTCCCATTTTTCATATCGTAAAGTTCCAGAGACATCATTTCCAACTATGCTTGTATTTGAGCGATACAAGAATTACTTCGACAGGGGCTGTTTCAAGCTTCATAGCGATTTCCAAAGCCTCCTGCTTATCCACAACCTTCTGTTGCATGACTGGAGTCCTAATGTGTGGTAACAAAGCTGTGATGAACCATTCGTTATGCTGTGCTGGTCCAATAGTGAAACTGAATTGATCTAGTAGAACTTTGAACCTCTGATCAAAGTCCCACACTGATTCTCCTCGCCGCTGCTGAATTTCCTTTAGTTCAGTGATACACTATGACTCGGATTTAGGATTCTTAAATTCATTTATCATTGCTGTTTTTATATCATCCAAGACATGGTTCTGAGTACTAGAAAACTTCATGAACCAGGTCAAAGCGCGGTCTCTAAAAGAATTAACCAGCTGCGCTCTTCTCTTATCTTAATCTGTAATGTTCTTAGCAGTCCACACTGCTTCGCATAAGAACCAGAACTGTTCTGTTACCTCTGATCCAGTTCCTTTGAAAACAGGGAGCTTAATGTCGTCATTCATATGGGCCATCGTGGATCTAGGGGGGGGGAGGGGGACTGGTAGTATGCGGGGGGGAACTTACTGGGGTAGACTGACCTACGACGAGAATACTCATGCTAGGGTTACTTTCAGACTGCGACGGGTTCTCAGGGATAATAGGTCTTCGCTGTGGGGTGACCAGAGGATTTCCAACAGAAGGGGTTTCTTCGGGCTCTGAGGCTGCTGGACTTACGGGGTTAGACTCAGTATTCTGACCTAGGTTATAGGACTCAAAATTTATCTTGTACCTTTTTCCACTTCACATCAAACCACTTTGCTCGTCAAAGGTACTTTCACTTGCAAACATAGGTTAGTAATACTAAATCTAACAGTTTGATTCAATGAGAAATATACCTTTTTTAGCCAATAGAATTTTAATTCTCAAACTAAATGAATTCAATTACTTACCCCTTGGCCCTTTGAAAAACTGCCGTTTGGATTCGCTGAAGGACGTACTTGTGTCAATGGCGGACTCCGTCACAAATGATTCAAGGGTTCGCATTCTCCAGAAATCAACAGCTCGGGATATCTTGTTGTTCACCCTTTTCAATATATTAATTCTTACAGGGGTCCAATCAGGAAACTGACCTTCTTGGAAGTTCATCCTTCTCTCTGTTAACCTGGATAACCACTGGTGCAAATCTATGTGGATACTTCCAAAGAAAATTTCATAAACATCAGAATAAACGTACCTTTGTAAAAAGTCGTTTGAACTGTGACACGGATCTTTGTTCTCTTGCACAGCAAAGTTCAGATAAGTCTCTTCAATCCAATCACCGATTTCTTTCACTGAGGGTCTCCAAAACATAGCCCTCAAGGTACGACGTAAACCCTTCTTGAGCAGATACTGAGTTCAACCGGAAATGGAACCAATTTGTTGGGCTTAGGGCAGACCCGAGTTCTATACCTTTGTCTTCGCACCAACAAAAGACCCACAGTGTTGGCCCTTTCGGCAACAACCTATGAACAGGTTGCAGTCTCACCCGAAACAGCTATGGGGTGCCGCAGAATCAGGTTTCTGTAAGTAGAATAGGGATATTACTATACCTTTAGCTTCTAACAAATGATAATCATAAAATACAGAGCTTTGATATTCACTTATTTAGCTTCACGGTTAGATAAACAAATAGTGCCTTGCTTAACCCTTTACTGGGAATTCACAGTGAAGTTAGTATTTAGTAGTGATCTTACTTATCAGTTATATATTTATCAATGCATAAAAGAATATAACAACAACACAAAAGAACCACAACACACGATATAACGTGGTTCACCCCCGGTTTAGGGGCTACATCCACAGAACTGTGTTTTATTCAACTCTTTAAAAAAACCACTGTTCTGATCTACGCACACAGCTGTAGATCTTCTTAATCACCCAAACTCCTCTGCGCACACAACTATAGAGGTCATCCATGCACACAGCTGGGACTTAACCTTTCTTACAAAACAAGCCTTAGCTTCGCATCACTTCATCTTACATCAAAAGCCTAAACTGATTTCTTTACAAGAGTGCTTATTTATAGTGCACTTATTACAAAACCATGGGCTTAAACCATGGTCACCCCGAACCCTAAACCCTAGACTTAAACCATGGGTTTATTACAAAAACAAGGATTTGACTCAACCCCGACACCCCTAAGACTATTTTGACTCGCAGTAGAATGTTATAACCTCGCAAGTTGGGGGACCATTCCAAGGCAGGTTTTCCCATTTGTTCCCATGTCTGCTTAGTTAAGACATTTACTTCTGATCCTAGGTCCAAGATGACATCAATCATGTCATATTCTCCTATCTGAGCATTCAATCTCATCTCCCTGCCAGTTCTTTGGACTCTATGAATAGTTTTTTCCTTACCAGGACTTCCCTGAGGTTCGCAAGAAGCAATAACTTTCTGCAACTCATTTAAAGCATTCTGATTTCTTAAGAGCTTCATACAACTCTGTAAAAAGAAGGACAGTGTACTTACTTTATGCGTCAAAGCTTCTTGCGGCTGCGACTACTGCTGAGGTTGTTGCGCAGGTGCTACTGAGGTGTTGGGGTCAGCAAAGTCTCTCTTGGCTTCCATAAATGTCTCTTTTTATCTTTCGACATCAAATGGTGGGATTTTTTCTTGGTCCTTACGAACCCAAGCCTCGGCAGGTTGTTTCTCTTTGTTCTGCACTTCCGTCCTAGCTCCACTCCTGGTAACAACATTAATGGCTGGGACAGGTCATTGCTCCACAACAATCAGCTAAATATTCGTAGTAGGGGCACTATTTCTTTCTTGAATCTTGGCTATCAGCTGCGGGCATTGCTCAATCACATGGTCGACAGCTCTCCAATATCGACATGTCGTAGTTGGGTTCCAACAGTCTCTAGCTAGATGTCTTACCTGGTTACAGTCATAGCACACAACCTGGACTCGTCCTCTGCCAGCCATACCACCACAACCACGACCTCCAAAAGGTCCGTGACCTGATGTACTACCACAGTAACCATATCCATGATTGCCTTGGCCATCGTTTTGTACCCGATAAGCATCATAAGTTCATTCTCTCATGATGTCAAAGCTATGACACTCATCTTCGTTGTGTCCTACTGAATTACAGAACTTGCAATAAGGGTTCTTATGGACTAGCACATACCTCTGTAGGAGATAACAGTCTTTAGGTCGATGCTAGCCAGTTGTCCTATAGATCTCACAATATAGAAGACTAGGGTTGAACGCATTTGGTGCACTAGAATTCAGAAATTTTCTTACCGCAGGACATTGTTCCTTGTCGTGACCCACTGTCCGACATCGTGTACACCAAACCTCTTCGCGACTAGATTTCCCTTTTTTCATATCGTGAAGCTCTAGAGCCATCGCTGCCAACTGTGCTTGTATTTGAGCGTTACCAGACTTATCCTCGACAGGGGCTATTTTAAGCTTCATAGCGATTTCCAAAGCCTCCTGCTGATCCACAACCTTATGTTGCATGAGTGGAGTCCTAATGTGCGGTAACAAAGCTGCGATGAACCATTCATTATGCTACATTGGTCCAATAGTGAAACTGACTTGATCTAGCAGAACTTTGAACCTCTGATCAAAGTCCCACACTAGTTCTCCTCGCCGCTACTGAATTTCCTTTAGTTCAGTGATACACTACGACTCTGATTTAGGCTTCTTAAATTCCTTTATCATTGCTGGTTTTATATCAGCCAAGACATGGTTCTGAGTACTGGAAAACTTCAAGAACCAGGTCAAAGCGCGGTCTCTAAAAGAAGTAACCAGCTGCACTCTTCTCGTATCTTGATCCGTAATGTTCTTAGCAATCCACACGGCTTCTCATAAGAACCATAACTGTTCTGGATCCTATGATCCAGTTCCTTTGAAAACAGGGAGCTTAATGTCGTGATTCATATGGGCCATCATGGATCTAGGGGGGGGGAGGGGGACTGGTAGTAGGCGGGGGGGAACTTACTGGGGTAGACTGACCTGCGACAGGAATACTCGCGCTAGGGTTACTTTCAGGCTGCGACAGATTCTCGGGGATAATAGGTCTGCGCTGCGGGGTTACCGGAGGGTTTCCAACATAAGGGGTTTCTTCGTTCTCTAAGGCTACTGGACTTATGGGTTTAGACTCGGTATTCTGACCTAGGGTATAGGACTCAAAATTTCTCTTGTACCTTTTTCCACTTCGCAGCAAACCACTTTGTTCGTCAAAGGTACTTTCACTTGCAAACATAGGTTAGTAATACGAAATCTTATAGTCTGATTCAATGAGCAATATACCTTTTTCCGCCAATAGCATTTTAATTCTCAAACTAAATGAATTTAAGTACTTACCCCTTGTTCCTTTGAAGAACTGTCGTTCGGCTTCGCTGAAGGATGCAATTGTGTCAATGGCGAACTCCGTCACAAATGCTTCAAGGGTTCGTGTTGTCCAGAAATCAACAGCTCAGGATATCTCGTTGTTCACCCTTTTCAATATATTAATTCTTGCGGGGGTCCAATCAGGAAACTAACCTTCTTGGAAGTTCATCTTTCTCTCTGTTAACCTGGATAACCACTGGTGCAACTCTATGTGGATACTACCAAAGAAAATTTTGTAAACATCAGAAAAAATGTACCTTTGTAAAAAGTCATTTGAACTACGACGCGGATCTTTGTTCTCTTGTACAGCAAAGTTTAGATAATTCTCTTCAATCCAATCACTGAGTTCTTTCACTGATGGTATCAAAAACATAGCCCTCGAGGTACGACGTAAACCCCTCTTGAGAAGATACTGAGTTCAACCGGCAAAGAACTGGCCGTCTGTTCTTTTATGCATTGATAATATATAACTAATAAGGAAGATCACTGGTAAATACTAAATTCACTGTGAATTCCCAGTAAAGGGTTAAGCAAGGCACTGTTTGTTTATCTAACCACGAAGCTAAATAAGTGAATATCAAAGCTCTGTATTTTATGATTATTATTTGTTAGAAGCTAAAGGTACAGTAATATCCCTCTTTTGCTTGCAGAAACCTGATTCTACGGCACCCCATAGCTATTTCGGGTGAAACTGCAACCTTTTCGTAGGTTGTTGCCGAAAGGGCCAACGCTGTGGGTCTTTTGTTGGTACAAAGACAAAATTATAGAACCCGGGTCTGCCCTAAGCCCAACAAATTGGTTTCATTGCTGGTTGAACTCAGTATCTGCTCAAGAGGGGTTTGTGTCGTACCTCGAGGGATATGTTTTGGAGACCCTCAGTGAAAGAACTCAGTGATTGGATTGAAGAGACTTATCTGAACTTTGCTGTACAAGAGAACAAAGATCCGCGTCGTAGTTGAAACGAATTTTTACAAAGGTACGTTTTTTCTGATGTTTACGAAATTTTCTTTGGAAGTATCCACATAGAGTTGCACCAGTGGTTATCCAGGTTAACAGAGAGAAGGACGAACTTCCAAGAAGGTCAGTTTCCTGAGTCAACCCCTGCAAGAATTAATATATTGAAAAGGGTGAACAACGAGATATCCCAAGCTGTTGATTTTTGGACAACGCAAACCCTTGAAGCATTTGTGACAGAGTTTTCCATTGACACAAGTACGTCCTTCAGTGAAGCCGAACGACAATTTTTCAAAGGGCCAAGGGGTAAGTACTTGAATTCATTTAGTTTGAGAATTAAAATGCTATTGGCTGAAAAAGGTATATTGCTCATTGAATTAGACTATTAGATTTAGTATTACTAACCTATGTTTGCAAGTGAAAGTACCTTCGACGAGAAAAGTGGTTTGCTGTGAGCTGGAAAAAGGTACAAGAGAAATTTTGAGTCCAATACCCTAGGTCAGAATACCAAGTCTAACCCCGTAAGTCCAGCAGCCTCAGAGCCCGAAGAAACCCCTTCTATTGGAAATCCTCCGGTCACCCTGCAGCGAAGACCTGTTATCCCTAAGAACCCGTCGCAGTCTGAAAGTAACCCTAGCCTGAGTATTCCTGTCGCAGGTCAGTCTACCCCAGTAAGTTCCCCCCCCCCTACTACCAGTCCCCCTCCCCCCCCCCCCTAGATCCACGATGACCCATATGAATGACGACATTAAGCTCCCTGTTTTCAAGGGAACTAGATCAGAGGATCTAGAACAATTCTAGTTCTTATGCGAAGCAGTGTGGACTGCTAAGAACATTACGGATCAAGATACGAGAAGAGCGCAGTTGGTTACTTCTTTTAGAGACTGCGCTTTGACCTGGTTCATGAAGTTTTCTAGTACTCAGAACCATGTCTTGGCTGATATAAAAGCAGCAATGATAAAGGAATTTAAGAAGCCTAAATCAGAGTCGCAGTGTATCACTGACCTAAAGGAAATTCAGCAGCGGCGAGGAGAATAAAACACAGTTATGTGGACGTAGCCCCTAAACCTGGGGTGAACCACATTATATCGTGTGTTGTGGTTCTTTTGTGTTGTTTTTATGTTCTTTTATGCATTGATAGATATATAACTGATAAGTAAGATCACTGCTAAATACTAACTTTGATGTGAATTCCCAGTAAAGGGTTAAGCAAGGCACTGTTTGTTTATCTAACCAGAAAGCTAAATAAGTAAACATCAAAGCTCTATATTTTATGATTATCATTTGTTAGAAGCTAAAGGTACAGTAATATCCCTCTTCTGCTTTCGAAAACCTGATACTGTGGCACCCCATAGCTGTTTCGGGTGAGACTGCAACCTGTTCGCGGGTTTTTGCCGAAAGGGCCAACACTGTGGGTCTTTTGTTGGTACGAAGACAAAGGTATAGAACCTGGGTCTGCCCTAAGCCCAACAAATTGGTTTCGTTGCCGGTTGAACTCAGTATTTGCTCAAGAGGGGTTTACGTCGTACCTCGAGGGCTATGTTTTGGAGACCCTCAGTGAAAGACTTAGGAGGATCCCGAGATGTATCCTCCTAGCCTAGCAGAATGGATGCATGTTGTTCTTAGGGACTTGTAAATACCTCTGTAGGAGATAGCAGTCTTCAGGTCGATGCTGGCAAGTTGTCCTACAGATCTCACAATATAGAAGACTAGGGTTGAATGGGTTTGGTGCACCAGAATTCAAGAAATTTCTTACCGCAGGACACTGTTCCTTGTCGTGACCCTCTAGTGGGAGAACTTTGTTGGCGAAGATAGTGAACTACTTGTTGAGGCCACACATGATATTGTCGGCTTCTTGCTCCTTCTCCACCATCTCCTGCAATGCTATTGTTGATGCTTCGCTATCCTTTTCTTGTGCAAATGCATCGTACTCCTTGATAACTGTGAGATGGTTGTCCACAGCAGTACTCAATTCCAAGGCCTCATTGACAAGGGGCTGCATAGAATTTTTCAGCAGTGTTGCTTTTGTTCTGTACGACTCAATCTCCTGCTGGAGTTCCTTGCTTTGTTTTACCTTGAGCATTTTCTGCATAGGGAGTAGGGTCTTAATTTCCACCTTTACTGCCTCTAACTCTACTTGTCGCTACTTGATGGTTTCCTGCAGCTTTTGTACTTCAGGGTTTTCCTGTAGTGTTGTCCAGGCATCGACGATTTCCTCTACCAACTTGGCTGCACTGACTACAAGATCATAGATCTTCGTTTCTGAAGCATGAATGTCTCTATGATGCTACTCCCTGACCTCTGGTGGGCTCTCCGGGATGATGCATAGTTGAAGCTCCGCAATCTGAGCCTCATGCTCTGCTTTATGCTTCTCTATTTCACTATGAGACTGTTGTGTGTAGTCTTTTAGTTTGGTGATTATTTGTTCCTGTTCTTCCTCATTTTGGATGTCGAAGTCAGGAAGACTTCGACACGCCTCCTCCAATACTCACGCCAATGTGACCTGCTTACGTTCTGCGTCACTCTTTCTCTGCTCTACTTCCTCAAACTATGCTGCGAGGCTATCATTCTGCTTCCTGGTATTTTCCAATTGTATTTGTGAGTAGTGGTCTCATGCTTGGATTTCCTTCACAATAGCTGACTAACAGAGATGTAATTCCATCATGGACATCTTCGTGTAATCTATTCCAACTATCATGCTCATCTCTGCGCGAGATGCTGCGTCGATTATGATGAGGGCGGCACTTGACACTTTTCCCCGGTGTTCTCTAACCAGCCATTGTCTTGTGTCTAGTTGCGTAGGTACTGGGGCACTACTTGCTGCAATGCCAGTCGCTGATTTTTCTGCTAACTCCTTCAGCTCTGATATTCGCTTTGCTACGCCGGTGATGGCATCAAGATGCGTGACTGCAAACTCTGACCATTTCTTGGTGAGAACTTCTATGGATTTCGATAGAGCTTGATTAAGCTCCTCACTTATCAAGGTGGGGTCTTCGTCGATATTCTTTTCCTTTGACGCTTTCATTTTCTTATGGGATTGAGGTTTGGTCACTTCTTCGGCCTCTGGTGACTTGCACTTATTTGGCCAATTAGGGTATGAGATAGTTTTGACCGAATCCTCTTCTTCTCCTTCATCTCTTCCATCTCCACTCTGCTGCGACTCACTTTGCTCTTTGCTGTCCTCTAGGGGGTCTTGCTGCTGCATCTGACTAGGGCCTGCACCCATAGTGGTGACTGGAGGGATTGGAATGTTTGGCTTTGTCACTGCGTCCTTCAACCATTCAGCCGGCCACTGCTAAACTACCACGAGGATGTCTTGTTTGGTCACTACGTGTGGCAACTTCCAGCATGCCTTTTTCTCATCTGTGTAGGCCTGGATAAAGACATTGTGCATGTTATCCCTAAAGTTGGCCACTCCATCATATTTAGAAAATAGCTCATTACTGAGCCGCGGGGTCTTTACAATCTCATATGAGATACTCATGGCGTAAAATCAAAACACAGTGTTCATCATCTGCTGGGATGCTTTGTCCTGTGACACCCAGAGCAATGCGTACCTCGCTACACCTGGCATGCTTGGAGGCACATCAATAAACTATGCCTCGGTGGACTCGTTCCACCTGATTAGTGCAATAAGCACGATTATCCATGAATAGTGAAAGGGTCTACCTTTTTCCTGTGCGTCGTGGGCATCTTCAAGAAATTCCTTAGCGATGTATGCTGCCTAGTTGTAAATGTATCCTTCCACACAGTTCCCAGCAATACTGACAATCGAGGCAGGTACTTTGTTTGGTCTGCACTTCCGCATTAGCTTGCAGGCTAAGAGCTCTGCAGTGAATCGAATGTTTTGATGCTGAATAGCTGAGGTTTGATACGCTCGCTTCCCTTTTGTCAGCCCAAAGCGTTCCTTCATGCTATGTGCTAGCTTCACATCTTCATGTTTTCCCAAAAAATCAATGCTAGGGTCAGGCCCTTCCTTCGGCAGGCCCGTAATCTGGTGAATGAGTTCTCCATTGATAGTGATTTTTTGGTTTTCGATCCATAGGTACCCATCATGCACCAATGCCAATAATTGTTTGACCAACACGGTTACCTGTGTACTATGACTGAAGTGGGGCACATCGAGCATTTTCAACAAACCAGCTTCGTCCAAGCCAGCAGCCCACTGTTTCACTTCTAATAATGTCACTCCAGTCTCCTGATAGCGGATAGAGTGTAGGTATGTCCCAAATGTGAACTGTGGAAATTTCCCCTGATCATTTGTATCATGGTCGACATACTTGAGCCGGTCTATTTTCCCTGTCATTGTCCCGACCAGCTGCACACCCGGTGGCAGCGAAGGGGTGCGTAATGTGAACTTCTTCATCCGTCGAGGGAGCTGAACTCCTGGTCAAACTGGTGAAAGATACGGTGGACACTGCGGTGCAATGTTCTCATCCTCTTCAAGCGGGACCTCTGCTAAGCCGAACAGATTCATATCGGGGTCCTTCCGTGTTTTCCTTGATTGCTTGTGTCTGTCTTCGTTCCGCTTAGAACGAACTTCAGGCTTAAATTTTTTCCTGGTAGAGCATGTCTGCATTGGCTAGGTCGGTGCTGGGGGAGTCTCTTCATGGGGTGCAGATGCAGGTGGGTGGTTGAAAAGGTGTGGCAGACCCTCCTGTTCAAATTCTCTCACTAAATTCTGAAGCTCGCTATCAACTGACATGGACGCAATTGTAAAACTCAAGAAAATGTAAAATGCGAACGTTGTGGGTGTGGGTCTCTTCTTATAGAATCCATCCATGACATCTGTCATAACTATGCATTGATGATACCAAATCTGATGGAGATCTTGTCCAAACGGTGGTATATTTTCCAAGATCTCATTAATACAGGTAGCGTACCGGTGCCGCCAATTTTGATTTCTTCCAACGGTCGTATTTTAAGCTTCGACAAATATTTCCTTCTTCAGCACAAGCAGTGACTCTGGCTGCACCAAAATAAGGACATTCAACATTTCCTGATACCAGCTTCAACCTGGCTTTGAGCTTCAACCCATAAATGAATGTCTTCCACCACCTCAACGATTCCTTTCATTTTTGAAAGCCCTGTTAGAGATAGGTATTGATATTCATGGAGAAGTTGGGTCACTTTGCTCACCATTTCGTCATCCCAATAATCTCCAATGGTAGCATACTTAGGGTTTTCTTCTGACCCAATGTTTACAGTCCGCGTCTTCAGGGACTGAGTCACTTCAGGTGCTTCAGCTGCTGGTCCATGTATTTCGTAGTGTCCCTCTGACTCAAGAATGTTAATGTTGCATGGATCGTCATCCTTGTCAATTGCGAGGTTATAACATTCTACTGCATTAGCTTCTTGTTCCTTCCAATCAGGTTGGTATTCTGCTATTTCTTGATCATCAAATACTTTAGTATGGATCAACCTAATAGCTGCATCCAAAGTAGGACAAACCTCATTAATAGAAAATGTCAGCACAAAACTATCAACAAGACTATCCCAACTTACAGTACCGTGGCGAAGCTCGACCTCCGCATACCAGTTCTTTGCTATAGGTTCCACTGTGTGCATAAACCTATGCACCCATTATTCATGCGGTACATGCTTCCATGCTTCATAGCATTGCTCCAAATTTCCCTGAGGACTCATCTTACCATTAAACCTGCTTCGAACCTCCTAAGGTTGGTCCCTGAATCTTAGGCAAAGGGAAAACTGGCATGCTTCCCAACTATGAATGTACTTTTTGTGACCATTCCACCATCTGGCTGCTGTGGCTCTGAATGCAGAATCTAGAGTCTCCATTTTCTGTGAGTCTGGTACCTGCTTTGAGAATTGTACAATAAACTCTTCTGGGTTTGTCGAACCATCGAAAATAGGTAAGGTTCTTATCTGTGAACTAAGCCATCTGAGAGACTTGGTAATTTTTTCACATCGATGTCCATGTAGCCCATACAGTCTATTCTGCCAATTCTCTAGGCTGTCATCTGAATCCTTCATGCAGGAGCTGTCACACTGCCAGTCCCTGCTACCTTCGGCAGTAGGATCAACATAATCTTCTTCCTTCACTATGATATTGTAGATATGGTCCAAAACATCCTGGTCTTCATCTCTTACTGGCTCGATGTATCTCTCTCCTTGAGAAGGATCAAATGGTACTATGAATCTCATCCTTTCCTTTCGAAAGTCATCTGCCTCTTCTTCAGGTTGATTACTGCATCATTATCTATTTCCCATTCCATGCCTAGCAGTGCTGGATAGGGGTTGCTGTCATCAATTATTTCAATTACCTCAAAGTCTGCTAAGGTACTGACTCCATCAATATCTACTAATACACTAGGGAATCATCCTAGGGGCACAATCTTCTACTGATTGGCTAATCTCAATTGTATAGGGGACCATTCTAGAGTACGTTTTCCCATTTGTTCCCATGTCTACTTAGTTAAGACATTTACTTCTGATCCTAGGTCCAAGATGACATCAGTCATGTCATATTCTCCTATCTGAGCATTCAATCTCATCTCCTTGCTAGTTCTTCGGACTCTAAGAACAGTTTTTTCCTTACCAAGAATTCGTTGAGGTTCGCAAGAAGCAATAACTTTCTGCAACTCATTTAAACCATTCTGATTTCTTAAGAGCTTCATGCAACTCTGTAAAGAGGAGGACATTGTACTTACTTTATCCGTCGAAGCTTCTTGTGGCTGCGACTGCTGCTGAGGTTGTTGTGCAGGTGCTACTGAGGTGTTGGGGTCAGCAAAGTCTCTCTTGGCTTCCATAAATGTCTCTTTTTCTCTTTCGACATCAAATGCTGGGATTTTTTCAGGGGCCTTACGAACCCAAGCCTCGGCAGGATGTTTCTCTTTGTTCTGCACTTTCGTCGTAGCTCCACTCCTGGTAACAACATTAATGGCTGGGACAGGTCGTTGCTCCACATCAATCAGCTAAATATTCTAATTAGGGGCACTATTTCTTTCTTGAATCTTGACTATCAGCTACGGGCATTGCTCAATCATATGGTCGACAGCTCTGCAATATCGACATGTCGTAGTTGGGTTCCGATAGTCTCTAGCTAGATGTCCTGCCTGGTTACAGTTATAGCACACAACCTGGCCTCGTCCTCTGCCAGCCATACCACCACAACCATGACCTCCAAAAGGTCCGCGACTTGATGTACTACCACGGTAACCATATCCATCACTTCCTTGGCCATCGTTTTGTACCCAATAAGCATCATAAGTTTGTTCTCTCATGAGTTCAAAGCAGCAACACTCATCTTCATTGTGTCCTACTGACTTACAGAAATTGCAATAAGGGTTCTTAGGGACTGGCACATACCTCTACAGGAGATAGCAGTCTTCAGGTCGATGCTGGCCAGTTGTCCTATAGATCTCACAATATAGAAGACTAGGGTTGAACGGGTTTGATGCACCAGAATTTAGGAAATTTCTTACCGCAGGACACTGTTCCTTGTCGTGACCCTCTGTCCGACATCGTGTACACCAAACCTCTTCATGACTAGCTTTCCCTTTTTTCATATTGCGAAGCTCCAGAGCCATCACTGCCAACTGTTCTTGTATTTGAGCGATACCAGACTTATCCTCGATAGGGGTTGTTTCAAGCTTCATAGCGATTTCCAAAGCCTCCTGCTGATCCGCAACCTTCTGTTGCATGAGTGGAATCCTGATGTGTGGTAAAAAAGCTGCGATGAACCATTCCTTATGCTACGCTGGTCCAATAGTGAAACTGACTTGATCTAGTAGAACTTTGAACCTCTGATCAAAGTCCCACACTGATTCTCCTCGCCGCTGTTGAATTTCCTTTAGTTCAGTGATACACTGCGACTCTGATTTAGGCTTCTTAAATTCCTTTATCATTGTTGCTTTTATATCAGCCAAGACATGGTTCTGAGTACTGGGAAACTTCATGAACCAGGTCAAAGCGCGGTCTCTAAAAGAAGTAACCAACTACGCTCTTCTCGTATCTTGATCCGTAATGTTCTTAGCAGTCCACATGGCTTCACATAAGAACCAGAACTATTCTGGATCCTTTGATCCATTTCCTTTGAAAACAAGGAGCTTAATGTCGTCATTCATATGGGCCATCGCGGATCTAGGGGGGTGGAGGGGGACTGGTAGTTGGTGGGGGGGAACTTACTGGGGTAGACTGACCTGTGACAGGAATACTCACGCTAGGGTTACTTTCAGACTGCAACGGGTTCTTGGGGATAATAAGTCTTCGCTACGGGGTTACCCGAGGGTTTCCAACAGAAGGGGTCTCTTCGGGCTCTGAGGCTGCTAGACTTATGAGGTTAGACTCGGTATTCTGACCTAGGGTATAGGACTCAAAATTTCTCTTGTACATTTTGCCACTTCATAGCAAACCACTTTGCTCGTCGAAGGTACTTTCACTTGCAAACATAGGTTAGTAATACTAAATCTAATAGTCTGATTCAATGAGCAATATACCTTTTTCAGCCAATAGCATTTTAATTCTCAAACTAAATGAATTTAAGTACTTACCCCTTGGACCTTTGAAGAAATGTCGTTTGGCTTCGCTGAAGGACGTACTTGTGTCAATGGTGAACTCCGTCACGAATGCTTCAAGGGTTCGCGTTGTCTAGAAATCAATAGCTCAGGATATCTCGTTGTTCACCCTTTTCAATATATTAATTCTTGCGGGGGTCCAATCAGGAAACTGACCTTCTTGGAAGTTCGTCTTTCTCTCTGTTAACCTGGATAACCACTGGTACAACTCTATGTGGATACTACCAAAGAAAATTTCATAAACATCAGAAAAAATGTACCTTTGTAAAAATTCATTTGAACTACGACGCGGATCTTTGTTCTCTTGTACAGCAAAGTTCAGATAAGTCTCTTCAATCCAATCACCAAGTTATTTAACTGAGGGTCTCCAAAAAATATCCCTCGAGGTACGACATAAACCCCTCTTGAGCAGATACTGAGTTCTTTGCAATCCTGCAACTTTTCCCTCGGGATTCTTATGGTAGCTACAGCATCTAGGGAACTTTCTCGTTCCCTTCTCCCAATAGCTTCAGTTCCATGACCTTGGATATTGTAAGCTAGCCTTACATACCCTTCCCCATGTGAACAAATCTGGTGAAAATCGGGTTCTCCACATCTCCAACATTGGAGTGGCTTCTTTCCCCCTTGTGGGTCTCTTGGATTTTCCCCCATATCATATTTTCTGTGTCCCCAAAGATCCTGTGCATCATCTATGCTGTTAATTTCCTTGGAATTGATATTCTTTGACCTCTTTGGTAGGACCAATATCAATTCTTCAATATACACTATGACTCTACAAAATGTGTTAATAACATCATTTCTTAGTCAATCTCAAAAATTCAAACAATTACTTACCAACTGCTTAGCAGGCATGAATGGTCAAGATCGTAGTATAATTCATATCACGGTCACAATGCATTTCATTGGGTTGGCTAAGTTTAGCAATTATGCTAAATAGCACTCTTTCTTGTTGTAGTTTTCTTTCTGCAACCAATTACCTTGGCACATTTATACCAATGCTGCAACCAACATCTCTGTAAAATCACAATTTGGGTGTTCTTTTCCTTTTTTATCTGTTCAACTTGACCCATTTAGGCCCAATGTTGTAACCAATAGCTCTGATATCACACTATCATGTCCCCTCTCATCCACTAGAGAGAGGGCACAACCATAACTACTCGTTTTGTTGATGCAGGAGCATCCAGCTCGAAGTTCATTGAATTATGTATGCAATCTGATGGTTTCCCAATTTTGTTTTTCAGAAATCTATAGAAGCATGAATTCATCTTGCGCTCACCCTATTTGAGTCTGTGAATAATTTCTCCAACCTCCCAACAGTAGAGAAATTGATCCTGTCAGTGATCAATTCGATGATCTACGAAGAAAGATCTCAGAGGAGATCGAACGACGAAGAAAAATCGCGACAGAAAATGACGTTCACAGTCTATTCCACATTTGGAGACAGATCAATGGCCGAGAATTAACCCAAAAGAATCAACATTGTGGAAATATTGAGTTTGCGGAATTTGGGAAATATGGAAATCATGATCCTGCATCCCACATGTGGAATAACCCGTTGCGGAAAGGAAAGTTTTGGAAATATAGATCTCCAAAGCCGCGTCCTACATCCCGTATACTATAAGTTGGGAAAAGGAGAGTTCCAGAAGGAAATATGTAGGGAATTGAATTTATAGAAGGAAATTTCCACATCCCGCAAGTTGCGAAAAGGAGAGTTGCAGAAGGAAATTCAACCTATTAACATAAGTCTTGGTCATATTTGGTCATTCAAGCCATCACCCATCCAACAATATAAGCCCCATAACATAATTTAAAAATGCATTGAGCATAAAAATATTTATAGGTGCATAATTCAATCTACAATGGAAGCAATACATTTCATTCAACACATACATGATGTTCGTACTCATAAAACAAGCAACATTCATCTTGTTCAAGCAGTTAGCATGTTCATGATCATTTACGATCAAATACAATTGAAGAGTTAAACATAGACAATAATATTTATCTTGAAAGAAGCTTGTCCTACAACCACCTATGTCGCTGCAATGTTCCACCCAACCATTGGCCAGTGTGCTCCTTACTCTCTCAGCATCACTACCACCCTCAAGCTAGGAATGATTTCCATAGGGAACTAGGGAACACAAACTTACACACAACAAGGCCAAATTCCCACATTCAATCCAATAACCATATCTAAACACAGTCATCCCACTAACAGATGGATTCTTGGACTTACTCAGCCAAGGAAACACAGGGATGCACTGCACAGCAAAATGAAAGTTCTGGGTGTGAATCAAATGCATGATGGAAGGAAAAACAACAATGGCAATCAGGGAAAAATAGCCCTATGACCAAAAATGACTTCCTAGAATGTTCAATATCTTGACGTGGGTGAAGACATCTCAACAACCACTCCAAAATCAGGACTCCCTCTTCAATCCGTTGGGGATTACCAAAAATGATTCTCCAGCCATGGGAGAATGAAAAACAATGCAAAAATCATGCAGGAGAAAAATAGAGGATGGAGGACTGTGAGGAAGAACAATCTTGAACAAAATAGGGTTCTACAAGCAGAATGAATGCACAACACGCATGAAAAGAATGGAATAGAGAATGATTAGAATGGACCACAATGTTTCGGTGAGAGCCATATGATGGACTGGGCATGCACCATGAGGAATTAAAAAAAATGAAAAAACGTGAAGGATAAAAACTCAGGATGGTTCAGCTGCCTAAGAGATCCACATGAATGAAGGATGGATCTAAAAACATCCAGTCGCTCCCCAAAACATGAGGGAAGATGAAAATGTGAATGCATGAGGGAATGGGCATATGTTTTTGGGTGTTTTATTTTGACACATGGCTTTTCCCTAATGGATCAAGTTTAAACATTCCCCCTCCCTATTCCTTGTGAAATCATGCCCCCATCTCTTTAATGTTGCGACACATAGCTAGTTGTGGTATTCTATAAATTGAATAATTACATGATATTCACACCCCATATATATGGTGCTTGACTTAGAACCATCAACCGTAGGAATCAACCTTTATCACCTATACAAAAAACATCAATCAATGGTAGGGCCTTGGCCTTAAGCTCATTTCCATGATTCCATACAACATTCATGTCATGTACAATCAAAATACCACGGGGTCAAAACCGGGGTGTTACATAATACCTATGGGTGAGCCCCGAAATGGGATTTAGCTCAAGAAGTAATATTCCTAGGTTATCTACTATAGATACCTTGACATATTGTTTATAGAGTTGGATGTTTGTAGTTTGTATTATTACTTAGCTATGAATGTAGGAGTCATCTTAGCTAAGCCTTCTTATATAGTGTTTTGTTTGAATGAACAGATTACCACTTACTCTGGATTTTCAGACATTGCTAGCCATTATACCTTAAATATCACATTTGCGGCTTGAGTATTTTATCCTCTACTAGTGATTTTCTAAGCTCAGGAGGAGCTTGTTTAGGTCTCGTTATGAACAATCTTGCAGAGTATCATGCAGTGATCCGGTTATTATCTGAATCTTTAACAAATGATCTAAGTCAGATTAGGGTTTATTTAGATTCAGAGTTAGTTGTACATCAATTGAACATGTTCTACATCATCCGTAACCCATTACATCTTCAAATGTTATGGAGGGATTGGATTTTAGAGAGGCCTTTTGATTTTGTTTCATACCATCACATCCCAAGGCATTTGGACATAGGCTGATTCATTAGCGAATTATGTTTTGGATTGGTACTTAGCTCATGTTTGATGTTCATTTTTAAATTTGATCACATGTAAAAAGATCACAAAAAACCATATAAGTAGTTGTTCATGCACATAACACCTCACATACACACACATGTCTGTAAAAAGTTGTTTATATATATAACTGATACTGAGGAAAAAAAATGTAGTCATAAGCATTCAGTGTACCAAAAAATCTGAAACTCTCAATTTTTTTAGTACATCAAGAGGTCAAAATCTAAAGCTTCAAATATTTCAATATATATACAATACAAGATAAGAGCCACCCCACACTAGTCCTCATGCTCATGACAACATGTGATAGCACAGACTACCCAATGGATTAGTCTCCCCAACCGGCCTAATACCCTGGTAGTGTGGTGTTAATAGCGCTTGGGAAGATCATTGACATAGATGTACAAAACACCAATCGTCAATCAATGGAGGTTTTCATCAACCTCCTGTAACTCCTCCTCGGCCTCCATGTTACGAATAGGCAGTGATTCTAGAGGTCAGGATGGACCAATGTCTATAAACAAATATTCCATGTCTTAGTATCGCAAAATATAAAAAGAATGAAATATATCATATAATGAGGAAACACAATGAATGTATTATTTTTCATAAGTTGGTCGTCCAACTGATCATATTTAGGTAATGGAAGATGAGTGTCACCCCTGAAGTTGGTCCCCGCAAATGCATATTCATCTACCATTAGTAGCTAGCCTCAAAGCCGTCAGAAAAAGATGGAACTAGAAGTCATGGTATGCCCACCACTGCCTCCATGATGAACATAGCCTCTACCCACCTCAGCATCTGTGGATCGTGAGGCTCAAACCTGTTAAGAGGCACCTGAGGGTGTAAAAGAGGAACCCTCTCCCGAAGAATAATACTACCATAGCCTCGTATCCAAACTGCTTTATCTCACCTCGCCAACACTTCATGAGTTGGTCCTTGAGGTTCACCAAAAACCTATTCGCAGCTGTGCTAAAATTTGAGGATTTTTACAAATATCTCCATACTAATTCACCTGCAATAGAGTAAGCCGATGAAAAATGAAGGGCAAGGGAGAAAATTTCATATCTTATGACCTAGAGGTATGAATAAAGAGGGTTTGAAGTGCTTAGAAGGCTTGTTCCTAAGCTTGAATGTCAAAATGGTAAAAATATACTTTGACGCTACCTTGGATATAAGCCTTATACAAAATAAAGTAGAATCGGAAAGGAGGGAGTGGAAAGATAAAAATTGAGCCTTAAGAAAGTTGAAAATTAGCTCTCCACGATCTTCTTTTCTCTATTTAGTGGAATCGAAAGGTGGAAGGTAGAAAAGGAAAAATTTTGGTTGTAAAATTTTATGAACCCTCTTTCCACGATCTACGGGATCAATGGTCCAGAAAACTTCCACCTCTTTGACCTCAAAAAATTGGTCCATAATGATCCCACAAGAAAGTGGCAGAAGCAGAAAATACAGAAATTTGGTGGCGATAATTTGAAATAATCCATTTCATGATCTGTAGGATCAACGATCCAGAAGATTTCCATAGAAGATCAATGGCTGGGAAAGGAGTGAAAAGGTGGAAGCAGAAATATCAAAATTAAGCTTTGTGAAATTAGAAGTCTCGTCTTCCGTGATCCACAACCCGTAATTTATCCCAAATAAATGGATTGGAAATCTTCTACATAAGATCAACAGTGCAGAAAATGGAAACATGTGCATGGGAAAATTACATTTCCCAATCTGTGAAATTCAGTGGGCTCTAAATCACTTCCATGGTAAATAAAGGGGAAGATCAATGGTTGTCATCTATTCACACATATCCTATGAGATCCGACAGTGTACATGAAAACTGTTGAGACAACTTGCACACTCAAATTCAGAGAGGGCATGTGCGATGGGGAACATGTGTAAATGATGTGTCCCCTCCCCATTGGATATCACACTCAAAGTTTGAAGGTACAAAGGTCATGATTATGGAGCGCGATGGTTTAAATTTCTAATCAACTTAACATTAACTGTGTAACCTTGTATTTGAAATCAAACGATATGTTCTTGCTCCCACCACCCTGCAACTCTAACGTCCGCCAAGAATGAGTCAGCTAGATATGATTGCAACCTTCATAGGTGTTGACCATCACCACCAAGTACTCATTCACCATTTATGAACTTTCTTATTCTGTAGTTCATCCAATTGACAGTTTCGTCATGGCCTCGTTTGTGAAAATCATTGACTCGTACGAGGAAATCATTTGTGATCAACTGTACGACACTTACGATCCTCATTCATAGTTTTCCAACATTAGTGATGCCTATAATTCTTTGTCATCACCTTCTGGAGACTAGTTAGAATTGTTGGTAAAATTAAATTCATCCTTAATAGGATTCACATTAGAAAAATTTCCCCATTTTCTAGATATCATCCAAAGGAAAGTCTCCAACTATTCTGCCACCAGGAAAGCCATCGTAAATGATACTCACTCCCATGTCATCTCCAAAATTAAACTAGAAGCCATCAAGGTTTCCTTGAGTCTCTTCGATGCTCAAAATAAATCCCTGATCCCCTTCATTGAATCAGAGGTTCTGAAAATTTTTGGGAAGGTTGACCTAGAATCAAAGAACAAATTGTTCTGGACAATTTTGAAAACCCCAGCTCCCTTAGAGACCCTTATCACCCCACTTTCCTCTGAATTTTTCATAAAACCTATCGTATCATCCATTTACCTCTTGAGTCAGATCCTAGGTCTTGATAGCGATATCATGGTCTCTGAAGTAATGTTAGGCATCCTCCTTTCCCTAAGTCAATCTAAAGCAGGAATTAAGTTTGATGATTTCTTCGCTAAAGAGATCAATTCTCAGCTTGAGAAGTTTCATTTGGATAAGCACTTTAGATACCGGGTGTACTTATTTTCCATCATAGTAATTTCAAACAGGCGAGACCTTGAGGACCTGGATCCAGAGGTGTTCAAGGACTAGCCCCGGTCCCTCCAAAAAATCCAGGACTGGTCTTACACCCTTTTCATTGACAGGATCATCCTCAGCATCTCGAGACTATTCAACCCTAAAGACAAGAGGTTATGAGAAGCAATGAAGGATTCCCTGCATCAAGAAAGCATTGAATATTGTTTTCTTATGTAGAAGTATTCAGTGATTAAGGTATATGGTTTTTCATATTCCCCATTCATGCTGCCAGGTTTCCTAACTCCCTCAATTTTCACACTAGAATTGATCAAGAAGAGGATTACTGCTGATAAGGAGAATTTTACTTCTCACAGGAAGGATTCCTTGATCAAATACCATAATAATTTTGGGTTGTTCGTTGTGAAGAAGTCGAAAGCGTTACCAATGGGGGAGAAAGTTTTGAAGGCCATGAACTTTCAGGTGACTCATGCGCAGAATTATGATCCTAAGGGGATCATTTCTCAGAGGAGGGTCCAGGTGCAGAGGTCATTTTTCATTCACTCCATGATCCCTGACTTGTCCAAGGAGGAAAATTATCTTTCCTATGATTTTTATTGGACTTATACAGATAAGATTTAGATGCCTAAATAAGTGCAGGGTACAGTCCCAGCTACTCCATTGACCCTAAATGGAGACAGTAGAAACAAGAGGTCTTTGTTGGAGGTAGAGGATATGGAATGTGATGAACAGACTCCTAGAAAGAAGCCTATGATAGACACAGAGGAGGACGTAATGGACCTTGACTAGGATTTTAATTTTGAGTTTGATTCCCTCAAAGCAATGATAGAAGAAGAGCCTATACTCAAATCCCTACTGGAGGGTAGGTTAAAAATCAGATGGTGGTTTCATGACCACTAGTGGTTGAGAAACTAGTCACTACACATTCATAGAAAAATTACCTAAGGGATCCATAGTCAAAGAAGAATGGATATGAGGAGTCTTTCCTCAAATATCATATGTACGCATTCACCTCTACTATCGAAGGACAATTAAAAACTGAGAAGAATATTTTGGATATATATGGGAAACTCAAGGAGTAGGCCAAACATGAGACTCATAAGCAATCAAAAGAGTTGAGGAAGTTGTTAGGTAGCAAGGTCTCCTTCACTACTACAAGGAATCTTACAACTAGATTTCTAAATCTAGCCATCTCTAATGAGGAAGTAGTTTCAGAGGTGGAGTTCAAGATGGATCAGTTCTCAATCCTAGATAATATTGTTTTCCATAAGGGAGTTAGTGATCTCATATATGCTAACCTAAATAGGGAGGCATTGGCCCATCTCAAGTCCCAATAGAGGGTGGCTAAATTGGAGACCCGTCTGAAGAAGGAAAAGGAAACAAATAAGGCTTGGAACCTAAATGAAAAACTCCTACAGGACCAAGTGGTGAATCTCACTACACAAAACTCTCTGCTATAGCCCCTTGCAACAGAGTAACCTATTTCAACATAGCAGTTTGTTCCTACAAGGAATCCTACTTCATCAGCTCAACCTCTAGAAAATATCCAGGCTTAGAAAAAGAGAAGCAATATACCTATCAAGGACATCCAACTCCCTCCCCAAACTGTGCAATTGCAAGGAGAGATTGAGACATTGGAGCATCAAGTTTTGGGTCTGAAAGGCCACATTGTTGTGTTGGATGTTGACAATCATATGTGGCAAGAAGAGAAGTGACAAATGCAGGAAAGAATTGATGAGTTAAATGAATACAACACCCTTGAAGTTAAGTCACCCATTGCTCTGGCGATCAAAAACATGTTTGAAATGTCCTTAAAGGACCTAGAGATCACTCAATTAAAGGAATCCAACCAAGAGCTTAAGGAAAGGATCAATGCAAAGGAAAGTGAAGACTTTGCTAGAGAAATTGGGACACTAAAAGAGAATATAGCCAGGTTTGAAAAAAGGATCATACGCTGAATTCCCCTGCAGGGGTCAAGCATATGCTTTGGGATGCATTGATAAAAGAGATAGCCCCATTAGGAAAACGCCTGGTCATGTTGGATGAATAGAAGCAAGATTATATGGCAGCAAGCAAGAGATGTAAATCCCTGCAAGAAATTTTGGAAAGAAGGCCTAGGGAGGAGGCCCAAAAGGAAATTATGGTCCTAAACGCAACATCTGGGGAGGAACTAATTTCTTTGGGGGTCACTGACAGGATCGCACTTCTAGTGGAAGCAAGAAGGATGAGTAAAAAACACAACCTATTGCAGAATGTGATTTTCAGTGTTAAAATTATGCATAAAGGGTTAGAGAAGTTCAACAAATTGTTTCAGCCTCTGTTTCAGAAAGGATTTCCTGAGTTCTAGAGTCTTTATGGAAAGTTGGTCCCTCAAAGCAAGTACATTAAGCTGTTGAATCGGGAAATATTGAATCATGCTATGTTAAAAGGTATGGATGGATGGCTAAAGGGAGAAGTAGTTTTCAGTAAAATAAATGAGGACTTCAAATTATTGACTCAGTTCTGAATGATCACATCTAGTATTCCTATTGTCAGTCATAATCCCTTGATTGATCTAGATTTTTTCCTAAAGGATTTGTTTGAAATGACAATCCCTACATATCAACTCTAGAAGGACATACCTAGGTTGAGCAGTCAACAACTCCTGGGAGCAGCTAGTAGCTGAGTCAACAAATGGTCATTCAAATGTGTTATGAGTAGTCCCTTTCACCAAGCAATCTAGAAAGCCCCAGACATCGAGTTTTCCCATTTTGATCAATCATGTGCAGCACGACGTTCCTTACCGAAATGTTTTGTGAACATGGTGCATCTTCCACGTCAGAGTTTATTAGGATTTAGGATGTACTTTCAGATTTTATTCTCGCGATGTAACTAATTTTTATGTCCTATTCCGTGCTATGTTTTGGGGGTAATTTACACTATATATGTAACCTCCATGGCGGAGAAAAGGGTTCGAAATTCTTTTTGAAGCCTTGTGTTCTTGGTTTTGTAGTTCTGCAACTTTCTTGAAAGTATTAATGAAAAGTATTCTTTTGAGTTTCTAAGATTCATCACGGTGTTTAATGTTCAGTTTGTTATTCTTGTATGCTTCATTTTCATATGTGTAAAGTTTTGCTAAATGTGTTTGTAGTTGCATGTAAGGAATTAGTTTGTATCGACCGCTCCTTTCATCAAAAATAGCATTCATGATGTGTTTATAATGATTGTTATGGAATTCATCCTCTATTAGATTCTCTTTTTCGGTCATTATCCTTTATTGTTGCTTCTACTAAATATTTTTTCAAGGTATTCACCCATAGACAGGTGCCTCTTTCTCCACCGAGATTCTCGTTCATTCTCCTACCACCATTTGAAGATATTTGATTGAATATTAACACTTATTTTTCCTTAGATTACAAATGGAAATCACTACTCACTGATTGCTATAAAACCCTTGAATGATTCAGGATGTGACTCTATTTCCCAATGGTATTTAATATTTGTCTATATTACAATCTCTAAAACTACAAACAAATATGTTGTGTCTGATATCTAGCCTTTTAAGTGCTTACTTAAAGCTAAATATTAATGTAAATGAGTTTGTGACATTGACAGAGCCCTCTCTGACTGTATAGGCTAGAATACAATATAAATATTGGTTTGAGATGGTTACCCCGGTGATATCCTACAACAACATAGGAAAATCATTGGGTGATAACATGTTGGTGCAGTTGTCGGGGAATAATCATTGTTATCTCCTTGGGGAAATGACATTGTCCTAGTTCTATGACCTGGTGGAGTAGCTGGTCATAGACACATACTGGTTGTATATGCTTTGGAGAATCCACTTGAAACTTTAGAAGGTGAATCCAATGGAAATACTCGCGACAAGAAGGACCAATATGAGGAGCAATCCTGATGTTGAATCGTTTCAAGAGATTTTTGATCCAGAGAGCTTGATTCAGAAATCCAATAAGTTGCAGAGGTTAGACAGAAATGTTTCTTTACCTACTGAAAGTTTTTTTTCCATTGATGATATATCTAAGCATTATGGTGAAGAATTGGATTTGGTTATCCCTAGTACTAATTCTAAGTCCATTCTATCTAAAGTAGTCTTGGATCCCTCTACGTTCAAGTTCTCTCGTACATCCTAGTCTCCTAATATGGCATACTCTCTTGGTGGGAATATTCAATCCTTGTCTGACCGAGAGTGCCCCATACTTACCTCTTAATTATCAATGTTAAATTCCAATACCATAAGGCAGTCTGTTGGTGCATATTTGTCTCCCACTACTTCTAATATAAAGCATCCTTCATCTTCTAGCCTCACATTTCTACAGTCCCTCATAGAATAGCAATTCCTATTACACCAGCTTCAATCCCTCTTGGAAACCCCATCGTAATCCCAAGGATGGTGAATAGATTTTCCCCTATACTTCTTCATGCTGCTCTTCACGACCTCCCTCTAGGATACTCCCAAAGGCTTAAACAATTTAATGGGGAGAGGGGGTATTTAGCTGAGGAGCACTTAGGATGGTTTTTAGACTGGGTAGACCTGGAGGAGGTAGACCACGATGATGTTAAGGTCATACTATTTTCCCAAAGTCTCACTGGAGAAGCGATAAAATGGTTCAAAAACCTACCAAACAACTCCATTCAGAGTTGTCGATCCTTTGAATATTCTTCAAGGACAAATGGGCAAACAAGAAAAATCCTAAGCAATATGTGTCCCAATACCATTCCATGAGGAGAAGGGAGAGTGAATCTATCCAAGAATTTTTTGAAAGATTCATGAAGACGTATAATGTTATCCCTGCCCAGTTCAAACCGCCCCTGTTTCTTCCCATATCCAATATGTTGAAGCCTTTGATAGTGGTTTTAATTTCTTGCTGAATGAAATAAGATCATCCTCCTTAGTCGATATGATTAAGGATGCCATAGAGGTATAGGTGAACCTATCTGCTTCCAAAAAAAAAGAGGGACTGGAGGAGAGAAGAGGGAGATAGAAGAAAATATCAGGATTCTAAACAACCTTCTTCATCTAACTCACAAGAGGTCAGAATGGACATGATGATAAAGGCCATGGAAACATTGATGGAGAGACTCTCTATGGATAACAAACCACCTCCTAGGGAAAATCAAGAGCAACAAAATAGAAACCAGAATGCTAGAAGGCCACAGATTCTCCAAAACATATAGAGAGATCAGTGAAACCCTCATAATCCACCTATTAGTCCTGTTAAACAAAAAATCTCCCACTAAGCTAGCCTAAGGATGAAGAAAATGGGCTAAAACCCCAAAAAGGAGCCCAAAATAGCCTCCTAGGAGCTAAAGCCCTCAAAAAGGGGCTAAAGTTAGGGTAGAAGGGGCTAAAATACCAAAAAAGGGGCTAAATCCATGACCAAGGGCTTAAAACCCTAAAACCCATTGGAAAAGCTATAAAAGGAGGGTGGAGGGTCACTCTCAAAACACTTCTCCCATTGCCTATTGTTATGCTGCATGTGGATGCTTTGAGACCTTTGCCTTTAAAACCACCCACACTCCCTCTCCTCCATCTCCATCCCCATTGAGCCATTGCTCCCCAACCAAGAGAGGTGCTTCCACAAGCTTGGGCATGGTGGCCCATTTCCACCAGAGAAGGTATACCATGTTTTATTTTTGTTTCTTAGTTGTTTAATATGCTTTGCTTTCTAACCCTTGTCCCCATTTGCAGGTTTTTTTTTTAACATTGTTTTGCAGTTTTTATCATAGCTTAGGATTTGTTTGTAGGTTTTGAAGGAGGAACCCTAACCCATGTTTGTAGAGGGGTTCATCAACATTGCTTCTATTTCTTTATATCATTAGCTTAGCCTTAGTTTAGTTTATTGTTCTACCATTTCCGTTTATGTTTTATTTTCTACATTTCCATCCATGCAAGAACCTATCCTTCTATCCTACAGACAAAAGGAAGCCAGTCCTGCCCCTGTAGCAGGGAGAAATCCTTGCTACAAGTCCCCCATTCTAGGAGAATTATGTGGAGCAAGATTATGAAAATCAAGCTGAGGATGAGATCCATAATCTAGATACTGACTCATCCTCTACCTTTTTTACCAAATAAGAACATGATAATTCTTGTGAAGAAGTGGGGGAGCTTCCTACTGAGGAAATAGAGGAATTTAAGAAAGGATATCAGCTTGTTTTCATGGATCTGCAAAGGCATATTGGGATGAGAAACAGAGATGTCCCGGTGATGAGTAATAAAGATGCAGGAAATAAGGCCTCTACAACTAAGCCCAAAAATGACACACCCCCATAGGATAACTACAAAAATGTGACAGAACAAATAGGGAAAGAAGGAAAGAGGATAATGAAAGGAGCTCAGAGCAGGGAGAAACCTCTTTTAGTTTAGAGGTTGAAATTGCAAAGATAAAAAATCTATGTCCCTCTTACTGAATTATTGAAAAACTCTGAATATCATTCCATGATCAGAACAATGTTAAAGACTCCAGGAGAAATCTATGAAATGTCAGATTCCCTTGACCTTTAAGATGATATTCCTACCATCCTGTTTAGACCCCATGTCGATGAGTTGTCTAATGAAGACATTCCTCCCTTATATGTCAGTGTGAAGATTCATAATTCCATTCTACACAATTCCATGCTTGATTCAAGAGCCTCACATAATATGATGCCTAGGATGATCATGGATAAGTTGGGGTTGGAAGTGACCAGGACATACAATTACCTTTTGTCCTTTGATTCCAGTAAATTCAAATGCCTAGGATTGATCAAATATTTGGTCATTTCTTTGGCCCAAATCCCTTCCAAAACCCTTTTCATGGACGTAGTTGTGGCTGACATCCCTCTGAAGTTTGGAATGCTCCTGTCAAGATCTTGGGCAGACAAACCCAAAGTTACTATTCAAATGGATATCTCCTATGCCACCATCTCTGTCTTTGGGGTATAGAGGATACCATTTAGAGAGAAAAATTTGGCATACTATTATATTTTTATCATTCAAACTAGCATTATGATGTTAGGATCTTTAACTGAGAGAATAACATGTACAACAATAAACACAAGAGACAAGAGACACAAAGAATTTTCCTCGGGGAAACCATAAAGGAGAAAACCCTACAACTTTCTTAGAGATAGAATCAGCACCAAAATTAAAACCCAAAAACATAAAGATGGTCTCCTGATAGCAGTAGTTTCTCTCTTGTCCCAGCAACTTCTCTCTCTCACTCATGCACCCCAATGAGTGAGTGTGTGTGTGATAAATAGAGAGGCTCACTCTCTATTTATATTCTTTCGTTCACTTAATGTCGACTCCAACATGTCTGCCTCACTTAACAATTTCTTACTAGAGCCGACATCTCTAAGAGAGTCTAATAACCCTAGTGCGCCCCACAATTTGTAGGGAATTTGCCCCTCCGACCAATAAGGAGGGTTATCCTTAACACAATAGTGGGGACTATTGCCCTGACTTACAATAACTCACCTAGGGTCAAATTCTCTAGGATAGTCTAATAACCTTAGGGCCCCACAACTGGGGGACTTTAACCCTTGATCAATAGGAGGGTTACCTAAAATGACTTGACATGACTTGTTCACATTATAGAAACTTCCGATCGGAACATCGAGGCATGACATGACTCAATTACATTACAAACACTTCCTGGAATAAACATTGGGGTACAATACATAATATATACAAGTGAATACATTCCGAAGTTACAAATACATCAACACTCCCTCTTAACTAGGAAGGTATTCTCTCGACAAAATTTATCAGCACAAGTCTTCTTCTCTGTATCATCTAGATCATCATCGAGTTCTCATCATCTTCAAGTCATCCTCATCTTCAATTCATCTTCATATTCAAGTCATCTTCATTTGGATCTAGATCATCACTCGATCTAGATCATCATTACTAGATATAGATCATCACTCGATCTGGATCATCACTGCTGGATCATCATCACTAGATATACATCATCACTCGATATGGATCATTACTATTGGATCATCATCACAGGATCTGGATCATCACTCAATCTGGATCATTACTGTTGGATCATCATCACTTGATCTAGATCATCAATCGATTTGGATCATTACTATTGGATCATCATCACTAGATCTGGATCATCACGGGTTCATCATTACTGGTGCTATCTCATGATTCTTCTCATCATAGGAAGTTCTACAGACCCAACCCTTCTTTTATTCTGGTTGTAGGCCTAGCCTCCATGTAGGTCTTCTTTAGCGCTTATATATGACCCTAAGTCAGAATGGCCTGCCCAGCACTTACATATGACCTTGACTCGTTAGAAAGGCACACCTAGCACTCACATCTAACCATGAGAGGAACACATCCACCATCATGTTAGAATGGCCCAGCCCTCACATCTGACCATGGAAGGAACTTAATCCTCTCACCATGTCAAAATGGCTGAGCCCTTACATCTGACCATGGATAGAACTTAATCCTCTCACCATGTTAGAATGGCACAGCCCTTACATCTGACCATGGAAGGAACTTAATCCTCTCACCATGTCAGAATGGCATAGCCCTTACATATGACCATAGAAGGAGCTTAATCCTCTCACCATGTCAGAATGGCACAACCCTTACATCTGACCTTGACTTGTCAAAAAGGATCTCAGTCCCAGACCGAGGGTTCCTGGTAACTGACTCGGTGCCTCGATTCAGAGAATGGAAATAGCCCTTATATCTGATTAAGTGGGAACATATCCCTCAATCACATCCGAATGGCCCTGAACTTATATCTAATCATGTGAGACTACATCCCACAGTCATATCAGAATGGCCCCCAGTCCTATACTGAGTATTCCTGGTAACTGACCAGGTACCTCCATTGATAGAATGGTAACATCCCTTGTATTTGATCATGTAGGAACCAATCCTATAGTCATATCAGAATGGCTCAGCACTCATATCTGACATGGAAGGAACCAATCCTCTCACCATGACAGAATGGCTCAACCCTTACATCTGACCATGGAAGGAACCTAATCCTATCACCATGTCAAAATGGCTCACGAAATCATCACTTCCCCCTGGAGGGAACCTCAATCTGGAGAACACCAAGCTTCTACCTGTTGATGTATATGTAACTTCAGAATGTATTCTTCTATGTATCTTATGTATTGTAACCCGATGTTTATTTAGGGATGTTTCTATATGAGTCATGTTGTCATGCCCCGATGTTCCGATCGGGAAGATTAATAATGTAAACAAGTCATGTCAAGTCATTGTTGAAGTCCCCACAATTTTGGGGCACTTGAGTTATTATACACTAATTAAGGTGTAGGCTCGAGTAATTAATTGTTAAGTTGGGCTGACATGATTGAGTGCATTTCAAGTGAATGGAAGAATATAAATAGAGAGTGAGAGTCTCTTTATTAATCACTTGTACATACACATCATTCACTCTCACTCAAGTGTGGCGCATTAGTGAGGAAGGAAATACTGGGACTAGACAGAAGAAGAAGACTAATGCTTTGAGGTATTACTATTTTGGTGCTGATTCTATCTCTGAGGAAGTTGCGGGGTTTTCTCATTTATGGTTTCCCGGAGGAAAACTCTTTGTGTCTCTTGTCTCTTTTGATGTGCTTGTGCTTGATTGATGTACTTGTTATTCTCTCAGTAAATATCCTAATATAATGCTAGCTTAATGTTGAAAAACTAACATGGTATCAGAGCTAACCTAAGAAGAAGACACTGTGTAGCTATGGTAACTAGGGATTCCTATTTTGTGGACCTTCCTCCACATATTTTCAGCAAAAGTAAGGTGGAACAACTCTCCTCCTTAGGGCGCATCTTTCTGTCGAAGTGGAATTCGATTTTGAGCATTTTCAGTTTCGATGTGCACATTAGAGATTTCTACAGAAGATGAATTTTTTGAGTGAGACCAACATAGGATTTTTCTCCTCATCAAAACCGAATTTTAGAGACCTGGATCAAGAAATTTGGTTGGATGAAACTCCGGGAAAGTCAAACCCTAGTTTGACCTTGAGCTCGGAAAAACCCTAATACTAAAAATGCTAAGTTTTGGTACAGTCACTATATTCCACGTTTGGCAAAGTATCAGAAGCTGAACATTTCAAGGCCCAAAGATAAAATCCTGATAAACACTTTGTCCAAAACTCAGCCTCCGATTTGCTATAGTCTGGGATATATGATCCCTCCAAGTTAGGGTTCCATCCTCTTCCAGAATTCATCCTTAAATAGGACACTTGAGGAGGATTGAAATATCTTGGGCTAAAAAGGTCCAAATGTAATTTCTGAAGATGTTCCAGAAAGGGCACGGAATTTAATTTCTTTGGTCAGAAGATCAGACTCAGAGGATGAACCAATGACACGTGGCATGCCGTACAACTTCGCTGTTCTGAAAAGTCCTGTAACATGTCACCTTGGGAAAAGGCTCATAAGTACCAAATGGTAAAACTAATTCTAGTGAAACCTATGTTGTTGGATCAAGAACATGCTAGGTTACCCAAGTACAAAATTTCAGACATAGAGGAGCATAAATTTCAGATATATTATAGAAATAGTAATAGACATTTCTGCAGAAGAAATCAGAAAATTAGGGCTTCCTATTCCGGGAGCTTCCCTCCACTGTTTTCAGAAAATGAGTACATTGGACAGCTCCATTTGAAGAGATCTATATTTATATCCAATAAGATCTGAAATTTTCCAAGTTTTGAAAATTAGGGTTTCTGTGACAAACCCTAGATCAGCAAACTCCGGGACAAGGACGAACACCTCAAATCGGTAAGATCTAATCCTTTGCTATTTCCATTTGAGGTTCTCATTTCAAAGTGATCTATCACAACAGCTTGATGATAAGCTTGGTGAAGTTGAAAACTTCCAATCATAGAAGTATTTGATCTCTATGAAGAAAATGGACTGGACACCTACATGAGTATAGAGGTTCCAGTTTCAGAGGGAGACGAGGTCAAGGCCAAAGAAGACATCATGCTCATGCTGTAGAGGATGATGAACCATCTAGAAATAGATCCAGATATGAAAGTGAAGATTCTTCAAGAGAGGATGAATATGTTCTGATATCAGCTCTCACAGGTAACATTACTCATGGAAGTGATGATTGGCTTATAGATAGTGGGGCTTCCAAACATATGACGGGATTCAAGGAATACTTTGTAAGACTGTCAGAACATGAATCACCTCACAAGATGAAACTAGGAGATGAATACCAATATCCAATAAAAGTTAGTGGGGAATCTTCATACAAGCTAGACTTTGGTAAGTCTCTAACAATGAAAGAAGTATTGTTTTTTCCAGGACTCAAGAATAACCTTCTCTCCATTTCAACATTGATGCAAAAGGAATGCGGGTTGCATTCATAGATGGTCAAGTCATCATGTGGCCAAAAGGAAAGACTATCGATGATGCGGTAGTGATTGGAGAACAAGAAGGAGGATTGTACAAATTGAAGGGCCATCCAGAACAAGCCTTGAACCATGACATAGTAGAGACAAATGAGCTTTGGCATAGAAGGCTTGCACATGTGCATTACAGAGCACTACTCATTGCAAGCAAAGCCGTTGAAGGTCTTCTAGAATTTCAAGCTCTTTGAAGGGAAGAACAAAAATCAGAATATGACCTAAAGAAACTAGTTGAAGCGGTAAAAGAAAAAGTGAAGAATGCAGAAGTGATGATGGCCACCTTGAATGGCTTCCCAGGATCGTGGAATTCATTCATTCAAGGAATGTGTTCCAGAAGGAAGTGATTACTTTCAGCAGACTCCGTGAAGAAGAAGAAGCTCGAATCATAAGAAGAGAAGAGAAGATGGGAGCAATTGAAGATCAAGCTCTCACCTTCCAAAGAAGATCCCTCAAGCAATGAGGAATATGAAGAACTCAAATCTTGAAGAACTTCTTATCCTCCTTATCATTTGGATAAGAAACGATGCTACCATGAATGAAGAAGACGATGAAGTTGAAGGCTCAAGAAGTAGTCTACCCATGAAACAAATAAAGATAAGTATTCAATTGTCATTTCATGATATTGTCTTGTTATGCATTTTAGTTGATGTATCATGCATGATAGGATGTTTGCATTAATGACAGTATACTACTAATATACATGTGATGGGTAAGTAGCTCATGGTGCTATACAACTCTCCATTTCTACTTATCTAGAATGAAACCTCTTTGCTGACATATTGGATTAGTGCACAATCTCAATGTTGTCCTGGTAGAGATGGAAGGCATCTAGAAAGTTTCAGTGAGATATGGATGAATGTTGTATTGGCTAAAGTAGTTGCATGATCATATATTTATGCATAAGAATTTGCCAGTATGAATATTCCTTATTAAATTTTTCTAACCATACAAATGCATTTGACTTGTAGGAAAGATCGCATACATAATGGCCTACAAGCAAAGAAGAATGAAGACTTGTTTCGAAGAAAAAGTGATGACAGTTCAAAGACAAAGAATAATATGACGAGTGCAATGACATCATTGATGCAGAACCTTCCAACCACCAAGAAGAAAGGGAAGACCAGTTCAAGAATAATGATGTCTGGGTGCAGTATCAAGACCTAAAGAGAAGTTAATAGTTCCATCATGCAGTAGATGGAAACATCATGGGATACAAAGCAAGATTCGTAGCACGAGGATTCTCACGAAAAGAAGGACTAGACTACGAAGAGACATTTGCAGCTAGTAAGAGTTTAAACACATAAATGACGAGCCTGATGAAGATCTTAACCTTTGCTACAAGGTTGAAGATGTAAGTCTATACACTAGATGGTCACATAGAATATTAGTAGCATAGGAAGCTACTTGTCACTCTAGTACAGAATGTTTTTAGTGCATAGAGCACAAAAGACAGAGGGAGTATGATGCTCCGCTTCAGAGGGAGTGACTACAGAATATACTGAGGTTTGACATGGTACGATAGGATGGGAAGATTACTGATGAATCTAGGATTTACTGAGAGTAAAGTGGATTCCAACCTTTGCTTCAAGGTTGAAGATGGCAACCCAGTGATGCTCCTACTGTATGTAGATGATCTATTTGTAACTGGTACAGATGGGTTGATTGCTGATATGAAGAGAAAGCTTGCTGCTGAGTTCGAGATGAAGGACTTAGGAATGATGCATTACTTTCTAGGCATGGAGGTGTGGCAAAGTACAGATGGAATCTTCCTTGGACAAGGGAAGTATGCAGTAGAGATCCTGAAGAAATTTGGGATGATGGACTGCAAGGCTTTGGCTACACCTATGGCATCGAACCTGAAGCTATTGAGTGATGCTTCATCAGAGTCAGTTGATGCTACGATGTATCGTTAGATCATTGGATCATTGATGTACCTGATGAACACGAGACTAGACATTTGCTTTGTTGTGAACACCTTGAGCCAATACCTAAAAGATCCGAGAAGTGTTCACTTGATTGCTGCAAAGCATATTCTGAGGTACCTAAAGGGTACAGTTGATTATGGGCTCAAGTAAGATGCGAATCAAAAGATTAACCTGGAAGGTTATGTTGATTCAGATTGGACAGGTAGTGCCATCGACAGGAAGAGTACTTCAGGATGTTACTTCAGTATGGGATCATGTGTGATCTCTTGGTTTAGTAGGAAGCAATCCTGTGTGGCACTGAGTATAGCTGAAGCAAAGTATGTCACAGCTTGTTCAGCTAGTTGTGAGGCAGTATGGCTGTGAAAGCTACTGTCTGATATATTTGATCTCCAGTTGGATGCTACTTGTATATATTGTGACAACCAGAGTTGCATGAAGTTGTCATATAATACAGTGTTCCATGAAAAGTCGAAGCATATCGAGATCAAGTATCACTATATCAGGGATATGGTGCAGAGAGGAGCAGTGAAGCTCCAGTATGTTGCGATGGAGGAGCAGATAGATGATGTATTGATGAAGCCATTAGCTAGGTTGAAGTTTGAGTACTTCAAAGAGAGACTTGGTGTTCTCCAGATCGAGGCTTCCTCCCAGAGAAAGTGATGAGACCCATAGCCATTCTGACATGGTGAGAGGATTGGTTCCTTCCATGGTCAGATGTAAGGGCTGAGCCATTCTATCATGGTGATAGGGTTGCTCCCTTCCATGTCAAATATGAGTGCTGTCCATTCTGTCGAGTAGGACAGATGTAAGGGCAATTGCCATTCTAGGAATGGAGGCACCTGGTCAGTTACCAGGAACACTCAGTGTAGGACTGAGTAGCCATTCTGATGTGATAGAGGGATATGTTCCCACTTGATTAGATGTAAGGGCTGAACCATTATGTTCATGGCTAAAGGATTTAGTTCCTTCCATGTCAGATGTGAGTGTTGGCCATTCTGACGAGCAGGTCAGATGTAAGGGCAACTGCCATTCTCTAGGAGAATGGAGGCGCTTGGTCAGTTACCAGGTAGCTCAGTCGAGGACTGGGGGCCATTCTGATATGACTGCTGGGATGTGTTCTCATAGGATCAGATGTGAGTGCAAGCCCTTCCATCAGTGTGGTAGGATGTGTTCCCCTAGATGGATGTAAGTGCAGAGCCTTTCTGGAGCGACTGAGGGATGTGTTCCCACGTGCTCAGATGTAAGTGCAGAAATCTCTCATCACTATGATAGGATGTGTTCCTGTCTGGATGGGAGTCTTCCATCAGTGTGGTAGGATGTGTTCCCCTGGATGGTTGTGACCTTCTGACGAGTAGGTCAGATATAAGTGCTGAAATCTCTCATCACTGTGATAGGATGTGTTCTTGTCTGGATGGGAGTCTTCCATCAGTGTGGTAGGATGTGTTCCCCTGGATGGTTGTGCCTTTCTGATGAGTAGGTCAGATGTAAGTGCTGAGCCTTTTCACAGATGTTAGTGATGTGATGTCCTATCATGCTAGTGAATGTGAGTGCTGGGCATTTCTGATGTGATTATAGGATTGGTTCCTATATGATCAGATATAAGTGTTGGGCGTGCCTTTCTGACGAGCAGGTCAGATGTAAGTGCTGGGAGAAGACCTACATGATGGGTAGGCCTACAACCAACATGAAAAAGGGTTGGCTCTATAGAACTTCCTGTGACGAGAAGAATCATGAGATAGCACCAGTGATGATCTAGATCCAGTGATGATCTAGATCCAGTGATGACAGCCGGTGATGATCCAGATCCAGTGATGATCCAGATCCAGTAGTGATGATCCAGATCGAGTGATGATCCAGATCCAGTCTAGTGATGTTGATCCAGATCAAGAGATGATCCAGATCCAGTGATGATGTTCCATGATGATCAAGACCAAGAGATGATCCAGATCCGATGATGACTTGAAGCCGATGATGACTTGAAGACGAATATGACTTGAATACAAGATGATCTAGTTGATACAGAGAAGAAGACCAGTGCTGAAAATTGTGTTGAAAGAATACCTTCCTAGTTAAGAGGGAGTGTTGATGTATATGTAACTTCAGAATGTATTCTTCTATGTATATTATGTATTGTAACCTGATGTTTATTCAAGGATGTTTCTATATGAGTCATGTTGTCATGCCCTGATGTTTCGATTGGGAGGATTAATAATGTAAACAAGTCATGTGAAGTCATTGTTGAAGTCCCCACAGTTTTGGGGCACTTGAGTTATTATACACTAATTAAGGTCTAGCCTCGAGTAAGTAATTGTTAAGTTGGGATGACATGATTGAGTGCATTTCAAGTGAATGGAAGAATATAAATAGAGAGTGAGAGTCTCTCTATTAATCACTTGTACATACACATCATTCACTCTCACTCAAGTGTGGTGCATTAGTGAGGAAGGAAATACTGGGACTAGACAGAAGAAGAAGACTACTGCTTTGAGGTCTTACTGTTTTGGTGCTGATTCTATCTTTGAGGAATTTGCAGGGTTTTTTCCTTTATGGTTTCCCTAAGGAAAACTCTTTGTGACTCTTGTCTATTTTTATGTGCTTGTGCTTGATTGTTGTACTTGTTATTCTCTCAGTAAAGATCCTAATATAATGCTATCTTAATGTTGAAAAACTAACACTACCTGAAGTACTCAAACTTCACTTTGTCCAACGGCTTCATCAACACATCATCTATCTATTCGTCTGTCACAACATATTAGAGATTCATTTCTCCTCTCTCCACCATATCCCTGATATAGTGATACTTGATCTCGATATGCATTGACTTGTCATGGAACATCGGGTTCTCCATCAACTTCACACAACTCTAGTTGTCACAGTATATACAAGTAGCATCTAACTGGAGATCAAATAAATCAGACAGTATCATCCTCAGCCATACTACCTCACAACTAGCTGAAAAAGCTGTGACATACTTTGCTTCAGCTGTACTCAGTGCCACACAGGATTGCTTCCTGTTAAACCAAGAGATCACACCTGATCCCATACTGAAGCAACACCCTGAAGTGATCTTCCTTTCGATGGCACTTCCTACCCAATCTAAATCAACATAACCCTCTAGTTTAATCTTCTGAATCACCTCATACTTGATCCCATAATCAACTGTACCCTTTAGGTACCTCAGAATATGCTTTGTAGCAATCAAGTGAACATGTATCGAATCTGTCAAGAACTGGCTCAAGGTGTTCAAATCAAAGCAAATATCTTGTCTCATGTTCGTCAGGTACATCAAGGACCCAATCATCTAACGATACATTGTAGCATCAACCGCTTCTAATGAAGCATCACTCAATAGCTTTAGGTTTGATGCCATAGGTGTGGTCATGGCCTTGTAGTCCATCATCTTGAATCTCTTCAGGATCTCCACCATATATTTCCCTTGCCCCAGGGAAATTCCATCTGCATTCTACCACACCTCCATGCCTAGAAAATAATGCATCATACCCCTCTATCTTTCGTACTCTATGCACTGAAACATTTTGTACTGGAGTGACAAGTAGTTTCCTCTGCTACTAATATTCTATGTATCCATATAGGATCACTAGATACCAATATCCCCTATCTTGAACTTTTTTCAAAAGTTCTTCTCGCACCCATATGTGATCTTGTCATCCTCTATAGGATTTCATCTTCAACCTTGTAGCAAAGGTTAAGATCTTCATCAAGATCATCATGTATGTGTTTCCCCATGGGTGTATTCTAAACTCATACAAGGCCTTCTTTCATTTGCACACATGATTCTCTATGTCATGTGTCTCAACTCCCATTCGCTGCAAATGTCTCTTTGTAATCTATGCCTTATTTTCGTGAGAAGCCTCGTGCTACAAATCTTGCCTTTTATCCCACAATGTTTCCATCTACTGCATGATGGAACTACAAACTTCCCTTCATGTATCAATACTGCATCCTAGACATCATTCTTCTTGGTTACTTCTTCATAGCTAGAAGGTTTTGCATCAATGATGTTACTGCATTCGTCATATTATTCTTCATCTTGAACTGTCATCACTTGTTCTTTGGAACAAGTCTCATTCTTCTTTGCTTGTAGACGATTATGTATGCGATCTTTCCTACAAGTCAAATGCATTTGTATGGTTAGAAACATTTCATAAGGAATATTCATAATGGAAAATTCTTATGCATAAATATGTGATCATGCAACTATTTTTTCCAATACAACATGTATCCATATCTCACGAAAACTTTCTAGATGCCTTCCATCTCTACCAGGACAACATTGAGATTGTGCACTAATCCAATATGTCAGAAAAATAGGTTTCATTCTAGATAAGTAGCAATGGAGAGTTGTATAGCACCATGAGCTACTTACCCATCACATGCATATTAGTAGTATACTGTCATTAATGAAAACATTCTATCATGCATAATACATTAACTGAATATAAAGAAATGCATAACAAAATGATATCATGAAATGACTATTGAATACTTATCTTTATTTGTTTTGTGGGTAGACTCCTTCTTGAGCCTTCAGCTTTATCATCTTCTTCATTCATAATAGCATTGTTTATTATCCAAATGCTAAGATGGATAAGAGGTTCTTCAAGATTTGAGTCCTTCCTATTCCTCATCACTTGAGGGACCTTCTTTGGATGGTGAGAGCTTGATATTCATATGCTCCCATATTCTCTTCTCTTATTATCAGTTGAGCTTCTTCTTGTGTGTGCTCTTCCCAAAGTCTGCTGAAAGTAATCACTTCCTTTTGGAACAAATTCCTCGCATGAATGAATCACATCATCCTGGGAGGCCATTCAAGGTGGCTATCACTACTTTTGCATTCTCCACTTCTTCTTCTACTACTACAAGTTGTTCTTTGATTTGAGAGACCCTCGTAAATTATGACTGTATGGTCTTTGCATTCTGGATCTTCACATTATTCAACTATTTTCTCAAATTCATATTTTGATTTATGTTCTTCTATTCAAATAGCTTGGTGAAGGAATCAAACATCTTCGGTGTCTTTAGGGAAGACACTTGTGGTACAAAGTGATCCATGATTGAATCAACAATTATCTTCTTGGCCTTGACCAAGTTCTTCTTATGTAAGGATTTTAGCCTCATCTCCCTCTGGAACTGGAACCTCTCTACTCATGTAGTTGTCCAATTCATTTTCTTTAGAGAGATCATATACTTCCATGCTTGGAAGTTGTCAACTTCACCAAGGTTATCATCAAGTTGATGTGATAGATCACTTTGAAATGAGAACCTCAAATGAAAATAGAAAAAGATTCGATCTTACTGATTTGAGGTGTCCGTCCTAGTTCCGAAGCTGGATGATCTAGGGTTCGTTAGAGAAAACATAATTTTAAAAACTTGGAATATTTCAGAACTGATTATCTAGAAATATAGACCTCTTCAAGGTCATCTATCCAATGTACTCCTTTTCTGAAAACAATGGAGGGAAGCTCTTGGAACAGGAATCCCTAGTTTTCCAATTTCTTCTGCAGAAATTCCTAATACTGTTTCTGTGATATCTGTGAAATCACTACTCCTCTATGTCTAAAAATTCGCATTAAGGTAGCCTCTCCAGTCCCTATTCCAAAACCATAGGTTTCATCAGAATTGGTTTCACCAATTGGGACCTATGAGCATTTTCCCAAGGTCACCTTTTTCAGGACTGTTCAGTATAGTGAAGATTTATGGACTGCCACATGTCACTGTTTTATCTTCTGGGTCTCAAAATTGGATCATAGAAATTAAATTCCATGATATTTCTAGAAAATGTTTAGAAATTTTATTTTTACCTTTGTATCCTAAGATATAGCAATTCTCCCCAGGTGTTCTGTTTAGGGATGAATCCTGGAAGAGGTTGGAACCCTAACTTGGAGGGATCATCTCTCCTAGCATAAAGTGAATATGAGGCTGAATTTTGGACACAATGTAAATTAGGATTTTATATTTGGAATATGAAAGTTTCATCTCCTAATCCATCTCCAATCCTGATATATAGCGAATGTACCAAAACTTATTAGTTTTACTATTTAGGGTTTTTTCGGCCCAGGGTCAAACTAGGGTTTGACTTTCCCAGAGTTATACCCAACCAAAAATATTGAACCAGGTCTCTAAACTTAGATTTTGATGAGGAGAGAAATCCTATGCCAGGATCACTCAAAATTTCCTCTTCTGTAAGAAGCCCTAATTTCCCGCACGAAAAACTGAAAATGTCCGTAATCGAATTCTGCTTCAACATAAAGATGCGCCCTTCAATGGAGAGTCAGCCTAGCATAATTTTTATGATGGATTATGGAGAGAGACTAAAAAATTAAGAATCCCTAGCTTATACATCTGCACAATGTCTTCTTCTCAGGTTAGCTCTGATACCATGTTAGATTTTTATCATTCAAGCTAGCATTATGATCTTAGGATCTTTAACTGAGAGAATAACATGCAAAAAAATAAACACAAGAGATAAGAGACACAAAGAATTTTCCTTGGGGACACAATAAAGGAGAAAACCCCACAACTTCATCAGAGATAGAATCAACACCAAAATTAAAACCCAAAAACATAAAGATGATCTCCCGATAGCAATAGTCTCTCTCTTGTCCCAACAACTTCTCTCTCTCACTCATGTGCCCCAATGAGTGAGTGTGTGTGTTATAAATAGAGAGGCTCACTCTCTATTTATATTATTTCATTCACTTAATTTCCACTCCAATATGTCGGCCTCACTTAACAATTTCTTACTAGAGCCGACATCTTTAGGAGAGTCTAATAACCCTAGTTCCCCACAACTTGTGGGGAATTTTCCCCTCCGACCAACAAGGAGGGTTATCCTTAACACAATGGTGGGGACTATTGCCCTGACTTACAATAACTCACCTAGGGTCAACTTCTCTAGGATAGTCTAATAACCCTAGGGCCCCACAACTGTGAGGAATTTAACCCTTGATCAATAGGAGGGTTACCCAAAATGACTTGACATGACTTGTTCACATTATAGAAACTCCCGATCGAAACATCGGGGCATGACATGACTCAATTACATTAAAAACACTTCCTAGAATAAACATTGGGGTACAATACATAAGATATACAAGTGAATACATTCTGAAGTTACAAATACATCAACACATACATGGTGACCAGTGCTAAGATGCCAAACAATCATCCCATTTACTCATTGGATACTAATATGGGATCAGCTATTCTCTTATAGAAGGAGGTAAAGACAGCTACAGTTCACATAACAATGCCTTCATACCCACTCAGGAAGAGCTAGAAGGAGTGTGGGATGTAATTTTTGATGGGGAAGCATGAAAATAAGGGGCAGGAGCTGGAGTTTGGGTCAAACCCTCAAGAGGGAGATATTTAAATTATTCCTACAAAGTTTCCTTCGATTGCATCAATAATGAGGAAAATATGAGGTTATGATGCTAGAAATTCAAGTCTTGAAGGATTTACAAGTCAGGAGGGTGGTATTACATGGAGACTCTAAGATGGTAATTAAACAAATGCAGCATGAGTATTAGGCCATACATCCCAGGATGAGAAGCTATAGAAATGCTTCCCAATACTTGATAGAATTTTTTGAGGAGTGCAACTTTAATATGATTCCCATGTTATAGAATTGTATAGCTGATTCTTCGGCCACTTTTTCTACTGGTTTCAAGATTACCATGCAACCCAATAGAAAGTATGAGGTTGAAGTTAGGAACAAACCCTCTATCTTAGATAATGTTAAGAGTTGGAAAGTATTTGAAGATGACAAACAAATTCAGAACTTCCTTACTCTCACTAGGGATTTTGATGGATTGAACATTGATGAAAATAATGTACTCCTAGAAGGGCCTACTCTCACCAAGGAATCCCTTCCAAGTCAGGTTGTTATCCCTAGAGAAGTGCTGCATGTTGATAATGTTGTCCCTGATGAGTGTTTTGAGGGCTGAAAAATTGAAGAAGCTAATGTTCCCAAGTTGGATACGAATGATGGGTAGCAAAAATACATAAACAATCTCTATGGAAAAGATATCCTGCATCTCAAAGGTAACTTTATCCCCAGGGGTTTAGCTCTTTTGGAAAAATGCTTTGACCCAAATGATGTTTCCAAGGAATGTCAACTTGTCCCAAGTTGTTAGGATGTGGAAGATGTTAATATTGGGACAGAAGATCATCCAAAGGTCATAAAAATATCAAGAACACTCTCACCTGAGGCTAAACATAAATACATTGCCCTAATGAAGGAGTACTCATGTTTTTTCTCGGATCTACAATGATCTCAAGGTGTATGATACCAGCATTATTCAACACACTATACCAATAAAAAATGATGAGATTCCTTTCAAACAAAAGATAACGTGAATGAACCCAATGTTTCTTCCCCTGGTGGAAAAAGAAATAAGGAAACTATTTCAGGAAAAAATCATTGTGGCCCTTAGATTTTCAAGGTGGGTGGCCAATTTGGTCCAAGTGAGGAAGAAGAATGGATAGATAAGGATATGCATTGACTTTAGAAATATGAACAGAGTTTATTTGAAGGATCATTATCCTCTTTTTAAGATGGATAACATTTTGCAGAGGGTAGTGGGCTCCCAAAGGATCTCCACCTTGGATGGATTCTTAGGCTAAGACAGCTTTCACCACTCCCTGGGGAACTTTTATGTATGCAAAAATTCCATTTGGACTCATGAATGCAGGGAAAACCTTCTAGTGGGCCATGGAAATAGCTTTTTCTGATGAAAAGGACAAGATTTTTGTCATTTATTTGGACGACGTCATCGTCTTTTCAAATTCTGATGAGGGACACATTGCACACCTGCTGAGAATGTTCAGAAAGTGTAGAAAGTTCAGCATCTCTCTGAATCCAAAGAAGTCATACTTTGCTATGAAGGAAGGGAAGTTGTTTGGACACATAATTTCTCAATAAGGCATCAAAATAGACCCAAATAGGGTGGAGACAATTCATAAAATTGAACTCCCTCGGAAGAAGGTTGATGTTCAGTCCTTTCTAGGGAAGGTGAATTTCTTGAGAAAGTTCATTGTTTCCTTTGCTGAAATAGTGAGGTGTATAACTAACATGTTGGGAAAGGAAAAAGAGATCAATTGGATACTTAAAGCAAAACAGTCCTTTGAATACATAAAGAATGATATTTCAGAAGCACCTGTGTTGGCAAACCCTGAATTCTACAAATATTTCTGCATATTCTCGTTTGCTATAGAGCACATAGTGGTAGGGGTATTTTTACAGAAGAATCATGAAGGAAATGAGCAGCCCATTTCTTTCTACAACAAAAAATTGCAAGATGTTCCACTGAAATACAACATCCTGATAAGCAGGCTTATGCTCCGGTGCATGCCTTGAAGGAATTATGACTATACATCCTGCATTCTCATATTATTTCTCACATCCCCACCATTGCAGTAAAGGATATTATAAGCCAACCAGACCCTGATGGAAGAAGGAGAAAATGGATAGAAATATTAATTGAATATGACTTGGATATTAAACCCATGAAGTTTATTAAAGGCCATGGACTAGCCAGACTCATGGAACAATATAAATGTGATGCTCTCATCCTGAACATGATTGTTGAATTTTCAATAGAAAGGAAAAACCCTAAGAAGAAACCAGAACCATAAGTGGCTGAACATTTCCTATCATCCCCATGGTATACTAACATAATATTTGTATTGCAACATCTACAAGCTCCATAGAATATGGACAGGACAAGGGTCAGGTTTCTCAAACATAAAGCAACAATATTTTTCATCTTAAATGGGAATTTGTATTGGAAAGAGCCAGGAGGAGTCCTATTGAACTATGTAAATGAGCAGGAGTCAAAGAAGCTCATCAAAGAGTTTCATGCAGAGGAATGTGGAGGTCATCATTATTGGAAGACCACTATGAATAAGATCATGAGGGAATGCTTTTATGGGCCCACTATCTTTTTTTATACTCACAAAGAGGTTGTTTCCTACCATAAGTGTCATATCTTTGAAGGAAGGAGGAAGCTTCTCCCATTACCTTTGAATCCCATACATGTTGAGGACCCTTTCTAGCAATGGGGGATGGAATTCATTGGAGAAATAAATCCATATTCATCAGGGAATCACAGGTGGATTCTCATTGCCACTTATTATTTCACTAAATGGAATGAATCCATCCCACCACGAAGGCCACCGAGAAAGTAATTATGCATTTTATAAAGGAGCACATCTTGTCAAGGTTTGGGGTTCCTAGGAAGTTGATCACTGATAATGATGTTGCATTAAAATCAAATAAGATGGTTGAATTCTTCTTTAAATATCACATATAGTTGGGGCATTCCATAGCCTATAATACAGAGGGAAATGGGCTGGCAGAATCTTCAAATAAGAGCCTAATGAGGATCAACAAAAAGCTACTACGGGATAACAAGAAGGCCTGGCACACAAAGTTGATTAATGCTTTGTGGGATGACATAATTAGTGTAAAGAAATCCATTGGCACTTCACCATTCCAACTTGTTTATGGTTCTGAGGTAATATTTCCTAGTTCCTTGAGTTTTTCAGTGATGAGATTGTTACAGGAGAATAAAATGAAAGCCATCCAACTCAGAGAAGGATGTATCAATTCGTTGAACTGCAGCAGCAAAGAGAGAATTTTTTTTATAGAACTCATAAATTTCAGGATAAAATGAAAGAGATCTTTGACAAGAGGACAAATACTAATGATTTCCATATGGGTGATGTAGTTTTTCTATGGGATGCACCCTATTAAGAGAAAAGAAAGCATGGAAATGTTGATCACCGATGGAAGGGCCCTTACATAGTTATAGGTTTTAGAGTGAAGAATTCCCACGTACTTGAGGAAATGGAATTTGGTCCGGTATTTGGAGCTCCTGTAAATGGAAGGATCCTCAAGCACTACTTTTCTGTAAAGTAAGTTCAGTTTCACATGTCATTGTATATACCATTTCATTTTAACATTGCGTATGTGGACGGCTCTTTGACAAACTTAAAGCCTGAGATGAAGGCAGCAAGGTCTCCAGGGGAGCTCTCATTTGGTTTTCTTTTTGTGCCGATGTGAAGTTATAGGAACTAGAACAAATTTTGAGACGATGGGAATTTGGGATAAAGAAGGATAGTGTAGTTCGCTGTGGTTTTTTAAGAACATAGGGCCTAAATGGAGCAGGTGTTTGGTCTATGGGGTTCTTTTCTACCTCACAAGGAGGATAGCATCCCTAAGTTGGAGCCGTTGTTAGCACTTGTACTAAAATTTGAGGATTTTTACAAATACCTTCACACTAATTCCCCTGTAACAGATTAAGACAGTGAAAAATAAGGGGTAAGGGAAAAAATTTCATATCTTATGACCTAAAGGTATGTAGAAAGGGGTTTTGAAGTGTTTATAAGGCTTGTTCCTAAGCCTAAATGTCAAAATGGTAAAAAAATCCTTAGACACGACCTTGGATACAAGCCTTATATGGAAAAAAGCAGAATCGAAAAGTTAGGAGCAGAAAGATAAAAATTGAGCCTCAATAAAGTTGAAAATTGACTCTCCATGATTTGCTTTCTGCTATTTGGTGGAATCGAAATGCATAAGGTGGAAAAGGTGAAATTTCAGTCGTAAAAGTTTATGAACCCGTTTTGCATGATTCACGGGATCAACGGTCCAGAAATCTTCTTCCTCTAACCTCAGATCAACGTTCCTGAATGATCCTGAAAGATAGGGGCAGAAGCATAAAATACAGAAATTTGGTGGCAGTAAGTTGAAATTATGTATTTCGTCATCTACAGGATCGACAGTCTAGAAGGTTTCTATAGAAGATCAACAGAATGGAAAGGAGTAGAAAGTTAGAAGTGGAAAGATCAAAATTAAGGTTCGTGAAATCAGAAGTCCCATTTTCCTTGATCCACAGCCCATAGTTGAACCTAGATCAATGGCTCGAAAAGCTTCTACATAAGATCGACGGTGCGGAAAATGGAAACATGTGCATGGGATAAGTAGATTTCCCAATCTGTGAAATTTGGTGGGGCTAAAAGCACTTCCATGGTAAATATAGGGGAATATTAATGGATGTCATCCATTCACGTATCTCCAATGAGATCCAATGGTGTACACACAAATCACTAAAAAAACTTGCACACTCAAAGTCAGAGAGGACCTACGTGATGGGGAATGTTTGTAAATGATGTGTTCCCTCCACATTGGATATCACGCTCAAAGGTTGAAGGTACAAAGGTCACAATTATGGAGCATAATGGTTTAAAGGGTTAATAAACTTAACATTAACCATGTAACCTGGTATTTTAAATCAAATGGTCTTTTGTTGTTCCTTCCACCCTGCAACTCTGATGTCTTCCAGGCATGAGTCATTTAGATACTATTGCAACCTTCAGAGGTGTTGACCATTACCACTAGGTACGTGTTCACCATTTATCAACTTTTGTATTTTGTAGTTCAACCAATTGACAATTACACCATGGTCTGGTCTGTGAAAATCCTTGATCTTTTCGAGGAAATCATCTACGCTCGACTGTATGACACTCATGATTCTAGTTTGTAGTTTTCTAGCGTCAATGATGCCCATAATGCTTTTTCATCACCATTCAGAGACCAGTCAAAATTTTTGGTAAACTTAAATTCATCCTTAATAGGGTTCACATTATAACAATTGCCCCATTTTCTAGATAGTCCAAAGGGAAGCCTCCAACTAGTTTGCCACTATGAAGGCCATCCTAGATGATACCCACTCCCATGTTGTCTATAAAATTACACGAAAAGCCAATAGGGTTTCCCTGGGTCTCTCCGAAGCTCAAAATTAAGCCCTGATCCCCTTCACAAAATCAAGGCTTCAGCAGGTGTTCTAGAAGGCCGTCCTAGAATCCAAGAACAAATTGTTGCATACCATTTTGAAAACCCAAACTCCCTCAGAGACCCTTATCACCCCAGTTTTCTCTGAATTGTTCATAAAACCTGTCATGTCAACCATCTCCCTATTGAGTCAAATCCTAGGTCTTGATAGTGATATCATGGTCTATGAAGTAAAGTTAGGCATCCTCCTTTACCCGATTCAATCTAAAGAAGCAATTAAGTTCAATGAGTTCTTGGCCAAAGAGATCAATTCTCAGCTTGATAAGTTTCATTTGGATAAGCACTTCAGATACAGCTTGATAAGTTTCATTTGGATAAGCACTTCAGATACCAGGTGTACATATTCGCCATCATAGTAAGTTCAAATAGGAAGTCCCTTGAGGACATGGATCCATGGGTGTTCAAGGATTGCCCCGGTCCCTCTAAAAAATCCAAGACTGGTCTTATGCCCTTTTCATTGACAGGATCATCCTCAGAATCTCCAAACTATTCAACCATAAAGAGAAGTGGATATCAGAAGACATGAAAGTTTCCCTGTATCAAGAAAGCATTGGAAATTGGTTTATGACATAGAAGTATTTAGGGATTACAGTATATGGTTTTTTGGTTGCCCCATTCATGCTTCTAGTTTTCCTAACTCCTTCGGTATGCAAGATGGACTAGTTCTCAATCCCAAACAAGATTGTTTTCTATAAGGGAGTTCGTGATCTCATATATGCTAACCTAACCAAGGAGGCATTAGCCTGTCTCAAGTCCCAACAGAGGGTGGCTAAATTGGAGACTCAACTGAAGTAGGAAAAGGAAAAAAGTAAGGCTTCGAACCTGAAGAAAAAACTCCTACAGGACCAGGTGGAATATCTCACTACATATAACTCTCTGCTACAACCACTTGCAAGAGAGAACCCTATTTCAACAAAGCAACCTATTCCTATAGGGAATCCTACTTCATCAGCTCAACCTCTAGCAAAAATATAGCCTTACAAAAAGAGGAGCAAGATACCTCTCAAGGACATCCAAATCCCTCCCCAAACTGTGTAATTGCAAGGAGAGATTGAGACATTGCAGCATTAATTTTTGGGTCTCAAAGGATGCATTGTTGTGTTGGAGGTTAACAAGCGTATGTGGGAAGAAGAGAAGCGATAAATGTAGGAAATAATCGACAAGTTAAATGAATACAGAGCCCCTGAAGATAAGTCACCCAATTGCTTTGGTGATCAAAAACATGTCTGGTGTGTCAGTAAAGGACCTGGAGATCACTTAATTAAAGGAATCCAACCAAGAGCTTAAGGACGGGATCACTAAAAAGGAAAGTGAAGACTCTACTAGATAAATTAGGACACTAAAATAGATGATAGCTCGTTTTAAAGAAAGTATCATAGGCTGATTTCCCTTACAGGGGGGAAAGAATCTACTTTGGGATTCATTGATAAAAGAGATAGCCCCATTAGGTAAACGCCTAGTCATGTTGGATGAACAGAAGCAAGCTTCTATTGCAGAAAGCAAGAGATAAAAATACCTACAAGAAATTCTTGTAAGAAGGCCTAGGGAGGAAGCCCAAAAGGAAATTTCTTTCCTAAACGCAACATCTAGGGAGGAACTAATTTTCCTAGGGATCACTGACAGGGTCACACTTTTGGTGGCAAGAAGAAGGATGAGTACAAAACATATCCTATTGTAGAATGCACTTTCTAGGGTTGAAATTATGCATCAAGGGTTGGAGAAGTTCAACAAATCATTTCATCCTCTATTTCAGAAAGGATTTCCCAAGTTATGGAGTCTTGATGGAAAGTTGATCCCTCAGATAAAGTACATTGAGCCCATAAATTAGGAAAGATTGATTCATGCTAAGTTCAAAGGTATGGATGGAGGGATAAAGGGAGAAGTACTTCTCAATAAACTCAACAAGGAATTCAAATTGTTGAATCAATTATGAATTATCACATCTAGTTTTCCTATCGTCGATCACAATCCCTTGATTGATCTGGATGTTGTCCTAAAGGAGTTGTTTGAAATGACAATCCCTACGGATCAGCTTTGGAAGGACATACATAGGTTGACCAGTTAACAAATCCTAGGAGAAGCCAGCAGATGAGTCAACAAAGGGTTGTTCAAAGGTTTTTTGAGAAATCCCTTTCACCAAGCAAGCCAGAAATCCCTAGATGTCAAGTTTTCCCATTTTGATCGATCACGTGCAGCACAACATGCGTTCATGAAATGTTTTATGTGCATGACGCATCTACCATGGTTGAGTTTGTCAGTATTTAGGATGTACTTTTGGGTTTTATTCCCGTGTTGTAACTAATTTTGATGCCCTGTTCCGAGATACGTTTCTGGGGTAATTGACACTATATATCTAACCTCCATGGAGGATTAAAGGGTTTGATGTTCATTTTGAAGCCTTGTGTGCTTGGTTTTGTAGTTCTGTAGCTTTGTTGGAAGTATTAATGAAAAATATTCTTTTGAGTTTCTGAGATTCATCACGGTGTTTAATGTTCACTTTGTTATTCCAGTATGCTTCATTTTCATATGTGTAAAGTTCTTCTAAATGCATTTCTAGTTGCATGTAAGGAATTAGTTTGTATTGAGCGCTCCTTTCATCATAAATAGCATTCGTAATGTGTTTATAATGATTGTTATGGAATTCATCCTCTGTTAGATGCTCTATTTCAGTCATTATCCTTTATTGTTGCTTATGCTAAAGGTGTTTTCAAGAGGTTCGCCCATAGACAGGTTCCTCTTTCTCCACTAGGCTTCTCCTTCGTTCTCCTACCACCACTTGAAGATATTTTACTGAATATTAACACTCATTTTGCCTCAGATTACAAAGGGAAATCACAACTCATTATTGTTGTAAAACCCTTGAATGATTTAGTTTGTGACTCCATTTCCCAATGGTGTTTAATATTTGTTTGTTTAACAATCTCTAAAATTACAAACAAATCTGTTCATATAAGATATCTAGCCTTATGAGTGCTTGCTTAAAGATAAATGTGTATGTAAATGAGTTTGTGACATTGAGCTATCCCTCTCTAACTGTATAGGCTAGAATACAATCTAAACATTGGTTTGAAATGGTTACCCCAATGATGTCCTACCACCACCATGGGAAAATCATTGGGTGATAACAACCACCTCACTCCAACTGAATATAGGTGGAGCCATGCACTCCAATGCATATATCATATGTGCAAGGGTAGTCTGATGAGTATCCCTACTGCCCACTACCTTCTCTATGGTGAAGGATACCATCCTCAATGGTCAATCAATAATATGTTTGATCAAAATCTTGCCCCCTTGGGACCTCTTTCCAATCACACAATGCTCATCAATTAGGTTGTCGATGGTCATGTCCCCCCCTCTAGGACTAGAAAGTGACACTATACTTCCTCTCCTAGATAGTATGTTTAAAAAGTAGATGTCCTCGACATCAATCGTCAGAATATGGGTCCCCACCTGGAAATGTTGTTGATATGGGTCTCACATCTGTATCAAGTGGTCTAATAGGAAAACATCGGCCCTCATACTCGGATTACGAAAGTACTTAAGGATCCCACACTTCCTCAATTCCCTCATTGTCATTCGATCATTTTCTGCTTGGGCATTGTCTAGTTCATGCTCTCACTTGTTCCAAATAACAATTTTTTTTTTGTGCCAAGCACCTGTGGGACATCCACATGGTAACTATTATACACATGTCATTGGGATAAACACTTGAATTTCATGCTAATTAATTATTTTTTGAAGAGTTGCAGCTACCGACACACTTTCCTCAAGGGAACAGAGTGACGATATCATTTCCCTTAGAGGAAATAACATCCCTGATGCTCTTTCCCATTTCGGGGAGTGCACCACCTCACCTTCCCAAAGGGAGAAGAGGGACACCCAGGGTGCTCTCTTCCTATCGTAAAACTCTCCTAAAATCATTAAAAATCATGATAAAAATTAAAAATTCAACCACGAAAAGGAAGGGGAGGGTGATAGATCTTACCTGCACCTGATGCTTTGTCGATTGGTTTCCCATATCTCTCGGAATCTTCTTTGCAAATTCCTCTCTCAAACACAATTTTCACCCAATTCCTATGGTAAAAACACAATAGTAAATATTTTTTACTATTTCACCCTTTTTATATTATTTTTTGGTTTTTAATAAGAAATGATTGGTGAAATATTCGAATATTGTGGGTTTTTTCTATATTTTTTCCTATAGTTTCTATGGGAAAGTGTCCTAATGTTGTTTTTGAATATTTTAGGGCCTTATTGGGGATTTTTTGCTTTGATAGGGCTTCTTTTTTAATTTTTCATGCTCTAGATCAAGTTGTAAAAAGTTCCAAGATCCTTTTATACCCTTGTCGTGCTCGTTAAAAACTTGGAAAAATGTATCGAGAGTGCTTTTATCTCTTTTTTGGACTCATTAAAATTGGATACAATAAAGGAAACCTCCCTTGGAGTCATCTTTAATCTAGTTTTAGACTCTTTAAATCCAAAAATATCACCAAGAAAAATTGATTCTTTCACGCTTGTAAAAGTTTTTGAAAGGTCATTTATCCGATGATAGTTTACCCCTTTTTAGGATCGTTTAGACTCATCTACGAAAAAAGTACACTCTAGTTCATTATGACTAGAAGAGTTCTCTTGGGTATTGGTTTATACTTTTTCAGACCTCGGGGACTAAATTTACAAAAAAGTCCATTCTGGAGTCTTCTTAGTCATTTCAGACTCTCTAAACATGAAACGACAACTGATTTTACCTTCTTCAGAATCATAAAATTAAACGATGAAGGACCCCTTTTCTGGGAATGAACCCCTCCTTTCTCAAGTTCATAAAACATATGAGGATGGACTCATCACTTGATGAGCTATATCGATCGTTTTTTATCCTTTTCAATCTTGTTAAAAATAAAATAGGTACTCATCCATCGTGATGGGGAAATTAAGGGAATGTGGAATATCTTCCATTTGTATTAATGACATCTCATTGTCCACCCTTAAACATGACACATGTCTGCATTTTCATTCAAACAACTGGGTATTCATCTTGTCATTAAGTAGATCCACTTTCATGAGTCATTTAACTCCTTTGAGTCAATTCAAAGAATGCATCGTCATGACTTTGCATTATGTATGGTCTCTACCTTGTTGAGTCAATGCTACCAAGTCACTTGTTAAGTCATCCAATGTTTAAGGGAAGTCTTCACTATAGTCTACCTCTGTAGTTACCTTACCTTTCTTCAATTCATTCATATCTAAGTCAGTCGTGTGGTTGTTCCATTATCATGATAACCTCAAAATCACTTTTGTTCTAAGTTTCATGTCGATGATGGGGGAAACATCATGGCCCTCCTTCCATGAGTCTATTCCCATCAACACCAGCACATCATCTAGGAATTAGTATTAGAAACCATATATTACCTTGAAGCCTACATGCCTCAATGGTAGGTTTCCTCGCTTTCGACAATGGGCTTTCATCATTGGCATCTGATTTAAAGATTCCTTTGATTGTTCGACTACAAGTAATATATTCACATTCGGAGGAATGTACTAGGGTACCTTGGGAATCATTGACATTAATCATGATTTCCCTCATGCTTGTTAACGGTATACATCAATGATTGGTAATTAATTGGTTTCTACCCTATTCGACATCAAGACATCTATTCACATGGATAGAATCGTACTATTTGGGATTGAAATGAAGACCCTGAGTGGTTAGGTATTCACTTGATAATGTGCATATCCTCATGTTGTGATGGATTATTCTTGAGTCATTGCATGGATCCACATTGTATGTCTAGTGGATATGCTCAAGTTTGGTTCATGATGACATAGATCTATAGTGTATATTCTGTTTCTATGTCCCAATTCAAGTATTTTCAATCATGGATCTACAGTGTATTATCGGTAGCCATGACTTGGTAATTATACATGGATCTACAGTGTATTGGTCAGCAGCCATGATTTGAGTCATATAGTTTTTGATATAGTACTGTATCAAGTCTTCACTCGCCACTCTTTTCCTCTGATGTTGAGTGATATCTAACAAAATATTTCACCTATCACATCCCTCTAGATTCATACTTTTGGGGGCATTCTGTTACACCCAAAAAATTTCACTATCCCCAATCCCATGAAGTGACCTGCCCAAAACATATTTTGGAGGAGCTTTTTTCTCAAATCTAACAAGTTTGACGCACTCTCCCTTCTGACATAGAGAGTCTGAATTTACTGATGGTTATTTCCTGCTAACAAAGTGCATCTATGAAACTTGTTGCATGAGTACAAGAAGTGTTGGCACCACCTGATCATGCACAAGGAGAATCAACACTCTAAAAAGTGAAAAAAGATAATATTTTGAGAACCTTCTAGATGAAATTCCTCATGGAGGCCTATCCCAACCTCTTGGATTAGGTGGAATTCATACTCCTATCCCCTAGGGATGATCCCTCACATTCTTCCCTAAGAATCTCAACCCCTTTGAGCCCTCTTTGTCCTATATATGCAATCTTACCCTCATGGATGTGAGGACAGAAGAGAATCAATAGAGCACCATTATGCTACTAGAATCACTACTGGTATAGGAGGAAAAGAGTGTGGCTTGTGAGTTAGAGGCCTGTAGAGTTTCTAGAGTAAATATGTGTGAAAGTGATTCAAATATATTGTGAGAAAAAGGATTCAACATCAAGGCTTTGGTTGTTGTTTTCTTCTCTTTTACTTGTTAATACAAATACATTCCCCTTTCCCATGAATGATTTGTGTTGTCCTCCTTCTCTTTCTGTCTCAACCTGTGGTTCAAAAACAACACAACACCAACAAGACACCACAAGAAATCGACCTAAAAAAGAAAGCTTAGTCGGCAATACCTTCAAGGCACACATACTCTCACCCAAGATATCTAATGGGTAATTTCCAGAACCATGTTTCTGCAGTTAGTGAGGGATTATAGTCCCTTGGTGCGCGACCAAGGTGCTCAACAAAGGAAATAGGAAGATGGAGTCTATTGCTATGTGACTGGGCACAACTGTATGACAGCGCGCATGCAACATGACCCTGTCCTTAGCCTCAACAACTAGCGAAACTTGTGTGACATAGAAGAATCCTTGCACTGACAGACAGTGTGTGACTTATGCTTTAACTTAGGAAATTAACCATGAACTTATTCACAACATTCCAACAATTCTTTAAAAAATCATTCATTCACTGATTAATAAGAGGGTGCCATACATTCAACATTAACTCATCAATATACAGTAAGAAAATACTCAACATTCACATAAACATTCAATATCAATCAATCATTCAACACAGGAAATCACGTGGAAACCCATCTGGGAAAAACCACCAAGGTACTCTTCATCTGGCATGAGAATTGGATATAGCACCTTGGAGTCTCAGACCTGTAGACTATTCTTATTATATGTCTTTTTGTCTCCCTATTCTTTCTTTCATGCTCTCTGTCTTATTCTTCTATCTATTCCTATTGATCTGTACATAGCCTCGATCGACTCTTCTACCTAATAGAGGTCTATGCACAAAGCTGCAAGATCCATAGCTCAACAGCCTTCTCTTCTACTTAGACTCCTCTCTGAGTCTTTCCTTCTACTAACCCTAACTTCCTTAACAAAACTGAACACATAAAAAATGGTGAACCACACCAATGACCAACTGACAACAAAACCCCAAACCTTATACAGAATGGGTTCTTCCTATTTATAACTTATACATGATCACGCAGGGTTGACTACATACTGTTCATCAGTTACAGGTTGTATTCAACTGTCAAAATGATTACAAGTTGTCATGGACTGACACAAGGCACTATCAGCCTGACTTACATATATTCCTTCATACATTTGTTGTTCATTGGCTTACATCGACATTACCAGCCATGATCTTCTTGAGCTGTCTCTTTCTAGCCATTACCCATCTGTAATCCTTCAAGCTCTCCTTTCCTCTATCATGCGCATGTTCTATCCTTTTGTGTCGATTCCTTTTCTTCCTTTGTGACCTACTTTCCTTCTCATCACACACATGTTCTATGCTTCTTTTGTTGTGCACCTTTCCTGGCCCAATACGCCCCCAACACTCACATGTGGCTCATCCTGAGCTACTAAGAAAAAAGGGACATCTCCTCAAAATTTTATGCCACAAAACTTCATGTTTCTCCCCCAAAAATTTATGTCTCTAGTGTCGGCTGTGCCTTAGGACCAACCTTGTCTTGAAATTCATTCACCATATATTGCACCCTAGAAACTTCCTATGTTACTTCCTCTGCTTATGTGGCCAACTACTCCATGTGGTCAGAACTAATATGTTTCGACGGACCTGCCTCAACTGATTGCATAATTGTTCCAATTTTCTACTGTAGCTGTTGAATAAGGCATGTGATCCATGCTACTTCCAACTGGTGCACCTCAACTTTTGTTTCCCTAGTCTGCTCTTGGTCATGAAGAGCCTGGAATTCCTGCTATAGTCATTTGATCTCAGTCATCTTTGTCACTTTCTCTTGAAATGATAGCTTCTTATCTCTTCCTTTTCTGCATCAATTTTTGCATTAGCTTTGCACATGTTTCTCTTATGGTCTCTACAGTTTCATCTTCCAGAAGCGCTTCCCATACCGTGGAAACAGCTTCTACTACCTTAGCATAGAATGCTTCTCTTTTAGTTATCTTCCCAGTAGACTCAAACGCTACTCTTCTTTGCTCCTTGAGCACCTCAAGAGGTGTGCTCGAGACATTCCTTACTTGAAGCTCTGCAACCTGCTTCTTTAGTTCTCCTGATATTTGCGCCAACTGAGAAACCTTAGCTATTGAATCCTTGTCTTCGCAGTCTGCTTCAGGTGGGAACTATATGATTGTGCTTTTGATAGTTTTAGCTAATGCAATGCGGCTTTGCTCGCATGCCATAATTTCTTGTTCCTTCTCAACAAGAAGGGTGATGCGCCCTTGAAGTTCCTACACATTTTACTTAAGGAGGGCCTTGCGCTCCTTCACCTTCCTTTGTTGTTTTGCTTCCTGATAGGAAACAACATTTTTATACCCAAATCATATCACCACCATGTGATAAGATATTTAACTTCCATGTTTTCCCTTAAGCCCAGCACTTAGAGTGGAAACCTACTATGTTTGTCAATTCTACATGAAAAAACTCAGAACCGCGCTTTCCTTGTGGCCCATGAGTGGTACCTTACTCGCATCGCCTATATCCTATTTTCCATAAGCAATGCCACCACGTATGGTCTTTGGTCCATAATCGTTTCTTATATAAACTGATATGTCATAAGAGAAGAAAAGCAGTACCCTGGGTAAAATGGAAAAAACAGAAGTTTCTCAAGGCTTCTAGATCATGAGCCTCGTGTCCTCCCTTATCCCTATAATTATGGGTCGGTTGATCTTGAGATCCCCCTTGGTAGTATCTTAGAGCCATCTCACCCACAATTCTCTCAACTATTCCTATCCATTGAGCCTTATAAATACAAGCTCAAGTCCATAGTTGAGGGGGAGAACTATAGAGGTATTGTTATGTTATTGGATTGACCACTTAGCCCAAGCCATTGGAGAGCATAGAGAGAAAAGTTGGAGCTTATGGGGATGAAGTGTTTGTCTCATGGAGATGCTTGTCGACACTAAGGAAATGGTTGTAATCTTCTCCATACATCTTTAATCAAAAACTAATTTTCATCCCAGATTATTGTTGTTTTGATTTCGCATGTACATGTTGTTAGATTCCTTAGTCACTAACATGAATAAGTAGGTGATTTTCTGGTAGCTTTGATGTGTTTGCATGTTTGATATGTTTTTCGGTACATAGGTTCACTATCAAAGCAGCATTCCAGGTGTCTATGACATTCAAGGAAGGTCTTCATCCTTTGTCATTCCCTCATTTGTTTTGGATCTAAACCATTCAAACCAGAGGAACAACTTCTGTCTGTAGAAGGTGAAATATTCCTGGTTACAAATATGGTGAATCTGTTGGGGAGCAGTACATATATTAGTTGATCTAATATTCCTCAGTTCTTGAACTCTTATCCGAATCCAGGCTCCATATTCAACTCTCTTCAGTCAGATATGCTATCTGACTCGGTGAATTTTGGTTTGAAACTTTCATATCTATTCAAATCTGAATTATTTCAACTTTTTATGCTCTTTGTTACTGTCAATCCATCAATTTTTTCCTTGATCTGATCAATTTCTAACTTGATCTTTCATTCTCCTTTGTGTTAGTTTTTCAACATTTAAGCTAGCATTATGATAAGATCTTTTCACTGAGAGAATAACAAGCACAACAATCACATAAGCACATCACAATAGACAAGAGACACAAATATTTTAGGAGGGGAAACCATAAATGGAGAAAACCCCTCAACTTCCTCTAAGATAGTATCACCACAAGATGTGATCCCAAAACAGTAAGATGACCTCCCAACACAACAACAGCCTTCTGTGTTCTGTCAAGCCAAAGATTTCCTTCTCCAAAGGTGCGCCACACTTGAGAGAGCAAGTGATGTAATTCACAAGTGACAAATAGAGAGACTCACCCTCTCTATTTATATTATTCTGTTCACTTGAATTACCATTTCACATGTAGGCTCGACCTAATAATTATTACTCAAGACTACACCTTAATTAGTGTATAATAACTCAAGTGCCCCTAAACTGTGGGGACTTACCTAATGACTTGATATGACTTGTTTACATTATTAATCCTCCCGATCGGAACATCAGGGCATGACCACATGACTCAAATACATAATAGAAACATCCCGGAATAAACATCGGGTTACAATACATAAGATACATAGAAGAATACATTCCGAAGTTACATATACATCAACACTCCCTCTTAACTAAGAAGGTATTCTTTCGACACAATTTTTCAGCACTGGTCTTCTTCTCTGCATCAACTGGAACATCTTCATCTTTGAGTCATCTTCATCTTCAAGTCATCTTCGTCTTCAAGTCATCTGGGTCTGGATCATCTCTCGATCTGGATCATCATAAAATGGCATCACTGGATCTAGATCATCACTCGATCTGGATCAACATCACTGGACTGGATCTGGATCATCACTCGATCTAGATCACTACTGTTGGATCTGGATCATCACTCAATCTGGATCTCTTGGAGTCATCATAACTGGATTTGGATCATCACTCGATCTGGATCTCCACTGGTCATCATCATGTGTATACTATCTCGTCATCGAAAGTTCTACAGAGCCAGCCCTTTTTCATGCTAGATGTACCATCTACTCACAGCTAGTCCTTTTTCATACTAGATGAGTCTTCACAGAGCCAGCCCTTTTTCATGCTGGATGTGGCATCCACACAGGGCTAGTCCTTTTTCATACTAGATGTGTCTTCTCAGAGCTAGTCCTTTTTCATACTAGATGAGGCATCACAGGGCTGGTCCTTTTTCATACCAGATGTGGCATCACAGGGTTGGTCCTTTTTCATACCAGATGTGGCATCACAGGGCTGGTCCTTTTTCATACCAGATGTGGCATCCACACAGAGCTATTCCTTTTTCATACTAGATGTGTCTTCTCAGAGATAGTCCTTTTTCATACTAGATGAGGGATCACAGGGCTGGTCCTTTTTCATACCAGATGTGGCATCATAGGGCTGGTCCTTTTTCATACCAGATGTGGCATCCAAACCATGGAAGGAACCTAACCCTCTCACCATGTCAGAATGGCACAATCCCATCCAACGATGGAAGACTCTCAGCTCACAATGAGGAGAGATTTCTGCACTTATATATGACATGGGAGGAACTAAATCCTTTAGCCATGAATAGAATGGCCCTGCCCTTACATCTGACCTGCTCGTCAGAATGGCACAATCCCATCCAACGATGGAAGACTCTCAGCTCACAATGAGGAGAGATTTCTGCACTTATATATGACATGGGAGGAACTAAATCCTT